>CM065734.1:42042663-42055163 GCA_033310375.1 Conus canariensis
ACGCCCTTATGTGTAACTCGACACGAACTAGCAAACAGTGCGGCGCTTCGACTCGGCTATTGTGCAGTTGAGTAAGCCGGGGCCAGACATGTCTGACCTAGATACTACATAAAGGCAGAAGGGAGTTGTCTCCCCGGAAAAGAATGTAACAATTAATTGTGAAAAAAAAATCGTCATTAAGTCGTTCTAGGTTCTTATTCAAGTCGGCATCACGTTCTTATTTAAGTTCTTAACAAGTTTTTATTCAAGTTCTTAACAAGTCAACATCAAGTTCTTAACAAGTTCTTATTCAAGTACTTATTCAAGTTCTTAACAAGTCGTCATCAAGTCGTCATTAAGTTCTTATCAAGTCGTCATTAAGTTCTTATCAAGTCGTCATTAAGTTCTTATTTAAGTTTTATCAAGTCGTCATCAAGTCGTTATTAAGTTCTTATTCAAGTCACTTATAATTATTTATTAAGTTCTTGAAATATTATTCCATCTGAAATGGATCAAAATGATCTTTTGTTGTTGGCGGTTCTGGCATGCTTTTTTG
The DNA here is from genome assembly GCA_033310375.1 of Conus canariensis. Lineage (NCBI taxonomy): Eukaryota > Metazoa > Mollusca > Gastropoda > Neogastropoda > Conidae > Conus > Conus canariensis. The sequence goes on from CM065734.1 coordinate 42,043,199, forward strand.
TTTGGCTTCTGTATTTAGTGGTTGAGATTTTTTTGACTGCTTTGGTTTTTGCTGGCGTTGTTTATATGTTTTATAAACGTAATAACCACCCCCACCAACAGCAATGACGCCAAAAATGCTAACTCTTTTAATCCAAATAATCCATGTCGACTTTGGTGTTGTAGGTCTTGAATCAACTTGTGTATTTACAGCTGGCATTGAAACAACTGTTGGCGTTGGCGGTGTTATGTTTTCATTATGAGTTATATTCTGTGATTGCAACATTAATTTTTTTTGTTTGTTCCACTCTGCTAATTTTTTTCCTGCTGCAACACGCCCAGGATGAGGAGGCTTTTTACTGGTCACTTTCTCCATCAATGTTTTCTGCTGATTTTCTGGCTCGGTCATTTTGAAGGGAAACAAAATCTATATGATTAAAAGTAATTAATCCCATGATTAATGGCGATAACAATGTTCCAAATCTGTAATATAGATCACATCCTAGAGACTCTAATGACTTTGTTAAAACGGGATCCTGTGTTAAATCATACATAAAATCTTGTTCAGAATCAATGGGAGCAAATCTACTAACTAGTTTAGTGTACAAACTAAGAACCGTTTGCCCAACACTTTTTACCATTCTTGACCCCAGTTGCGCTTCATACCTGTTGTGATACTTTACAATGTCTTGTGGCGACATTTGTTGAATCTGTTCTATGCTGAATTCATTTCCAAGGTACTGTTTTGTTTTTCCACATGCTGCCAAAGAATACAGCCTTTCCTTTTGACGCATAATAGCTTGGTCATCAACTTGATCATTTGTAAGTTCAGGAAGTAAATCATCGCAGTTCATGTTTTATTAATGAATAAATATTATTTTATTTTTTAAAAATGAGCACCGAAAAAACTATTACTAACCTTGTATACCATTCTGCTGTTATTGGAGGTCTAAGTGTAGGATACACAATGCTTGGTAAAAGCCTGTTAAAAATAAAACCAGCAGATCTTGGCAAACTAGACTTTGAAGACTCAGCAAAGCTGATTGCTGTTATTACAGCTTCATTTGCTACAAAAGATTTTCTAGTTAAGCAAGGAATAATTCCAGACAGTATCAATATGTAAAATTAAAAAAATACATTTATAAAAATGGCTTCACTCGTAATGATGATTGGTGGTGCTGTGGTTAATGCGCTTGCTTTTAGCGGAAGTAATTACGCATTTAGTAAACTACGGGATGACGGCGAGAGAAAAAGACATAACAAAGCTATGGAGCAACTAGCCGCAGCACAAGACACCTATGAAAAGCAGAGAATTGAGCAGTTAGATTTTATTAACGATGAACTGAAAGAACAGGGACATGCAGCTTACACATTTAAAGATGTTGATCAAGCAATAAAAGAATATTATCTTGTAACAGGCAAGCCAATCGAGACATTGCCTCCACCAAAATTTAGCGATTTTTATCAGCCATCAGAAAAACAAAAGATGCAAGAAATATTGTTTATTGCCTTTGGTATGACCGTTGTGTATTTTGTTGCGCATAATATTGGCTGAATAAAAATGAACAAGATCTATTATTCGCCAAAAGGATATTGGAAGGGAATAACAGCAATTAAAAAGCTAAGCCAAGCAGCTGGAGTCAGTGAACAAACAGCAAAAGAATGGTTATCTAAACAAGCGATTTGGCAAATTTATCTACCAGCGCCTAAACGAATACAAAGACCACACTTTGTGAATATAACTCCAAACGACACCCATCAAATGGATCTTCTATATTTACCCCATGATACGATTAGACGAAAAAGATTTAAGTACGCACTTACAGTCATTGACATAGCTTCAAGATACAAAGATGCGGAACCATTAACACAAAAGAGTGCTTCTGCTGTTGCTGTCGCTATACAACTGATATATCAACGAGGCCCCTTAACTTATCCTCGCATGATTCAAGTTGATGAAGGAAAAGAATTTAAAGGTCAAGTAAATCAATTATTGTTAAAACATAGAGTTACCATTAAAAGAGGCATTCCGGGTGTTCACAGATCACAGGGTTTGGTTGAAAACTTTAACAAACAGTTATCTGAAAGGCTTTTTTCCTACCAGTATCACAGAGAGCTGATTGACAATTCTCGCAACACAGAATGGGTAAAAAGACTGCCCTCAGTTTTGCGCGCAATGAATAATGAAGAATTTAAAGGGCTAAAACCAGTACAAGCAATCAGAAAACAAACAATAAATGTTGTTGAAGGAGAGTCTTCATCAAGCAAACTATTACCATTTGGTTTGAAAGTGAGATACCTTTATTCGCCGGGAGAAGCGGAAGGGGACACTCGCATCAGGGCAACAGATCCAGTTTGGAGTGTTGATCCATATGAGATAAAAAAAATTGTGAAAATGAATCCACCCGTGTATTATTTACGAGAAACTGACACAACAAAACGACCAGCCCCCCGAAGATCTTTTGTGAAGGAAGAACTGCAGATAATCCCGCCAGACACAGTTCCGCTTAATTAATTTACGTAAATATATTTGAGTTTAAAATGGAAGCTCAAAAGAAAAAAGAGTTTTCAAAATTAATACGTCAATTATCTGCTTATAATATTATTATCAAAAAAATATTTAAGAACATTGACAATCTTATGCCAGACAATCGCTTACTACCCCAATCCCTAGATTCTGATATTTTGATATGGAAAAATCAAAATCTTGAAATGATAAAAAAAATTAAAGCACATTTAGCAGTAATGAATAATAATGATTTGGCTATACTGGATAATGATATAGTTGAGCTTCTGATAACACTTGACCAAACAGAAACTCCATGAAGACATATGATTATACTATTCTCCAATGCCCGATTGCATATGAAAACTCTGGATTAACAAACACACGTTTTGTGTTTGTTCTATCTAATGACTTCTTTGTTACAACTGTTGTGTTAATCTCATGCAGATTAGATCGTAGTTTTACGTTGTCATGATGAAAAGTCTTATTGCCAAACAATGCTTCTTTATAGTTGTCATGGGATATGCTTGACTGCACAACACTACGAGATATTCCCTTTGCTTTTTTAACAACTTTTTTTGGCTTGAAAGACTGTACATTTTCGACCTCAAACCAACAAACTCCTTGATCACACCTCCAGATAATTCATCCTTCATCTTACCTAAAACCTTCTTGTTAATATCTGAATGCAAAGGCGAATCTTTAGGGTAATCAGATGTGTCGTACCATCCGGCATGCCCTTTTGCTAATTCCATGTCTTTATAGATATCTTCAGTAGGGATGTCGATTACAAAGGAATCTGTATCTGTGTAAAGTACTTTGGACTCAGGATACAAGGGCTTAAAGTAGTCGTAAAGAAATTCTAACATCAAAAGCTTCGACAGCTCTAAAACAGTAAACCCAATAAAAACGGGCTTATCCAATTTGACTTTCTTTTTTTTCATCATTATGCCAAAAAGCTGATCATGAAATCTTCTGAAGTCCTGATAATTAGGTTTTGAAGTCAACTTAATTGCAACGTTTTCTCTGGTGACCAATCTAACATCTTTACGCTTGTGCGGATTTTCCATAGTCTTTCCAAAACAGCTGTTGTTCATCAACTTGAAAAAGTCTTTTTCTGAAGCATCTGTGGATTTAGTTCTGAGATCAGTGTTCTTCATTATGTATGGTTTCATGAACTGTTCTTGATCAAAAGCAATTATACGATGAACAGCTGTCAACTTCAAACCATGTCTTAAATAAAATTGTAGAAGCCTGTAATGGCAGACATAATTTTTTTTGTCACGAAGATTAGGCACAAGTTTAGGCGGTTCTGTCATTGACACTTTTAGGGTTTCTGCCGCTAATGGATAGTCATTATGGTAATCATGGAGTTCATGAGGATATTCTAAATCAACTTCTAGAATGAGACCTCTTTTACGATCAGCTTCTAGAGTAGGTAGCCATTTTAAAAACTTTTGAGTGTCTTTGAGTCCTGTGTACATTTTAAAGTTACGTAATGGAAGTGATTGCGCCATTGCCCATCCATACAGATTGTTTGCATCTAAATACATAAGATAGTTAGACCTTTTACTTGGATCATAGTCGTCCAAGTATTTGTTGTTTGCTTTACAGTAATGGTGCGACGCCATACTGATTCCCCCACGCAATCCGTTTTCAATCATCTGAAGCATTGGCAGGTCAGACAATAAATCAATTTGTACTCCAGTAAATTTTAAGAAAGCGTCCCAGCTCATCCCGGGCGCAGAAATGTAATGCGCAGGATCCAGGCTGTAATGTTTCATGCAGGTCTTTCTGTAATTTTCAAAGACGTCCGCCAACAAACAGGTATCCGCCATTAAATAGGAATCATGATAGTCTCCCATCGTTTTACACTCTAACTTCTGCCACGCATCTTGAGCATAAGAATAATCAGAATCACTGATGTCCTTTCCTCTGAGACTAGAAAAGAACGCGCCTTTAGGCGGAAGGGCTGGGTTATCAAACCTTTGCCAACTGTTCATGTACTCATAAGGATAAACGCCCTTTCTAACGAGCGTTGGGTCAAAATATTCTTCCGTTTTTGGGCAGGACTTTAAGGACATAGCCAGTGACTCTAATGAACCCATCATGTGTTGCATAGAGTCGTAGAAAGACATGTTATTTAAAGTGAAACACATGTACTTTTCTGATGACTGTGCAATGCATGACACCCTGAAGTCGCTGGTTACTGCTTGCATTATAAGGTGAGAGTCGTAACCTCGCAAGTTGTGAAAGAATATAGGCAGCTTCCATGTCTTTGGTTCAAACTTTAGTTGAAGATTGCATTTGTTATGTGCTGCTCCTCTGAACTTTCCACTAATGTGATCATGGTCTCTTACTGTTGGATTCTCTGCGGTGGCAACCAAGGCCGCCCCACAAATCCAACAGTGAGTGGCTGAGTCATACTGTTGTTGGTCTTCAGGCGTCATTATGATTTCAGATAAGTTTAGATTATTAGAACAGGCATTACGCACTTGCTGCATGCGTTTTAAGAAGTATTTTGCAGCATTTGGTCCTCTGTATAATTCTGGCTTTGAATGGGCGCCATCCGACCTAACAATGATGAAGGCAAATGAGCAAATCTGATGATTACTCATTAAGACTGTTTTAGGAAGTTTCTGTGGGGTTGGTCCTTCATAAGGAACAATGAGTGATTCGAAGTCTGCGTAAACAACATATGGACTAGTTTGCAACCGTTTCCAGTTCTTAAAACTAACTTTACTGCCTTCTCCGGGCGTAATTAGTTCTGTATCACAGTCAACTGGGCTAATACAATGTTTTATATGTTCGCTCGCAGCTTGAACGGACGGAATTCTTGTTAAACATTTTCTACAGAATTCTTGTTTGCTATGTTGTTTTGTAGTATGCACTAGTAATCTACTCATTGTGCGTATTAGAGTGTAGTGCAACCCATTAAGGCTTTGCATCAGGAGTAAGTCTACATGAGTTTTGGTTGGTTCGCCTATTGTTGGACTGTTCTTTGACACTCTAATTGGCAGAAGGTTGGTTTCTTCAGACCATGTGTAGACATTAACAGTTATTGGTGGATTTTGTTTTTCAAACTGATCAATTTTGTCTACAGCCATAGGAAATTCAAGGCCGTTAAAGTTAAGATTATTGGCCCACTGTAAATAGTTAGATACTCTCTCTGCATTTTTGGCAACGTGATGCAGCCTAGCAAGAACGCACCACATAAAACATTTGTCGTCTGAATTTTTTATGTTCAAAACTGCTTTCTTTGCAACTAATGTTGGAGGCAGTGGAATGTAAGCCTTGCCTACAATCGGCTCATACTTAGCCTGTCTTAATCTGATGTCTAGGACTTCACCCTCTGACCAACCAGAGCCTCTCATTTTAGCTGCTTCAGAGGCTTCATTAAACTGTGTAAGAAGTTGATCTGCCCAACCGGGTGTTAAGTCATTATGAGAAAGAATAGTCTGCTGTTTAGTTGAGACCCAGACTTCTAGATTTTCTTCGTTTATTGTTATATAGTCGATTAAAACAACTAACCTTACTTTAACTGGAGGGTTTATTGTTAGTTTACTTGGAACTTGAGAAATAGCGTGTACAACGCTTGCCTGTACCTTTGTTGGATCAATAACTTCTAAAATGACCTCATTTAAAGCTTTTGACAAACGCTCTTCCTCTTCCATTGCTTCAAACAATTCATCTGAACCTTCATATATCTTATCCATGTTGAGCTTCTTTTCTAACTCAAAATATTTATTTAAATCAAAAAAATAAAAGTTAATCAGAATCAATATCAACGGTCTTTTTGTGCTTGGACTCATAAACTAAAGTATAAACGCCCTTTGGGGTTGTTAATGTGAGCTGTTTAGAACAGAGTTTAATGTCTCGTTTACTTTTTTTAAACATTCCTTTTTTATCTGGTCGGTGTCTGGTTGTTGAGAAAAAGTTGCCCTTGCCTTTCTTTGAAGATCAAACTTTTGTCTTTTGTAGTCCTCAAAATCAGCCTGTAGGCGACTAAATTCTTCATCCGTGATGTTTGAGTCAGCAAGTGCTTTATTTATTGTCAGTTTGAAGGAACTAAGTTTAGCTGTTATTAGTTGAACCATAGCTGTGTGCTTTTGGAGTTTGGCTTTTATTTTTTTGCTGACAGCACTTACAGCCAATGAACACAGGCCAAGAGTTAAAGACAAACCACCTAGAGGTAAAGCTGCCGGTGCACCTACGCCTGTTGCTAAGAGACCTACACTTGTTCCTGCTGATAGAGCACTAGTGATCGATGCTCCAGTATTAACATATGTAACAGCATTAAAGACAGCAGAATACCTTCGTTTGGTTTTACTGTATTTTGAAAGGTCCTGCTCTAGTTGGGTTTGCATTTGTGTTATGTTTGTTAATCTGAAAGTTTTTATGTCTACAGAGTTCTCTTCTTTGGGCACTTTTGGATAAGTCGTAACAGACATGCTTTTTTAAAATAAAAATAATTTAGTATTGGATATCTTTTAATCTGTTATCTTGAATATTCAGCTGCGCATCATATATTAAAAACAAATGTACATTAAGTGGTTTATCACTCTCTTTTTCTTTATCAATTTGAATGTTTATTACGTCTTTAACTGTTCTCCCACTCCCATGCAACTGATTATCCTCTGTTGACCTTAGGTCAATCCATAAACCGTATTTTGTTGTTAAATATTCATCAAGTCTAACACTGTGAAGGTGTAGATCTTTAGACACAAGGTCTACTGTTGGATTTCTACACCTCCCGCCTCCAAACAATTTTCTTATTTCATCAAAATGATGATAAGGTTTAAGCCCGCTACCGTAGACTTGGTTAGGACTACCCTCAATTGAACATTGTACTTTCGTTATTTTAGGATTAATAAATTTTTCACTTTGTCTTTTGAATGGTTCTTCATCTTCACACAGCAATAAAATACCTTTAAGGGATCTTGCTGCAGCACTAAAACTAAAGTTCCATATTGTGTCTGCCCTGCTTTTAGGATATTTTGAATGATGAATCACTCTTTCGTAATATATTGCTAATTTTGACTGATATTGTTGCTCAATCAGCCTTGCTAAGTTAGGGTTGCTAACAATGTCAAACTCTAACGAGATGTCGAAAATGCTGTACTTGGAATCAGTGTCTGTCGATTTAATGACACGTTTGTATTCATTAAAAGTTAGTTCATATGACAATCTGTCTTTTAATGCTCCTTGAAAGTATGGCGCATGCGCTTTTAACAACTCAAAATCCAAGGGTATGGAAAATCGATTTCCATAAGCAAAACTTACAGCTTCATACTTGTTGCCGGCTTTAGCGTCTTCGGCGTCTATTCTGTGTTTTAGTGCTTCGTTATTTTCGATTCCTTGAAACGCAAGATCGGCCCTTTCATTATCGGTTAGCCATAGATCAGAATAGATTAGAAATATGTCTGCATTGTGTAAAGAAAATATTTCTTGCCCCTCAAGTTTTATAGAAATTTTCTTAACGATTGCCCGTCCCAGATTCTGTACAACTGTCCTGTTTACGTCTGTTGCTGAATCAAGTTCTATTTTAAAAGTAAGCCGTGCAGATCCCGGCACAATCACTTCATCTGCTCCTAGGTCTGGAAATTTGACAGTAAGAATCTGATCTGAATCAATAGTAGATGGATTATTTGGAACAAAAATATTCTGTTTATTTCCCTTCACGCCAAAGGGCTCTTTCAGTCTTCTATGCGGGTCAAGAATCGAACCATATGCTTGTGACATTTTTTTATAAAACAAAATAAAAAGTTAATTATTTTTAAAACATGGCAGAAGAAGATTATGATGTTTTTGATCCTGGAGACGACATGAGTGAAATGACGCCTTTGACACATCCATTACAATCATTGCGGCGTGAATTAACAGAAAGTAAGGTCAAATCATTTTATCAAAGTTTAGGCCAAGAACCTCCTGATTTTATAGACCCTAATGATTTTGAAACAAAAGATGACCATTTGTTTGTGAAAAACGAGCAAGGACAACTTGTTCAGCTTACAACTAAACCAGACCCATCAAAGTTTTTAGCAAAGACTACAATTAGACAAAGGCTCAGTGTGAGCGATCAAAATCGCCTTGGCATTGCTAAACCGCGAAGATTAGACAGTGAGGCAGTTGCTAAACTTCAAAACACACTACAAGAACTCCCAACAGATAACCAAATACAAAACATACCCCTTAAAGATTTAAGCCCAACAGCAGACGAAATAATAGAAACCAGTTTTTCAGAAGAAACAGTATTAAAAACTATGCACGATCCGCCGCTACCTATGAGAGAAATAACGGCCCTTGATCATGCTTTGAAAAGCATCAGAGGCGAATTAACAAACAATTTAGCAAAACTGGGTGAACTAGATGAGCATATAAAAAGAGAAAAAGAAAAACTAGTTGAGGCTGATGACCACAACTTAGGACCTGGTGTTAAAGAAAGAATAACACAAAGACTAAAAGATCTTGAACAAGAGAGATCAGCAAGACTAGAAGTGCTGTCTACTAACCGAGAACAATTACGAACTCAAGTGAGCAGAATAAGAGAAACTATCCAAAGAATTTTATATGAAGACACGACGCTAGCAGAACGAATAAGAACACTGTTTAGAGAGCAAGGTGTCACATTAGCGAGCGTTATAACAGCCTTAGGATTTGCAATAAGTACACTGGTGTTGGCTATTACAGGCGGCGGTGGTGGGGGAGCAGTGCCACCAGGACCACCATCAGATAAATCATGGGTAAAAAAACAACTTGATCATCTTGCAAGTTTATTAAAAAAATTAGCCAGTAAGGCAATAGACTCTTTGCCTGGTATAATAGGGGGATCGTTAGCTGGCTTTTGTCTACTGCAAGTAAAGTAGTTGGCTTTATGGCCGAGCACTTATGGGCATTAGTTGTCTTAATAGTTGGGTTACTCTTTAGTAAGATAAAGACCAAGTAATCCTAGGGCAGTTAATCCAATAACAAGTGCCGTCTTTTCATATTCATGGTCATTATTTCTTGGGACCACAAGGATTGAATGGGGGGGTTTGGGGGGCTCGGGGATTGGTGGGGCTTCTTTTTTTATTGCTATTGCTGGCTTAGAATTTATGTCGTTTTTTCCGACCTTCTCTTCTTTACCAGCCACAAGGATTTCATTATTATAGTTTATTATTGTTCCTATCTGAAGTCTGAGGTCAGAAGGCAGCATGTATAAACCAGTGCCAACAGCAAAGTCTACTTTCGATCTTGCGTATTGCAAAACATTTTGGTACCTTTTAATACTTGAAGGCAAATCAATTGCAGAATTAATAGAATCCTCTAAATTTGCTAAATACTGTTTTTGGGCGTCAAAGCCAGTAGAAGGATCAATTATGTTTGATCTCGTTTGTGCTTGCGAACCTAGCAAACACCAAACATAAGTACGAATAGAGTCGTTTATTCGTTCTATTCCCGCTTTTGTTAGGCCCTTAGAGGTATCCAAAATAAATGTTGTCCATGCTGTTTTATGCTCTTGCTCTATGGACCCGAGGTGAACAGTTGTGCCTGAAGAGAAAGATGTGTAAGGAGGATTGTAATCATAGTTATACTTTCTGTGCACGCCCCAAAAATAAAGGGTGCCTAAACCATGATTAAGATCCAACTTTTGTCTAAAGTCTGTCTTTGGGTCAATATCAAATTCGTTACAGATCCTTTCAAAAGCCTTGTAATCTATTCTGTTGCTGAATGGATTAAACGTTTTGTTATTTGGTAATGGCGCTTGCAGTTCAGATAAAATACGTCTGAAGGTGTAATAAAAATGAAATCTATACACTGACCTCACCAAAGGATCAGGATGATTTAAATGATCCGCATACGACACTCCACACCCAGTTGATGCACAAAACACAGCAAAGTTTAACTGGTTCTGATAAAACTGCATCGGATGACTAAACCACACTTTCGGGATGTAGTCGTTTTTAATAGGAGGGTTAAGATATCTGTTCAATGGAGTACTAACCTTTACTTGAAAGGCGTCAGACTGAGTCACAGAAATGTCGAGGGTATCAGTTGTTATATCTTTAGGACTGTAGTGCGGCCCAACAGAATATTTTGCATTAGTATATTTGAATGCACTCATTTTTAAATTGTTTTAAAAATGTTTGTAACAATAACAACTCAAGACAGTCCTTCGTTTTTGGAATATGCTATTGATAATGAATGCGGAACCCGAAGGGTTGCACTCCATGAAATATTCTACAAAGTCGTATGGTTTAATATAAGTGAATCCAAGAAGAATAATTTAATTCGAAAACTTGACAGAAGAGGAGACGTAATTAGCCAGTTAACCATACCTGATGGTTATTACGGGTTTTGCTCGCTAAAAGAAGCAATGAGTAACTTCGACATTACTCTCAAACTTAACAATGCAAATCTGAAAACAATGTTGACATTCAAACCTGAAAAAGAAGTAGTCCATTACTTTTTTGATGTAGAGCTAGCTAAAATGTTAGGCTTTAAAACCAATCAAGTCTATCATAAATTTAGAGTTGCACCAGACGAAACTACTTTTGAGGGAGAATATCCGCTCGATCTTGCCTTATATCCATTACTCTATGTACATTTGGATGAGCTGAGCACTGATGAAAACTTATATGATGGAAGGCCCTCAACTGTTTTAAGAGCTCTTCCATCAGGGAAAGCTGCATATTGCGATTATGAAATTATACGATTCCCTAATTTACAGTTTAAAAGATTAGCTTGTGGGAGGGTCGGATCATTTAATATAAAGATCACAGATAAAACAGGGAAAGTCGTAAAATGTGATAACCTGCACATTGTTTTAGAAATAAAATAATACGTTGTTTTAAAAAAATGTCACGTGGACCAGAAGAATCGGGAGTTACATTAGCGCCTGAGAGGTGTGTAACTTTAGAATTAAAAGACCTTGCAGACGTTGAGGACTTTGAACAAAACGGTGAGATAGGCACTTTGTATGGTTTTGAGTACACTAAAGATGGTTATTATAAACGCAAAGAGGTTGACGACAACAAAAGGTTTCCTAAACTAGAACAACTACGCAATCTAGAAGCAAATAATACAGGTCAGTATGAATATAAAATAGTTCGAAAAATTGACAACAAATGGCACTTAGAACCATATTTAGAATGGGACATAAAATTTGAATTCGTAAGCCCATTTACATTTTTTGACCGTCAAAAAAGTTTCAGAAAAGCATTGAACTCTGGCCCTTTACATGTAAGTCTTATGCCAGAGGACAACAGTCGGAAAGAGATCGAAATAAAGAAGTTTGGGAGCAAACAGTACATCCTCCACAGAAGAGAATCAGTTTTGAAGGAAGCTACTACAAAAGTACAGTTCTTTCCACGCACGTTATTAGGAGACACGTTCACAATGATATTTGAAATTTCTGTCTTAAAAGATGTGGGGAGGAATGGAGCTGTGGGTGTCAGTGACAACCTTATGGAAGGAATTCTTATTAGCTGGCAAAACTTAG
>CM065734.1:42057663-42067663 GCA_033310375.1 Conus canariensis
ACTGTCCACTGCCTGCCCCTGTAAGTGACATATACTCTCCGTTGGTGACAATGAGCGATGACTGTGATAGTTTAGAAACTGAATCAGAGCAATACCCCACCAAAGATATGAAAATATTAGAAAACGAGTTACAAGTCAGTGACAGAAGGGGAGCATAACAACAGCCTGATCTTTCATCCATAGGAGACTTGTACAAAGAGCACGGATACGTGCAAGAGTACAACGGATGTTCGTGAATCAGCTGACGCTATATAATTGAATGTATGTGATCTTTACAACGCCATTGGCTAAGAAACTGTTTTGAAGGTACCTCAAAGCGAATGGACAGCATCATCAATACTTTCAGACCAGAAAGAAAAGAAAGATGTCTGTCGCCACACACACACACACACACACACACACACACACACACACACACACAGAGAGAGAGAGAGAGAGAGAGAGAGAGAGAGAGAGAGAGAGAGAGGATAGACTTCAAGTTCGACAGTCAGAAAAAGCCAGACAGAGGAAATAGAGGCAACCAAATATCCAGAGAGAGAGAGAGAGAGAGAGAGAGAGAGAGAGAGAGAGAGAGAGGGAAGAAGATTTAGAGACAGACAGATAGACAGGCGAGCAGACAGACAGACAGAGACACACAGACGGCTAGAAAACGAAAGACCGACCGAGAGGCAGAGCCAGTAAGAGAGAGAGAGAGAGAGAGAGAGAGAGAGAGAGAGAGAGAGAGAGAGAGAGAGAGAGAGAGAGAGAGAGAGTGAGTGAGAGAGAGAGAGAAAGAGAGAAACTCAAACTCAAATAGTTTAATTGCAAAGGCCACCAACCTATCTGCAGTGAGGTCAAGAACAAAAGTAGAACACACACGCTCGGAGCATATTCTAAAAATTATGACATAAAACATTTGCATAACAAAATATTCTTCCTGAAATTACTCTGGCATTTGTTTTGTTAACTGCTAACAGTTCCTCTCTTCGTTTTAGTGCTTTAAAAATGAACATAGCTACAGAGCGCGTGACAGTTCTCTTTTCATTTTGCAGTAAAAGAAGCAATGACACTTGATGAACATTTCTAGTATGAGGCAAAATGTATTGATCTCTTAAATCTTTATAGGATGGACAAACAATCAAAAAATATATTTCGTCCTCGGTTTGATTACAGAATGGACAGTTTTTGGAATTTAGTGTATATATCTTTGATGGACATTCAAATCACTAATACCAAGTCGAAATCTCACGAACACTTTGCGAAATTTAGAATTGTAATATCAGTTAAATATTTCTCAGGCTGCCATAAGGATTTGAAAGAACGATATGTTGAATATCTGTCACTATTAAGTATTTTACTATCCCAATTTTGTCTGTAACAGTCAATCATGCGTTCACGTAAAAAGTTTTTCATAATTCACTCCACCATTTAACCAAACAAAAGAAAAGCCATAAGTATCCAAACAATGTTTTATCGAAGATACCCAATTTGTTTGTCTTTTTTTTTTTTTTTAACTTTTTGATGCGCAAGTGAAACGTATGCCTTTAAATGCAGCAGAAGTCTGGGGACGGTCTCATCTACATGTAATTGAATAACCTCGCTTGTTTGCATGCAAACGCTTTTTAAATGTACGCCCAAATACCCAAAATACAATGGTATACGGTGAGCTAGGAAGATATCCGTTGTATGTGGATGGTGCAATAAAATCAATGCGCCACTGGTTCAAACTGCTAAAGGTGTCACTCGCTAGACTACCAAAACAAGCATATGAAATGGAAAAATCAATTTTTTTTTCACTGTACTAGAAATCGGGAGAGAGAGAGAGAAGAGAGAGAGAGAGAGAAGAGAGAGAGAGAGAGAGAGAGAGAGAGAGAGAGAGTTGGGGTGTAGTGAGAATAAAGGGAGAGAAGAGAAGGGCACGGGGACCAGAATTGGAGAGTGGGTAGGGGACAAATATGTGAATGGGTGGGGAGCGTGGGGAGGGAGGTGGGGGGATGGCTGGTGGGCAGGTAAAGTGGCAGGGTAAAATGCGGTAAGGAAAATGGTTGAGTGGACGATGGAAAAAAAAAAAAAAAAAAAAAAAAAAGGGGGGGGGGGGGGGGGGGATTGGATTCGCTGACAAAGGGAGACACCTCCTTAGATTAATTCTGAATAAAAGAGCTTTGATTTCAAAGAAATTACCTCCCTTGATATGACAGCCTCCTGTCAACCGACGCTTTCAACGGCTTTGATTAAGACGTGGAATGAATTGATTCGCAAAAAAAGGTATTTCTGATTATTTCCTGTCTGTCTGTCTGTCTGTCTCTCTGTGTGTCTGTCTCTCCTCTCTCTCTGTCTCTCTCTTTCTTCTGTCTGTCTGTCTGTCTGTCTTCTGTCTCTCTCTCTCTCTGTCTCTCTCTCCTCTCTCTCTCTCTCTCTCTCTCTCTCTCTCTCTCTCCTCTCTCTCTTCCCATGTTTATCCCGAGGCTTATACGATCTAGCTAGTCTGCTGAGAATGCAAAGAACTTCGTTTCTACTCGCACACACACACACACACACACACACCGCGCGCGCGCAGCGCGCGCGCACGCACGCACGCACGCACGCACGCACGCACGCACGCACGCACGCACAGAGAGACAGACAGAGACAGAGACAGAGGCACAGACAGAGACAGAGACAGAGGCAGAGAAAGATGGAATGAGAAAGAGAGAGAGACAAACAGGCAGACAGGCAGGCAGGCAGACAGGCTGTCAGACAAGCAGACAGGCAGACAGACAGACAAACAACAGACAGACAGACAAATATAGAGAGTGAGAGAGAGACAGAGAGAGAGAGAGAGACAGATGCAGAAACAGAGAGGGAGATGGAGAGAGACAGACAGACAGACAGACAGGCAGGCAGGAAAATAGGCAGACAGACAGACAGACAGAAAGATAGACAAACAGACAGATAGAAAGACAGACGAATAGAGAAACAGACAGACAGACAAAGAGACAGACAGACAGACAGACAAACAGAGAAACAGACAGACAGACAAAGAGACAGACAGACAGACAGAGAAACAGACAAAGAGAGAGACAGACGGACAAACAGACAATCACTGACTGTGTTGGTAAGCAATGTCGTAGCCGTGCAGGATCCCATTGGGCTGATCAGGGGGCAGCCATTTTAGGAGCACGTAACCCACCCCGTAGGCGTCCACGCGCAGCTCGCGCACCGCGCTGGGTGCTGGGGAGGAAATGGAAAATTAGCATACCGACACCCGCCTTCATCCGCCAATCAGAAAACGTTACTATTTCTGGAGCATGGGGTGCGAAAAGTAAGGGTGAACATGATGTCCTTTCCGATCTCTATCTCTCAAACTCTATGTCAGTTGCTCAAACTCTTATGTTGGTTGCCCAAACTCTATGTTTAAGTTAGTTACTCACACTCTATGTTTATGTTAGTTGCTCACACTCTATGTTTATGTTAGTTGCTCAAACTCTATGTTTATGCTAGTTGCTCAAACTCTATGTTTATGCTAGTTGCTCAAACTCTATGTTTATGTTAGTTGCTCAAACTCTATGTTTATATTAGTTGCTCAGACTCTATGTTTATGTTAGTTGCAAAGTGGGATGACTGCAGGCAGAAATTGAAACACATTTTAAAAGGTATTTGAAATAACTCCGCTAGTTAACGTAGACAAGAGAATCACAAGACAAAACACGACGCGTGTCGACCACTAAGGTCTCCTTCAGGCAAGATAAACAACTCTCAGGACAACGAACATTGCTCGTTCTTCATTTTAGTTGTCCCGAGTGTTGTTTATCTTGCCTGACGAAAACCTACAAAGTCGAAACGCGTCGCGTTTTGTCTTGTAATTCAACTGCCCATGTTAACTTGCGGATTTATTTCATATACCTTTTAAGATATGTTTATCTTGCCTGTATGGAGGGTTACGTGGATTTTAAAATGAATGAAACTAAATCAGCGACTGAGTTGTTGCAACTTCGTCTGGTTTTTTTTTTTAATTCTATCTGTTTTAGTACATTTATTATGTATGTACTTACGTAATTCGCCTAGTTGTGGCTGCACCACGTGTCACACCGTTCTAAGAAGGACGGATATGAACTAATATACGAAAGAAATATGTCATGATGATGGGAAGGGACTGACAATGATTCAGCCAACCAACCAGCCAACCTGCCAGTCGTACCGATCAGCCATTATTATTATTATTATTATGAACATTTATGACGCCTAATCAATTAAATGCCCTAGGCGTTTACAATATCACAACAGACATCAAATCACACAATATATAACAATCATACATGAGAAAAAGGCATCAAAATCCAAAGCAAGGACACAAACTCACAAGCATGCATACACGCAAACACACACTCACACAAACACGAACGCACACAAAGCAGACACTCGCATCACACATTGCAAACGTCGGGTCACAGGGAAGACGAAGTTACCTAGGAAACAGATGAGTTTTGAGAAGGCGCTTGAATGTGGGCAGTGAGGGTGAGTATCTGAGAGAGCGAGGCAATTGATTCCAGGTAGTTGGAGCTTGATAGGCAAAGGAACGTTGACCAAAGGTTTTAGTGCGAACAGTGGGGATACTGTAGATACGAGTGTCACATGAGGAACGTAAAGCTCGAGATGGGGTGTAAAGATGTAACAGGTGGGTGAGATACTCAGGACAGGAAGACTCGATAGATTTGAAGCAGAGAGAGGCAATCTTGTAGGATATTCTTAGCTGAACAGGGAGTCAGTGGAGAGAGCGGCAGCAATGGGGTAACATGGTTATATTTAGAAGTGCGGAAGATGAGACGGGCAGCATGATTCTGAACTCTTTGAAGTTTGTTGATGAGATGAGAGGGAGAGCCAGACAAAAGAGCGTTACAGTAATCCAGGCGGGATAGAACAAATGCGCAGACAAGAGCTTTTGTTGTGTTTTCTGAGAGAAGATGGCGAATAGAAGCAATTCGGCGGAGTTCAAGAAAGCAAGTGCGACAGACATTGCTGACATGCTGTTGGAAGGACAGGGTTTGATCAAGAGTTACACCGAGGTTGCGGGCAGAATGAGAGAGAGTGATAGGTGAATCAACAAGTTTGATGGAAGTCGGAACAGAAGGGTGGTTTTGAAGTTTTGGTGGGGTGATCAGGATCAGTTCAGACTTATCTTCATTTAGTTTTAGTTTGTTTCGGGTCATCCAGTCCTTAAGGTTGGCTACACAAGACTGGGTGTTTTGGATCATGAGAGGAAGGTCAGAGACAGGCCCAGAGACATACAGCTGATTGTCATCAGAGAAGGAATGATGCTGAAGTAGGTGTTCTTGGACGATAGAAGAGACAGGATAAGAGTAGAGAATGAAGAGTAGAGGGCCCAAGACAGATCCTTGTGGCACGCCGTAGGTCAGACAAGAGGGATTAGAAGAAAGGCCGTTGATAGAAACTACTTGTTGACGATCAGTGATGTAGGAATGAAACCAACTCAAGACTGTGTCATCAAGCCCAAAAGAGTGATGTAGGCGGGAAATGAGGATAGAGTGGTCAATAGTGTCAAAGGCAGCAGATAGGTCCAAGAGAGTCAAAAGTGATACATTGTTACAGTCAAGGGCAGTCAGAATGTCGTTACAGATTTTGAGAAGAGCAGTCTCAGTACTATGTCCAGAGCGGTAAGCAGACTGAAGGGGATAGACAAGGCTGTTGGAATGAAGGTGGTCTAACAGTTGGTCAAGAACAACTTTCTCTAAAATTTTTGAAAGAAACGGAAGATTTGACACAGGTCTGTAGTTTTTCAAATTGTCAGGGTCAAGAGTAGTCTTTTTCAAAAGAGGTCTTACAATTGCAGATTTGAAAGAAGAAGGAAAGAAGCCAGTTGAGAGGGAGTGGTTGATGATGATGGTAATATGAGGGAGTAGAGTGTCAAGGCAATGGATGAGGAAAGAAGCTGGTAGTGGGTCAAGTTCACAGGTTTTAATGCCAGATTTCATGATGATTTTCTTTACAAAGACCTCAGAAACAGGATGGAAGGAAGTGAGGAAAGTTCCCGAGAAAGGGGGATCGGGAAATGGTGCATGAGTATTAGTCAGGGAGTCCAGTGAAAGCCTAAGATTAGTGATCTTGTTGACAAAGTAGTCAGAGAAAGCCTGTGGAAGGTCAGAAGGTGGGAGATTGGAAGGAAGAGGAGAGGAGTCAGTTTTACCAAGAAGAGTGTTAGTAATGTTATACAGCTGTTTGGATGTGGAGCATGCAAGAATTTTGGCATTGTAATAGGCAGATTTTGTAGCGTGAACAAGGCTGTTAACAATTTTGTTGGCAGTTTGGAAAATTTGCTTGTGAACTGTCAGACTGGACTTGAGCCACTGTCTCTCGGCTCTGCGTCTTTCACGCTTGGTTTCTTGCAGCTGAGGCGCAACGGAGGAGAACCAAGGTGATGGTGGCCTCTTGGAGACAAGACGGCCACAGGCAGGAGCGTACTGGTCCAGGAGCCGAAGGAGAAGGGAGTTGAGGTCATCTGGAGTGGTCGGCGGTGAAGTAGACAGGTGAGAATGGAGGACAGCGTTGAAGAGGGTCATGTCGACTGCGGAGAGGTTTCTGGCTTGAACGTACGTTTTGCGAGGTGGAGGGCGGAAAAGGTGGAGATCAGCTACGAGGCAGACATGGTCAGACGGGAGGGTGTGGTCGATAGTGACAGAACTCACCACAGCCTGGTCAACCCTGTGGATCACATTATCCAATGTGTGTCCACGAATGTGAGTGGGAGCGTGGACACACTGAACCAGTCCATAGCAGTCCAGGAGGTCGATGACTTTGGAGGTGGTGGAGTCAGAGGGGCGATCAAAATGAATGTTGAAGTCACCAGCGATGATGTAGGAGCCATGAAGAGAGTTGCAGTAGGACAGCCATCCAGCAGAGCCAAAGAACAGTCACTGACTAAGTAACCAAGTAACTAATCAAATAACCATGATCGATATTAAAACTAGCTATTACTTGAATCAAAATCCACCTCTACTACCATCACCACCTCCACGACCACAACTACGACCAATGCAGCCACCACAGCTAGCTATAACGAATAGGTGAATGATCACCTTCACCACGACCGGCACTATGGCTGTCATTACCACCAACATCAGCAGCAGCACCAACAATATCGAAAGCTCTTCCCAGATCATCACCACAAAAATCATCACCAGCACTACCGTTAGTAACACACAACAATGTCAAAAAGAACAACAGCAGCATGTAAATACTATCGCCACCACCATTTCCGTTGATATCGTTGTCATCAGAACTAACAATACCAATGTCAAAACACCTCCAACACCACTACTATGAGCATTATCATCACCACCACAATTAGTTAGAACAACACCGTAAAAACGTAGCGTTATCCCTCACCCATTAATGTCACTATCATCAGTATCAGAAGTACCGAAAACAATTACGTCAAAACCCCACAATTATCAGCGACCACGACATTAATGTCAGAACTAGCAACTACAAGTTAATATCACACTGTTACCACGATTACATACATGTTATGGCCATCCTTTTCAGTACTGCCAAAAGTAGCATGTCAAAAACAGCACCATTGCCATCTCTGCATTAATTTCATCATAATCTTCTTCAGAACTGGCAAAACAGAAATGTCAAAATTCATTATTACAACCAGTACACTAATGTCATCATCATTGTCCAGACTAGCTTCAGCAATGTCAATACCCCCACCCTAACCGCAACTACATTGATGTCATCATCACAATTATCGTCAGAACTGGCAACACTAACAACGTCAAAACCCCACCATTACCGCAACTACATTTTATGTCATTATTATCATCGTCGCCCCTAACAATATGAATAAAAGCAACAGTACAAAACATTTTTACAACCACCACCATCAATGTTACCATCATCATTGTTGGAACTAGCAATGACAACAATATGAAGATACACACACGCACGAGTGCGCGCGTACACACACACACACACACACACACACACACACACACACACACACACACACACACACACACACACAAGCAGCAGCAACATCACTGCCCCTATCCACCTACCAACATGAACATAACCACCACCTCAACCACCACCACCACCACCAACGCCACCACCATCACAGCAACCTGACCAACTCACTGCCTTCTGGAGTGAAGAAGTCGATGGTCTGGGAGGGCGGTCCCGTGTAGTGCGTGTTCATGACGGACACCTGGGCCCGGAGAGCCGTGTAGGCCGGCAAATCCGGCACGGTCACCCGCATGTCCGGTCCGTGCTTATGGGCGGCCGCCAGCACAAAGTCCACCTCTTTTTGCTTGTGGCGGCCTTCCACGGATTTCCAGTACCTCAGCTGAACAGGAAGGTTGTGGTCAAAGAAATAAGACAGAGGTCACCTTCATCATCGTTATAGGGTTGTTTTTTTTTTCGTTTTTTTTTTTTTTTTTTTTTTTTTTTAGTTTTCCACCCCATCCTCCTAATGATCAACCTTATAATCATCGTCCTCATTGTCGTCATCATTCTCAGTGTCACTATCGTCATCATCATAGCCATTATCATCACCGTCGTCATTATAATCATCGTCATCGTGATCACTAATGTCATCATGGTCACCATCGTTGTTATCATCTCGTTGTCGCTGTAATCATCGTCACCATGATCAAATATGTTCTCATCGTCACCATTATCTATATCATCGTTGTCGCCATCATCATTATCATTACCGTCATCACCATCATAGACTTCGTCACCACCACCTCCACCACCACCACCACCACCATCATCATCATCATCATCATCATCATCATCATCATCACGCATCATCACACAAACAAAACGGTTCCACCAGGCAGACGAAACTTTAAAGACAATTCAAATTAATCACGACAATAAATAATGAAATACTAAATAATAAAGAAGACGAACAAAATCAAGAATATGATAACACTGTATTAAATGAACTAAAAATCTTAACAATATTTGAAAAGCCTGGAATTGCAACATCTAACACACCTATCGTAAAATCAAGGGTTAAGTGTGTGTGTGTGTGTGTGTGTGTGTGTGTGTGTGTGTGTGTGTGTGTGTGTGTGTTGTGCGCGCGCGCGCGCGCGCGTGCGTTGCCTTCAGTTTTCGTTTAATTCCAAGATATTCGCATTGCGTAATCGCCACAGGCGTTGTTTGCTTTCACAAACTTAGCATATACGTGCTGAAGATTAGCACTGTATGGTGTGATAGTGTCAGGCAATGCTATTCTCAATTTACCACTTTCTCCCCAAAAATATATCCATCAATAACTATCCATTTTTGTGGATAAGAGATATTGTCAAACCATCATCCAATTCCGTGTATTCTAAGATAATGTTTACACAACTGGACTACCGTCTAAAGTTGGATACTTCTATCAAAGATTTGTGTACATTTTAATACGAACTAATTTCCTCAAATTCAGACTACGATCAAAATGATATTGAAATCTAAAGGTTTGCTTTAACTAACGATACCAGCCCTGATTTTTGCAATTAGGATAAGTTCGTCAAGTTATGACCAGACCTTCTTACTTGCTCTGTTGTTTCCATCAAACCCTGTTAATGCATCCCAAGCTGCAGATATGTTTAAATCTGATTTTGAGCCCCATACATATTCGTGGAGAGTGTGCATTTGCACAGAAGAAGAAGAAGAAGAAGACGAAGAGGACGCAGAAGAAGAAGAGAAGACGAAGACGAAGAAGAAGAAGAAGAAGAAGAAGAAGAAGAAGAAGAAGAAGAAGAAGACGAAGAAGAAGAAGACGAAGAAGAAGAAGAAGAAGAACAACAACAACAACACGTAGAAAATTAATGTAATTTGAACGGATTTCACCTGAACTGAATCGGACAGCAGCAAAAACAACCAACAAAACAAGCAAGCAAAGAAGTAAACAACAAACCAACTTGACAAATAGGACATGACAATCACCTTGTATCCACGGAATTTCCCACGTATGAGTTGCACGGAGGTGTTGACGGCTTCCCAGATGAAGTTGGCTCGGTGAGCC
>CM065734.1:42077663-42095163 GCA_033310375.1 Conus canariensis
GTCTACAATGACATAGAGACACGGTGGCAAATAGACAAGATAGCACATAGACACAGCTACATACAGACAGGGTGATATGTTATAGACATAGTGGCATACAGACCTGCTTCCAGCATCTGCCTTTCAGCTGGCTTGTCCACCCTCCAGGTTAAAAAGAAGTGAAATGTCCAATAACGAAAATTACAATGCCACAAAGAAAGGGGGAAAAAAAGAAACGAAAAGGCCATAAGAGCAAACACGCAACACAGACTTCATAATCACTATCCATTGAACACCGTTCGCAGTATCCTTTTTTAGTCACCAGATCACAACACAAAAGCTGGCACGTGGCGAGTGACAGAAGGTTCGAAGACTTGTCTAGAACAGAGACGAGAGAAAGGGCCGCACAGAAACTAAAGAAAGAAAAAAAGTCACAGTCAAATGACAGTAACAGAAAAGATGAAATTACTCTTGCAGAATTTCTTCACACAGAACTGCCCAAGGCATCACCAGTGGGGAACAGTGGATGAACAAAAACATCAATATTTATGTGCGTGCGCGCGCGCGCGCGTGTGTGTGTGTGTGTGTGTGTGTGTGTGTGTGTGAGAGAGAGAGAGAGAGAGAGAGAGAGAGAGAGAGAGAGACAGAGACAGAAGACAGAGAGACAGAGTGACGTGAGTTGATTTTAACGTGGTGACATATGGCCTGATATGGCCCTTTGTGGTAGGCTGGGCTACAAGCAACATTACCTTACCTTACCTTAGAGAGAGAGAGGAGAGAGAGAGAGAGAGAGAGAGAGAGAGAGAGAGAGATGATGGCGTAAATAGGACGGGGAGGGAATGGGTAGTGCTGAATTAGGGTGAGACTCTCCCCAGGAGAGGTAGCCTGCATTTGAGATACTGAACACTTCACAGTACAATTTTCTATTGGCGGCATCTTAAATTTCATACACGACCGAGATACGCCGCACTGTAACAAAATGCTGTTGGAAGGTCGGTTGGGGTACACACACACACACACACACACACACACACACACACACACACACACACACACACACACCACACACACACACACACACACACACACACACACACACACACACACACAGAGTAAGAGACAGAGACAGAGACACAGACAAAGACAGACAGCCAAACAACCAGACAGTCAGACAGGCAGAGAGATGGGTAGCGCTGACTGATCAGGCATCGTGTCTGGACGCCCATTTTTCGTTCTCAAGGAAAAATGACCATTAATCTTCTGCCCTACCAGTCTTCTTTGTCCATTACCCCGCCCTTCTACCACCCATCACCCTTCTCTCTCTCTCTTTCTCTCTCTCTCTCCCTCTCCCCCCCCCCCCTTTCTCTCTCTCTCACGGAAAATCCCGTTTCCGTTTCTCTCTGTCTCTCTCCCCTCCCCCCCCCCCCCTCTCTCTCTCTCTCTCTCTCTCTCTCTCCCAGCATTCTTACCCCGACTCCCCACCCCCACCCCTTTCTCACAGCCGGCTGTTTTGTAGACACTTGAGGTGGAACGTGGATGGGGAAGGAGAGGGGTGGGGGTGGGGGTAAGATTGCTGGAGGGTACACTGGGGTGACAATGGCACTCATCAAGAACAGCTGGGCAGGAACACGGCTAGACAGGAAGAACCAGTTGAACAACACGGACAGGAAAAAGGTGTGAGAGGTGCTTAATGACTTTCGTCTGGGACGCACGCGCAAACGCGCGCGAGCGCGCGCGCGCGCGCGCGCGTGTATGTGTGTGTGTGTGTGTGTGTGTGTGTGTGTGTGTGTGTGTGTGTGTGTGTGTGTGTGTGGAGTCGGATGTTTAGATGTATCGTTATTGTGGGTTCCTGGCCATTCCAGTCTGTATGGCAATGAGATGGCTGATGTAAGTGCTAAAGCTGCAGTCTGTATGGCAATGAGATGGCTGATGTAAGTGCTAAAGCTGCAGTCTGTATGGCAATGAGATGGCTGATGTATGTGCTAAAGCTGCAGTCTGTATGGCAATGAGATGGCTGATGTATGTGCTAAAGCTGCAGTCTGTATGGCAATGAGATGGCTGATGTATGTGCTAAAGCTGCAGTGTGTATGGCAATGAGATGGCTGATGTATGTGCTAAAGCTGCAGTGTGTATGGCAATGAGATGGCTGATGTATGTGCTAAAGCTGCAGTCCGTATGGCAATGAGATGGCTGATGTATGTGCTAAAGCTGCAGCCTATGGAAATCAGACTTCAGTGTTTGAATACTCCTCTTCTGTTTTGGACGCTAATGGTATTTTATCAAATGCAATTTGGAAAAAAAACGACAGGAACAATATTTGAATGATGCTCGCCTCAAACACAGGTGGGATGTGACTATTCCTGGAAATGATCGATTAATCCTCCTGGTCTAATCCCAGTAAGAAACTTAATTCACCAACTGCGGGTTAATGCATGATTGGGAAGACTTTTAATCCTTCCCGTGTCTGTGTTTGTGGTCTTCAACTTGACAGAACTCATTTCATATTTGAATGCACGAGCACAAGAATGTACTTTCAATCACTCCATGAAAAGATCATACATCAAAATCTGCCGCTTACGTTTCCAAGTGTATTGCAGCTGACTAGAGAGACTGGCTGGGCAATGACTTTAGCAGCTGCACATTTAATTAAAAATCATCCGATTGGAAGGTTTTTTGAAAGTATTTATAATTTTAAGGCATTTTAAACCTTTCTTGTCTGTTGTGTGAGGTGTGTGTGTGGGTGTTTTTGTTTGTTTGTTTGGTTGTTGTTGTTTTTTTATAATGTGTAAGAGAAAAGGGAGGACAGAGGATGGAGGCGAATGTGTCAGTATCGTTGTGGGTTTTAACTATAATTTCATTGTGGCATTGCATCAGATTTACAAGTAGAGCAAGGCACTGTCTTTCAGAGCTGTCCGACTCTTACATGTAATATGTCAGTCTAATCCATTGTGAAATTATCTTTGACATGTGTGTGTGTGTGTGTGTGTGTGTGTGTGTGTGTGTGTGTGTGTGTGTGTGTGTGTGTGTGTTGTCACTGTGTGACCGTATGGGAGCGAGTGTGTATGAAACGTGTTGCCTATACCATGGGAACATGGGGTAAGGGAAGTAAGATGCAACCTGTTGCCCCATTTGAAAACAGCTGGAGCAGACAACAGAAAGACGTCTATGGTGTTCAACCATCTGGTCATAGATGGAATTACGTTTTCTCTGAACTCGGAGGCAACCTGACAGAACTAAAGAGGATATTTGCTGCTCTTCTTGTGAAGGTGTTTCTTCTGAAAAAAAGTAACTGTGTGTGTGTGTGTGTGTGTGTGTGTGTGTGTGTGTGTGTGTGTATGAGTGTGTGCGTTGTGTGTGTGTGTGTGTGTGTGTGTGTGTGTGTGTGTATGTGTGTATACGTGTGTGGTGTGTGTGTGTGTGTGTGTGTGTGTGTGTGTGTGTGTGTGTGTGTGCGTGCACGCGTGCGTGCATGCGTGCGTGTGTGCGTGGTGTGTGTGTGTGTGTGTGTGTGTGTGTGTGTGTGTGTATGTGTCTGTCTCTGTCTGTCTTTCTATCTGTCTGTCTGTCTCTGTCTTTGTCTCTCTCTCTCTCTCTCTCTCTCTCTCTCTCTCGCTCTCCTCTCTGTCGGTTGGTCTGTCTCATATGTATGTTACGTGTTCATGTATATAATCTACAGGGTCTTCAGTTGTGGTAGTCTCTCTCTCTCTCTCTCTCTCTCTCTCTCTCTCTCTCTCTCTCTCTCTCTCTGGGAGGGGGCATATACGTATATGCGCAAATGTATGAACAAAACACACAGACACAGACACAGACATGCACATGCCCGCGCGTGCACACACACACACACACACACACACACACACACACACACACACACACACACACACACAGAGCAAGAGAGACAGAGAGAGAGAGAGATAACACACAGACACACACAGACGCCTCCCAAACACACACACACACACACACACACACACCACACACACACACAACCACACACAGAAGGCAGGACTGACTTGTCAGGCATCTTCTCTGAACGCCCATTTTCTGTTCTCATGGAAAAATTACCATCAATCCTCCATCTTACCATTCTTCATCGTCTGATACCCTTCTACCACCCATCACCCTTCCCTCTCTCATCCTCTGACCCTCTCTCCAACATCTCTCCCAACATTCTGAACCCTCCCCCTCCTCCCCACCCCCTCCTAACTCCACCACCTTTTCACAGCCGCTTGTTTTGTAGACACTCAAGGTGGAAAATGAAGAGCGGGAAAGCGGAGGTGGGGAGGGGGGGGGGGAGAGAGCAAGAGGGGTAAGATTGCTGGAGGGTACACTGGGGTGACAATGACACTCATCAAGAACAGCTGGGCAGGAACACGGCTAGACAGGAAGAATCAGATGAAAAACACGGACAGGAAAAAGGTGTGAGATGTGCTTAATGATTTTCGTCTGGGAGTGTGTGTGTGTGTGTGTGTGTGTGTGTGTGTGTGTGTGTGTGTGTGTGTGTGTATTGCATGTGTTTGTGTGTGTTGTGTGTGTGTGTGTGTGTGTGTGTGTGTGTGTGTGTGTGTGTGGTGTCTCTCTCACACACACACACACACACACACACACACCAACAAACAACAACAACAGCAAAATGTCGACCTGTGCCGCTTGACAAAGCCTTGAAATCACAGAACGCGAGTAAATTATTCTCTGATGGAGTAGCACAAAGCCTCGACAGAGCACCGGCTAAAAAAAATAATTTGAATCACACGATCTAACAACGCCCTAAGCACAGAAATCATGCAGTGTTTGCATGGGGCCACTCACTGTGAAAGCGTCATAATCATAAGAACCGTGCATCAATGTTTTGTTAGGATCAAATGATTTTTTTTTTCCTCGCCTGCAGCAATAATCAGAAGCTGACGATTTGAATGAGGACCTCGCAAAACAATAACAACAACAACAAAAAACAACAAAAACATAAAAAAAAAGAAAAAAAGCTCTCGCTACAGGCACAGACGGAAGCTGGCCCACAGTGTATGAAATGTGATAGAGAGAAGTTTCGTGTTCATACAACCTTCTTCTTCTTCCCAACATTGAGGCTGTCAACAACACTTGTTCCTCCGATGTTCTGTTGAAATGAAGGAAAGTTCTGTGTGTGTGTGTGTGATTGTTCTCTCTCTCTCTCTCTGTTTTATCTGTCTGTCTGTCTGTCTTTCTCTCTCTCTCTCTCTCTCTCTCTCTCTCTCTCTCTCTCTCTCTCGCTCTCTCTCTCTCTCGTGTTTCAGCTGTTCGATGCTCTTTCCTCTCTTCTTTCTCCCTCCCTCTCTCTCTCTCTCTCTCTCTCTCTCTCTCTCTCTCTCTCTCTCTCTCTCTCTCTCTCTCTCTCTCTCTCAATGGTTATTCTAAGAACATTATATAGACTTGACACTAATTCACCTAAAACTTGTTTCAGCTGTTCGATGCTCAAGTGTAACATGCAGTACAATACATAGGCTTTGGATAAGGTGGCTTTTGAAATAGAAAAGGTAAACACATAATTCTTTAAAGAGATCTTAAGTGCAGATATACGAACACCAAATGATTTCTAATATAGAGATTTGGATAGATAGCGTACATACTTTAAACTCTTACATACGCTGCATCAAATTTTGGTTAAAACTGACTCGTATCGGGGAACACAGATAACCATATTAGGCACATAAAATGTTATTTTCTCTTGATGAAAAAGGGAAAGAATTCGTGGGCTACAAATATGCGTACAACGTTTTCTTATGTCTGAGATAATAGGGGTGTACACTCAGTATCAATATTCATAAAAGTATGTAGACAGAGAATAACTGATTGCAGGTGACAGGAATGGAACAATCACATGCAAAGGAATGACAGACGTAGATCTTCAATTAAAAAAAAGACCAACTATTTATTTAAGACTTAAGTCACTATAAATATAAACAAACTTGTGAAGACTGCACCACCTAAATTCAGATCTGGGGTTTCATCTAAAAGGGATTCTTTCAGGTACAGAAGAATAACTGAATAAATGACAGAATAACTGTTATGTCCACTATGTATATCAGCTTTGAAAGATGAAATCCATTTTTGTGTGTGTGTCTTCAGTTTAGAGCGAATTCTGAAAGGAACTTATTCCAAGAATTCATTACATGAATCCATGAATGTTTAGGTTGTGTCTTCAACTGCTACCAATTGGCACTTGTCATCACAGACAGGCAAAGTCTTTGCAAGATGTGCTATCATCAGTAGTTAGATGTTCAATCTGCTGTTTTGTCTGTCTCCAGACAGACAGACAGTACTGGTAAATACGTATTTATACTGTATTGTTATTAAGGCCCTATCAGAATGGGTCAATGACGTAACTATTAAAGAATTCTTAAAATTTTAAAGGAATCATTTCTATCTCTCTCTTTCTCTCTTTCCACCCCCTCTCTCTCTCTCTCTCTCTCTCTCTCTCTCTCTCCAGAAAAAAGCCATGCAATTTTGCCATTGAGTTGCAGCACATGACAAAGCATGAAGCAACAGAAACTGAGAAATTATTCTCTTAATGAATTGAACAATACAAAACAGTGCACACTTAAAAGACAATTGAATGACATGAATCCATATTATGGTATGATCAAATGATTTTTTTTTTCGCCGGTGGCAATAATCCAGAGGTGATCATTTCTGAGTGTGAACCTCTCAAAATGGGGGAAAAAAAAAAAACGTCTGGCCCAAGGCACCGACACAAGGTGGTCCCCAGCGTAGGAAATGAATCTGTGAAGAGGTTCGCTTTCATCGCATCTCCTCCTTCCCAACACTGAGCCTGTCAACAACACTTGTTTCTCCGATGTGCTAGTGAAAGGAGGGAAAGTATTGCGTTAATGTTTGCTCTCTCTCTCTCTCCTCTCCTCTCTCTCTCTCTCTCTCTCTCTCTGTGGGAGGGGGCATATACACGCAAACACACAACACACACACACACACACACACACACACACACACACACACACACACACGCAATGCACGCACACATGCTCGCACGCACGCACGTACGCACGCACGCAACGCTCTCTTGCATACGTAGACACAAGGAGAGAGAGAGAGAGAGAGAGAGAGAGAGAGAGAGAGAGAGAGAGAGAGAGAGAAGAGAGACGGGCAGTCAGACAGACAGACAGACAGACAGGCAGGCAGACACAGACAGACAGACAGACAAACAGACAGGCAGACGGACAGGCGGACAGACAGGACCGTATTTTCGTTTGTTTGTTAAATACTCCAATTTACTGACAATAATTAGTCACAACAAAGTGTTTTAGCTTCAGAGAGAGAGAGAGAGAGAGAGAGAGAGAGAGAGAGAGAGAGAGAGAGAGAGAGAGAGAGAGAGATGGTTGGCCTTTTAGCAACAAAGCCCCTCAGACAAGAATGGTATGCATGAACATAACCCAGCATATTCAATCACACTGTTCTCACAACTTCCTTCGTAAATCTTTCCTCCCCGTAACTTTCTTCCCAATGCCACACTCCGCCCTTTCCCCCTCTGGCATGCACACACATGTAAACGCATAGCCATGCACATGGCAGTGGATCCTCTTGATAAATAAAAAAAAATATCGTTATTACTAGTGTAGCTAATTTCCTCTTTTTTTTGTGATATTCATTGCTTGTGCTGTAAATTGTGCCAGATCTCTTATCATGTCTTCATTATGGCACAACAAAATATTTGCAACACAGAATGCCACCCTGAAGAAAAAAACAACAACAAAACAAAACAAACAAACAAACAAAAAAAACAACAACCAACCAACCAACCAGCCAACCATTCAAACTAACAAACAAGAAAACGATAGAAAACAAAACACTACAATGTCAGAAACCACTCGACAAACGACGGGGCCACGATCTATGCACATCTAAAACATGCCAAGATTGCCACGGTGCTAAATGGAGACTGTGGTGCTGAGGGAGACAGCTCCCAACTTCACGACCTGACGCTGAAATGTCTAAAGCACACAGAGAATCGGATGCCAGAAGTGTCGGTCGGACAGCATATTCAGCACCAGTGACCAGCACACTAAAACAAACCAGGACTGTCTGTTCCAGACCAGCGATACGTCCGAGGAGTTTGGGCCCATGACGATCAGAGAAAACATGATCCAGGCCGTGGGCTGGATTCAGCACTGCTTTTCCCCGAGAAGCACCAAGTGTCCACACAGCACGTACACAGAATAGTGCTCTGTGGGACTGAAGTGAGTGTGATGTCCTTTCGCACCCCTTGTTGTTTTCTTCGTCCCCTCTGCCACTAAGTGCCTTCTCTTCGCCTCTCTGTCACTCTCTCCTGCCTTCAGTCTCTCCGTCTCTTCGCCGTCCCCCCCCCCTACACACACACACACACACACACACACACACACACACACACACACACACACACACACACTCCTCCTCGCCTTTCTTCAGCACCTTTAAACTCATGCAACAGAGGAAGGGTGGGTGCAGAGAGGTACCTTCCTGGATGTGACTCAAGCTTATAGGCGTTGAATTCATGCCAGCTCTGCCCACATAATGTGTCCTTTCCAAGCCTAAAAGAGCCCTTTCCAGGTGTGCGTTTTTTTTTCACGATCCCATTCCAATGTTCCAAAGCATAAAGGAATTGTTCTATATCTGAAGGTATTATCACGCGAGTTATTTCCGAGCGTAAGTTTGTAAGTTCGCAATTTCCTTCTGAGGATACAGAAATCGCTATTACAACCCCCCCCCCCCCCCCCCCCCCAGCCTATTGTTGCTATATAAGTTCTTTCTGAGCCTAAGGTTGTTGTATGCTCCCGTTCCAAGCTTTACGTTATTACCATTGATCCCCCACTGAACCTAAAATTATTCTACCAGAACTGTTTCCGAATCCGAAGTTCACGTTACAAGTCATGATCCCTTTCAAAGCCTGAGGCTGCCGCTACATGATACATTTCCTAGCCTGAAACTGTTCACTCACATGCCCTTTCCAAACCTCAAGTTGTTGCCAGACGTGACGTCTCATAGCCTAGAGCTGTGGCTGCAGCTGACCATTCCAAGCCTAAAACTGTGGGCGCAGCGTCCTCTCCAGTTTGAAAGTCATTTTGCCGAGCGTAGGCTGTGCGAGCTTATGTTTTTGCGCTACACCTGGACGTTCCAAGACAAAAATTGTTAGACACGTGTCCTTTCCAAACCCTGACTTGTTTTACGACTGTTCCAGGAATAATAGACTTAAAGCCTGACAACTTCGCATGAATGACAGTGACACAATCCATCTTTGTTTGCTAAGTTGTCGGGCTCTGTTATACGCTCAACCTGAATCCCGCACAGGCATCACGGAAGACCACGTTACAAGTCATATCCGAATTTCTAACAAGTGATTGGACAGCAGTGGAGTGTCTTACCTGGTTGGATGTTTAATGATAACTTGACATTGACTGCTCTTCGTTGATTGCTGGTGCCACGGCTGCTGGATGGGGGGGGGGGGGGGGGGGGGGGGGGTAGGGAGAAGGAGGTGGGGAGAATTAAGCCAGGCTATGACTGTGGATGGGAAACCGGGCCAGTACGAGACAGAACAGACAGACTATTACAGACTATGGTGTGGTCGAAAATGAAACTCGTTTTCTGGACAGCTGCTCCAGAGACAGCTGGTTAAGACGTGACCAGTGAGCCAGACCTGTGAATATATCCTAGACCTTAACTTATGTAAACAGCATCTAAGTGAGTCTCCGCAATGACGATGTATAAATCCATATTGTACACTATATCAACAATTACATGAGTATAACAAGAAAATAGTGGTACTGTATTGTATGGATCATGGCTAATCCACGACCTGTCTTATGCCTTCTAGTAGTAGTAGTAGTAGCAGTAGTAATAGTAGTAGTAGTAGTAGCAGTAGTGTCATTATCATTGTTATTGTTGTCGTACTCATTCTTTTTTTACTTCCTCGTCTTATCACTAATATTATCATCATCGAACAGAATACGCTTTTGTTTTATTTGGCACGCCTGAGTGAGTGAGTGTTTATTTTCAATGACGTTCTCTACAACTCGGGTCTCATGTCTGTTGATTTTGTGTCACCTGTGTCACGGATTATCTGTTTATCTCGCTGTCTGTTTTTGTCGTTCTGTCAGTCTCCGCCCCCCCCCCCCCACTCTCTCTCTCTCTCTGTCTGTCTCTGTCTTTCTCTCTCTCTCTCTCTCTCTCTCTCTCTCTCTCTCTCTAAATCCCCTTCTAACTGCCGCCTCCCCCCCCCCCCTCTCTCTCTGTATTCTTACTTTCCCCCTATTCTCTATTATTCTTTCTCTGTCTCCAGGCCTATCTTGCCTCTCTCTCTCTCTCTGTCTCTCTCTCTCTGTGTCTGTCTGTCTGTCTGTCTGTCTGTCTCTCTCTCTCTCTCTCTCTCTCTCAAATCCCCTCCCAACTGCCGCCACACACACACACACACACACACACCTCTCTCTCTCTCTCTCTCTCACTCTCTCTCTGCCCATCAGTCTCATCCCTCCTCTTTCTTTCCACTTTCTCTTTATTATTCTTTCTCTGTCTCCAGGCCTATCCCCCCCCCCTCTCTCTCTCTCTCTCTCTCTCTCAAATCCCCTCCCAACTGCCGCCACTCACTCCATCTCTCTCTCTCTCTCTCTCTCTCTCTCTCTCTCTCTCTCTCTCTCTCTCTCTCTCTCTCTCTTCTCTCTCTCCATCAGCCTCACCCCTCCTCTTACTTTCTCCTTCCTCTCTATAATTCTCTTGTGTGTTGTGTGTGTGTGTGTGTGTGTGTGTGTGTGTGTGTGTGTGTGTGTGTGTGTGTGTGTGTGTGTCCCATCCCCTCCTCTCTCTCTCTCTCTCTCTCTCTCTCTCTCTCTCTCTCTCTCTCTCTCTCTCTCAAGTAAGACCTGCTGCAGAAAGCTCAGGAGAGGACAGTTGATGAATTGGCGGTGTGCCCTGCATATATAGTGCCCCTGATGTGTGTGTGTGTGTGTGTGTGTGTGTGTGTGTGTGTGTGTGTGTGTGTGTGTGGTGCATCCGTGCGTGCGTGCCTGCATGCATACGTGCGTACGTAAATGCGTGCTTGCAATAAGCATGTTTGCGCATAAATCTATTATTTATTTATTTTGTGTTTACTCTGTCTTAACTGATTCGTTGATTCTGTGAGGTTCTTTTTATTCTATCATTGTTCCTCTCTCTCTCTCTCTCTCTCTCTCTCTCTCTCTCTCTCTCTCTCTCTCTCTCTCTCTCTCTCTCTCTGTGTCTCTCTCTCTCTTTCTCTCTCTCTCGCTCGCTGTGTGTGTGTGTGTGTGTGTGTGTGTGTGTGTGTGTGTGTGTGTGTGTGTGTGTGTGTGTGTGTGCGTGTGTGTGCGTCTCTCTCTCTCTCTCTCTCTCTCTCTCTCTCTTGTTTTTTTGTGTCTGTTCTTTCTTTCTTATTTTCTCCTCTTTCTCCATTCCTTCCTTTCAGTTGTTTTTGATTGGCTGTTTGGCTCAGTACACCAGGTTAGATGCTTGCTGGTGTTGCCGTCATGCCATCATTATTGTCGTTGTTCTTGCATGTTTGTACCGTTACAGTTGTAGCTAACGCTGCTGTTGTCATCAAGTATGTTATTGTTCTTCATCTCTTCGTTGATCCTTGTGTCGTCTTCGTAGTCATCACAATTGTGGTGTTGGCCGCTGCTGTCAGTGTGGTTTTGTTATTGCTGTTTGCTTTTTGTTTGTTTGTTGGTGGTATTGCCCTCTGCTTTTATCGTTGCCATCTTGGTCAGCTAGTCTTTTTTTTATATCAAAACTCTCTCTCTCTCTCTCTCTCTCTCTCTCACACACACACACACACACACGCGCGCGCGCGCGCGCGCGCGCGCGCGCACGCACTCACGCACGCACGCACGCACGCACCCCCCCACCACACACACACACGCACTCACGCACGCACGCACGCACACACACACGCACGCACACACACATACACACACTCACACACACACACACCACACACACACACACACACACACACACACACACACACACACACACACACACACTGTCTGTCTGTTGGTGGATTCTAAATCGGTTTTATGTTCACTGAACTCCTTCAGTACCGATACACGGCCTGGCCTTGTGTACGAAATTCATTATTCATTACATTGCTTGTCGGCTAAAGGCACAGTCATTGAGTTTTGTTGGGTGCCTTCGCACTGTAACATAAATGGAAACGAAATGGCCGACAGAGCTGCTAAAAGAGGCGCAAAAGGTTTAGAGAAGACTGTAGGCATGACACTTCCTTTGTCACTACATGAAAATTACAGGCTGCTAGAAACAACAGCATGGAAAAATTTAGCAGACGTTCTGATGAAAAGACTCTAACACAAAATACAGCTGCAGTTCCGTTGGAAATTGTATCAAGAAAGTTGTCAAGTGCACCGTTATATTATTCTAGACTTGTCACTTCCCTTTTTTTCCGCCTAAAAATTAACGCTTTAAAATCAAAATTCTCCAAAAATGTATATTGCCTGTGTGGTACACAAATCACAGTTAATCACATTTTATTTCATTGTAAAAGTCTCCGAGGTTTTCTACCTGATTCAGTCACAGCAAGGAATGTTTCGGAAGAAAACATACAAGATTTATTATATGACACAAAGGTTTTACTACAAATTGCTGAATCCCTAATTCACACCCCCATCAGGTCATTCCTGTAGATTTTTTTTTTCTTCTTCCAATGTAAGTTAGTGGTGAGGGACACATCTACCCACCCACGTTTCTGTATTTTGCATTTTGTTTGTTATATGTATCTTTAACATTTCCTCTTTACTGTTAATGCAGTGTTCACAGTTTTCAGTACCTCACACATTTACACTCTCACACACTCACAGACAGAATGCACTCACTCACGCACACTTTGGTCTAATATCACTTATGGTGAAAAGACGTAAAAACAAAGAACGAACGAACGAACTGTCTGTCTGTCTGTCTGTTTTGTCTGATTGTCGTCTCTGTCTCTGTCCCTGTCTCTGTCTGTCTGCCTGCCTGTCTATCTGTCTGTCTCTGCCTGTCTGTCTGTCTCTGTCTGTCTGTCTGTCTGTCTGTCTCTGTCTCTCTGTCTCTTTCTCTCTGTCTCTGTCTCTCTGTCTGTCTGTCTGTCTGTCTGTCTGTCTGTCTCTCTCTCTCTCTCTCTCTCTCTCTCTCTCTCTCTCTCTCTCTCTGTACCTGTGTTTTTCTGTTTGCCTGTCTCTACATTTCAGATTCTGTGTTTCTGTGCCATTCTCTGCACGTCCGACCATCCATCTGTCCCTCCCCTCCCACACACAGTTTACCCGTCTAACTGTCTGTCTGTTTGTCTGTCTCTTTCTGTCTGTGTAGCTGTCTGTCTGTCTATCAGCCTGCCTTCCGGCCTGTCTGTCTGTCTGTCTGTCTCGCTTCTCTCTCTCTCTCTCTCTCTCTCTCTCTCTCTCTCTCTCTCTTTGTGTCTCTATATATCTCTGTGTGTCTCTGTGTCTGTTTGACTGTCTGTCTGTCTGTCTGTCTTCGTCTCTGTCTGTCTGTCTGTCTGTGTGTCTTCCTGCCTGTCTGTCTGTCTATCTGAATGTTTCTCTCTCATCTCTCTCTCTCTCTCTCCTCTCTCTCTCTCTCTCCTCTCTCTGTCTCTGATTGCAGACGGCCACAGATGACCCTGTGACATTTAACTACAGACAGAGGCTTTTTCCCCCTTTAAAGGCTGTCTCTTAGTTTATTTGCTTCCGATCAAAACTCGCACTTCACGTGACCGCAGACGCTTCTGTAACATCCGGTGTG
The DNA here is from genome assembly GCA_033310375.1 of Conus canariensis. Taxonomy (NCBI): domain Eukaryota; kingdom Metazoa; phylum Mollusca; class Gastropoda; order Neogastropoda; family Conidae; genus Conus; species Conus canariensis. Next base: position 42,091,407 of record CM065734.1, read on the forward strand.
TTCAATGTTTTCGCCCAAATACCGCGACATTCCCAAATTGATTCCCAGACCTTCATTTTAATCAACAAAATCTTTTTTTCTTCTTTTTTTCTTGATTTCGATTTAGCAAGATCGAGCTTGATTTCTGTGCCTGGCTAGAAAAAAGAGTACAACCATGGGAAATGTTCTTTCGTGTATTAAGAGAGAGAGAGAGAGAGAGAGAGAGAGAGGAGAGAGAGAGGAGAGAGAGAGAGAGAGAGGGGGAGTTGTAAAATTAAATAAATACAAATAAAATGCAGTGCAGTGGAACAGAAGAGAGCAAGCAGTGTGATCGCTCGTCAGATTTTCTCCCTCTATCATGGCTTTTGATTTCTTTTATGAGAGAGAGACAGAGACAGAGACAGAGAGAGACAGAGACAGAGAGACAGAGTCAGACAGACAGACAGACAGGCACGCAGAGAGAGAGAGAGAGAGAGAGAGAGAGAGAGAGAGAGAGAGAGAGAGAGAGAGAGAGAGAGAGAGAGAGAGAGAGAGAAGGATACCAAAAGCAGAGAAAGAGAAAGACGCCATCAAAGGATCATTCCCATTGCTATGATCGTTTTCATCATCATCATCATCATCATCATCATCATCATCATCATCATCATCATCATCGTCGTCGTCATCATCATCATCATCATCATCATCATCATCATCATCATCATCATCATCATCATCATCCTCGTTGTCCGTCGTCGTCGTCGTCCTCGTCGTTGTCGTCGTCTTCCATGTCGTCATCTTTTTCATTGTTATGGTCATCAGGTCTTCCACCGTCATTATATTCAGGCCCGCAGTCACAAATCAGTCACATCTGTGATTAGCATAAATGCCATCCTGGTTTTCCTGACTTCTGCCAACTCCTTTAGATCCCTTCAGTATACCATCTCCTTACTTGTATCGTCGTCGTCATCATCATCACCATAACCACCATCATCAACCATCACCACACATTACTGCAACCACACACACACACACACACACACCACACACACACACACCACACACACACACACACACACACACAAAGCACACACACACACACACACACACACACACACACAACCCACACGCATACACACACACACACACACACACACACACACACACACACACACACACACACACACACACACACACACACACACCGCTACCAAATATTCAAAATCCTCACTTTCACCATCACCATTGCAACACTGCCGCCATGCTCACGAGGTCTCACATCGTTCATCAAGTACCACACCAAGATCCTCACCCCTAACCAGCAGACGGGCAGACGACCTGTCAGAGTCCAGTCCCACAGTCGTCAGGCAAGTGTACTCCCCAGAATCCTCCAGCCTGGCGTTGCGGATGATCAGGGCGTGCCGGTTCTTCTCCGCCTTGTAAACCAGCCTCCCCGAAGACGACGACGACGAAGAGGAGGAGAAGGAGGACGTCTCAGACCGCGCCAGACGCAGGTCTAGGAGCTGTCCGTTGTGCTTCCACTGGACCCTCAGGCGTTTCCCGTCCTGCGGGTGAGTCTTCACCTTGCAGACGAACTTGGCTCGCTCGCCCTCTCCCACTTCCACGTTCTGTAGGAGTTCTTCGATGTGCACAGCGCCTGCAACAACACAGCAATATCTTCTGTTGATTAGGACTGGCTGAACTCTGCTCAGTGGAAGGGGTTCGGGAGGAATGGCAGTATCACCTGCGGTGGGTGGCCGTGCAGTGGTGCAGTTATTTCGTTTTGTGGTGGGTGGTTTTGTTTATGTATTCGTAAATCTGGCTGAACCGTGTGCCTCTCTCTCTCTCTCTCTCTCTCTCTCTCTCTCTCTCTCTCTCTCTCTCTCTCTCTCTCTCTCTCTCTCTCTCTCTCTTAGTTATTACTTATATAAAAGGTCAATTGTCATTGTAGAATAACATTAATGTGTTGCTTGAATTGCATGAAAGTGTGTGTGCGCGCGCGTGCGCTTGCACGTGTATGTTGAATTTGATGTTCTTGTTCTTGTTCTTTATCCTAAGTCATCTTCTGAACATTCATTTCCCACAATCAATAAAAGGCGGACGCAGTCACACACCCATCCCCACCCCCCCCCCCCACATATATATATATATATATATATATATATATATATATATATATATATATATTCAATTATAAGCAAAGCTTGCTCTTATGTCTCTCTCTCTCTCTCTCTCTCTCTCTCTCTCTCTCTCTCTCTCTATATATATATATATATATATATATACGCGCGCCTACATGCGCTCGCTCCTACGAGCACACATATGCACATGCGTGCATGCACATATCCACACCCACAGGCATTCGCACGTACACGCATACACATGAACGCGCACGCGCATACACATACGCACATGCGTACAGGCCCACCACACACACACCCACACCACCACACACACACACACCACACACACACACCACACACACACAACACACGTCCTTGGGTTGTTAAACAATAGAGCTGACCACTCTCACTCTTGACGCCTTTGACCTCCCTTGTACCATTAAACGGATCGTCAAGCATAGGCTTAAAGATTTCTTACCGCACTTAACACTCTTCACAGAACGATGTTAGTTCTTCAGCAACTCATTTCCTTATAGCGCTTTCTTCTTGTTTAACACGTTTCTGCGTTTCACTTGATGTTCTGCAAGGATTCTGTTTTTGAAACCTTGATGGTCAGAAACCACAGAATTAGAGATTATGCTATCAGCGAACGAAAGGCCTCAGAGCTGACTTTCTGTTCTCCATATGGACTACGTTGTTTACCTTAGACTGTAAGTGAATGATTTTATCATCTAATTTTATTCCCGAATTCTTTTATCACAAACACCTCCCTCTCTTTGCCAAAGTTATTGTTGTGACGACATAGGAATTGTTGGCCTGTACTTGTTTCTTCCGGTACTAATTTGTTCAACATGTTATTGTATGGTCCACCAGTAAGACAATGCATCTCTTAGTCTCTTAGCAGATCCGAGTAAAGGCTGTTCTGCACAATTCTTCAGCTGCTATCCGCACTTATGTGACTGTTAATGACCACGTTATCAAACAGTACAGCTGACCACACCGACTGTTGAAACCTTTTGATCTTCTTTGTATCCTTAAATGGATCATCAAACCTAGGCTTAAAGATTCCATCCTGTATTCATTCCCCTTTACAGAATGGTATTAGTTTCTTTTTTCTTTTCAGTAACGAATTTCCTTTCAGCGCTTTCTTCTGGGTTTAGTTTTCTACCCTCCATTGGCTGCTTTGGGGGTGCTGTCAGATTCTGTTTTTGAACGGTCTGGTCTGTGTTGAGAATACTATCGATGTATAGACTGTGATATGTGTGGGGAGAATACCAAAGGAATATATATCGCTGTTTGATGCCAAGGGAAAACAGACCAAGCCAGCTCTGTCTCACTGATGGGTCGGAATCGGTTAAGTAAAGGCCTCAGAGCAGGCCATACAAAATGGTACTGTTTCTAAGTTGGACTACGATAATGCCGATAGGCAGCCAGAGAAGAAGAAGAAGAAAAGAAGAAGAAGAAGATGTGTGTGTGTGTGTGTGTGTGTGTGTGTGTGTGTGTGTGTGTGTGTGTGTGTGTGTGTGTGTCTGTGTGTCTGTGTGTCTGTGTGTGTCTGTGTGTGTGCGTGTGTCTTTGAGAGAGAGAGACACACACACAACACAGACACACAGACAACACACACACACACACACACACACACACACACACACACACACACACACTACACAGACTCA
>CM065734.1:42102663-42120163 GCA_033310375.1 Conus canariensis
ACAACAACAACATAAATACAGCACCAATCTTACGCATCATGAGATTACCAAGACTCGAACCTCCTAACCTCAGAATGATGGCCAGTCCACACTGCTATATTATTATCATCCCCCGTCTATCTGGAGAGACCAGTCTAGAACTGATATGACGCCACGGGTGCAAAGCAGCGGGAGACACAAGGGGAAGGGATGAATAAACTGGCGAGGGGTATTCTGTGCCACAGCCGATGATGGATGTCTTGCTTTGGAAGGGATTACTTTGATCTTTTTTTCCCTTCTGGCTGGAAGATGGATGTCTCTCTTCAAAATGGATAAGCTTGATTTTTTTTTTCGTTGTTGCTAGAAGTAATCACTCATAGTGTGTATTACGGGACAGGAGAGGGAGGGGGGAGGAGGAGGAGGAGGAGGAGGAGGAGGAAGAAGAAGAAGAGGAGGAGACTAGAACACAATAAGAACAAAAAACCAGAAGGAAAGGATAAGTTAAGTTAAGGTAAGGTAATGTTACTCATAGGCCAGCCGACCGCGAAGGGCCATATCAGGGCTGTCACCACGTTAAAATCAACTCACAAGTAAAAACAAACAAAAAACAAACAAACAAAAAACCAGCATTCATATATGTCTTTTAAATACACCTAAAAACGCGCCAGAAATTTCGTTAAAAAAAAACAAACTTTCTTTCGTAAAACCTTAGCTCAGATGAAAAATGTAAATCTCTTTCAGAAATTCAAAGACCACGTCAGGTGGGACATCTCTGAACAAAAAAAAGGATGAGTTGAAATGCAACCTGAAAAGAAAAAAAAGAAATAATAAGTAAACATAATACATGAATAAATCAATAAATCGATTTAAGTACAAGTGAATGAATGAATGAATGAATAGAAAAATAGACAAATACATGGGTTAAAAAAAAAACACGAATAGATGAATAAACAGATAAACACATAACCAAATAAGCTTAACCCATTTACAAATGAGATGCCGTTGAAACTTAATCAAAGATTGTCCGTCTGTCGTTCCCAGCTATATCTTGTAGGAAGCAGAACATGGTTTGGCATCCAGCCGTAAACAGATGATTGTTCCGCACAGCTTTCTCCACGAGGACATTAAGCAAACTTCATTTCCGTAGGAAAACTAGAAACAAAAACAAAACACACCACAAGCAAAAAGCTAAAACAAAAGAAGCAACAACATGTTCCCATTGTAATTAGCCCTGGGTGGTGATTTTGTTTGAATTCTGGCGCCGGCGCGCGTGCATGTGTGTGTGTGTGCGTGTGTGTGTGTGTGTGTGTGTGTGTGTGTGTGTGTGTGTGTGTGTGTGTGTGTGTGTTCTCTTTTTGTCACCTCTTCTCTAATTTGAATATGCAAAAGATCATTAGTTCGGTTTCAAGTTTTCCCCCCTTCTTTTTGTTTTCTACAAGTGAAACTTCCGTAGAAACCAGTCCCCGAGCTAATTTAGCCCTAGGGCCGTGCACACGTACATACATACGCATGTGCACACAGACAGACACGCACCCTCCCATGGATTGCTTTCGACCCCCCTCCTCCCCCCCCCCCTCCTTTTCCATCCCCTTCCTGTCCCTCGTTTGCTGGCAGGTCCAAAACACACACAACCAAACGCGTCTGCAAGCACACAGACACACGCTGTCTTAGTTATGGTTTTCTTGACCCCCTCCCTCTTCAACTCTCTCTCTCTCTCTCTCTCTCTCTCTCTCTCACACACACACACACACACACACACACACACACACACACACACACACACACACACACACACACGCACACACACACACACACAAGCGCGCGCGCGCGCCCGCCCGCCCGCATTCCTTTACTTTAGTTCAAACGTAACTTTAAGTACGCTATTGAAAATCTGAATTTCGGACTTCCTTGGTCGATGTGCTCAACGCAACAGAACAATACAATAAACGAACAAACAAAAACAGCGCGCACAATGCTATTTTGCAGGAGAAAACAAACACAAACAAACAAAACAAACAAATAAACAAACAAAACAGACAAACAAAACAAACAAAACAGACAAACAAACAAACAAACAACGAAACAAAGAAACAAAGAAAGAAAGAAACTAACAAAAAACAACCATTCCAAATGTTCTTGGAGCTGTTGAGGTTTCGCACGATGGGAAGTAACCATACGAACATGTTCTTTCAAAACACAAATCAATTTTTTACCAATTGCCAAAATCTATCTTGACGGACACCAGATTGCGGTTGGCTGACATAAATTTGCATTCTGGAATCCTTTAATTACAAGGTCATTGGACACTGCCGTTGTATTCACGTTGACGACGCTTTCCAAACAAATCAGTGAAATGTTGGACACAAAATTTGCTGAAGCTGATTTCACAGCCTATTCAAGACAGTCCAAGGCTCAGTAAGCTTAACAATTTATCTCAATCGAGCATCCAAGGGCAGCATTTTGCAGATTCTTTCGCTTGAATTAAAAGATCGTTCCGACGTCAATTTGGAATCAATCCGCAGTGCCTCGTAATACGGCGATCACTGCAAACTAAATCTTGACAGCGCGGACTTCAATTAAGAGACAAGCATGTGTCGTCATTAGTCTGCCATCGCGAACTAATGATTCGTTCAGTAACGAGGGGTCTTTACGGCATTGCTTAATGCTGATGTCTCATTTAGGACACAGTCATCAGCTCCAAAGATGCCGCTGGAAAAATGAACGAACTTCTTTGCCCGTGATTGATTTGTTTCCTTTTCAATCAAATCAACGATCATTACCTCCAGCGAGGATGTTATATTTGTCACCCGCGTCCGTTTGTTTGTCTGCAAGAACATGTGGGAACTTTGAAAGCGATTTGAACGGAACTTGGTAAAAAGATGGACTGTGGTCCCAAAGATGGACCCGTGTCATTTTAGCGTGGGTCTGTAGTCGGGATCTAGACCAATGGGCTGATTCAGCGCTTGCGGACCTAAGCCACACACACACACACACACACACACACGCGCGCGCGCGCGCGGGCGCAAGCACACACTTACTCACGCACGCACGCACGGATTGCACGCACGCACACACACACACACACACACACACACACACACACACACACACACACACACACACACACACACACACACACGCACGCAGGAGAGATTATGCAAAGTTCTTTCCATGGGAAAAGGGAAACAAAAGAAAAAAAGAAAGACAAGAATCTAAAACAAAACAAAGCGACAACATTCTTCCATTCTAATTAGCTCTGAGGTGGTAATTTTGTTTTAACTCTGGAGCCCGCGCGCGCGCGCGTGCGTGTGTGTGTGTATATATGTGTGTGTGTGTGTGTGTGTGTGTGTGCGTGCGTGCGTGCGTGCGTGCGTGCGTGCGTGCGTGCGTGCGTGCGTGTGTGTGTGTGTGTGTGTGTGTGTGTGTGTGTGTGCGTGCGTGCGTGCGTGTGTGTGTGTGCGTGCGTGCGTGCGTGTGTGTGTGTGTGTGTGTGTGTGTGTGTGTGTGTGTGTGTGTGTGTTCACCTTTTTTGCCTCTTCTCTAATTTGAATATGCAAAAATCATGAATTTGCTTTTTCTTTCCGCCCATTGTTCTATTTATGTTTTCTGCATTTGAAACTTCCATAGAAACCAGTCCCCGAGCTAATGTAGCCGTAGGACCGTACACACCTACATACAAACGCATGTGCAAACACACAGACACATGCCCTTTCGTGGACTGCTTGCAACCCCCGTGCCGCCCTCCTCCCCCCCCCCCCCCCCCCCACTTCTTTCGCTCTTCCGCTTGCAGGGCCATTCACACGCACAAGCAAACACATGGGCAAGTACACAGACACATGTTCTTCTATGGTTTGCTTGCACTCACTCCCTCTTCACCTCTGTCTGTCGGTCGGTGGGTCGGTCGGTCTGTCTGTCTGTCTGACTGTCTGTCTGTCTGTCTGTCTGTCTGTCTGTGTCTGTCTGTCTGTCTTCTCTCTCTCTCTCTCTCTCTCTCTCTCTCTCTCTCTCTCTCACCTGACCCTCACTGTGATTTTTTTCAGTAACTTACTGATGCAGTGCAATGATATAGAGAAAAATCCAGGGCCGCCGAAGAGTGCCAGCGTGAAGCAGAGCCGCCTGACGAGCACGAGTGACTCTAGGAGAGCGAGTCTGGACAGACATGGAGTCGAGCAGCGGGACAACTTGCAGACGGAGAGACAAGGAACAGGTGGGAGTGGATCTGTAATGGCCGAACCGACAATGACGGACATGATGACTGTGCTGAACAAGTTAAGTACAAACATGAACTCATTGAATACAAAGTTTGACAACATGCAGGAAGATATTAATGAGATAAGGCGATCTTTTTCTGATCTGAGCAATGAGGTTAGATCCTTGAGTGAAGAAGTGTGCATGTTAAAAGAGTCTAATAGGATCCTTACAGAAGCAAATCAAAAACTTCAACAAGATGTGAGAAAATTAGAGGCAAAAACAGATGACTTGGAATGTCGTTCAAAACGTAATAATATCATTATACATGGTATTCCCAGGCCTGATAACGAAACGGCTGATGAATGTGAACAATCTGTGAGAGAGATGATAACTGACAAACTGGAACTAAATGAATGTCCAGTGGATAGAGTGCATCGCTTGAACTCTAAGAAAGACTCTCCCATAATAGCCAGATGCACCCTCTACAAAGACAGAATGAAGATCTTAAAGGCAAAGTCAAAGCTAAAGGGCACCGGCGTGTTTGTGGGGGAGGACTTTTCCCAGAGGGTGCGGGCTGTCAGAAAGTTGCTGCTAACTCATCTTAAGGCTGCCAGAGACCAGGGGAAAAGAGCCACCATGGTCTTTGACCACTTGTTCATTGATGGTAGAAAGTTTGTCCTGACAGGTGATGAGAAAAATATTGTAGAAGCCTAGGGATTCGGCCGGCCTCTATATGGAAATAAGTATGCGAATTACAACGTGTATGCCCTGGTGGAATTTTGAGTGGGGTATACTGGAGAGGGATATTTTTGATAGGGCTACACCGGTGATAAGAAAACGGCAAGCTGGGCTGAACTCAACACGTGAAAATACAAATGGTATTGTAGACACGGTGAGCTCGTGCCCCGTGACGACAGATGGGTCGACCTCTCACAGGAATGATGTCTCTGGTGCTCGTGTACCTCTGGGTGATGAAAAAATCGTGCCAAGTTGTGAGCGTGGCTGTGAATGTGTCAATAAAAATGTGCGTGCCTGTGAGGATTGTGTTCCAGTTGTACAGCTTGTAATGGCAGACGAGGTTTATGATCCACAAATAAACATTAATTCACTAACCACTACGGTCATGCCAGCCACTGTAATCACACCAGTTACAATAAATACGCCCGTTATTAATAACTATTCTTTTCTCCATTGGAACATAGGCGGTATATTGTCGAAGCTTTCTAATATTGATTTCATTGATTATGTGTCATCTTTTGATTTTGTCTGTCTTGTTGAGACTTTTGTTGATGATTTCCAGTCTACTGTGTTTAGTGACCATGCTGTGTTTGTAAAGCCAGCTTTACGATTTACTGAACGAGGAAGGAGATCAGGGGGAGTAATATGTTTAATCAGGAATCGTCTTGTGAAATTTGTGAAACAAGTTGTTGTTCATTATGATAATGTGTTATTATTTGTTCTTGATAAAAATTTGTTCTGCTTATCAAATGATATCTTATATTTATGTACATATGTTCCACCCGAGAAATCGCCATACTATTCTGTGTTAAACGTGGATAATGGGATCAGTCAAATTGAGGACTGTATTGTAAATAATATATGTTTCAGTGATAAGATGTCAATATTGATGTGTGGCGACTTTAACGGTCGAACAGCAGACATATCTCCAGAATGTGATGACAATATTAAAATGTTTTCATGGTTTGACAAATTTGATTCGTCTGAAGTTAAACGACAGTCTCAAGACAAGGTGTTGAATGAATATGGTAAACGTCTGTTAAACATGTGTAATGCTTTGGGTCTGTACATTCTTAATGGTCTTTGTTCGAGTGACATCAGCGGTCACTTTACATATGTGTGTGAATCAGGTTGTAGTGTGAATGATTACTTTATAGCATCATGTGAACTTTTTGACTTTATAAATTCCTCTTGTAAATTGTGTGTGAAAGAACGATTGGAATCTGATCATATGCCTTTGGAATTTAGCGTAAATGTTGTAGGAACAAATGTGGGTGTGAATGAAAATGAAAAAAGGAGAGAGTATATTGAAAAGTTTGTGTGGGATAAGGATTATGCCTTGAATTTTATAGACACAATGAACTCACAGGAAATCAAATTCCAGTTATTTCGTGCTATGGAGTTAGTAGATGTAAATATAAATGATGCACTTAGCTTGTTTAACAGTTCTGTAAAGAGAGCTGCTGACGGTATGAAACGTAAAGTTTGTGTAAACAGAGTGAAACGACAGAATGATTGGTTTGATGCCGAATGTAAAATTGAAAGACAAAATTTACGAAAATTGTTAAGAACATTTTGCAACACATTAGATAAAGATGTCCGACATCTGTACTGTGTAGCTCGACGTGAGTATAAGAATTTATTACAAAGAAAGAAGAAACAACACAACGATTTACTGTTTGAAAAAGTGATCACAAGTATTGATAGTCAGCAAGAGTTCTGGAGAAATGTACGTACAGTATTTAAAAAGCGAGTATATAATCAAAACCAAATCACTATAGATGAATGGTATAATCATTTTAAGCATGTGCTAGATAAGGATTCTACGACAGAAACTGAAATTATAGAAAATGATATAATATGCGACAACGGATATATAGAATATTATGATCGTCCTATAAGCAAAATTGAAGTTGTTGGTGCAATAAGAAAGCTAAAAAATGGAAAGGCAGCTGGTCCAGATGGCATGATTTGTGAGTTTTTTAAAAATGTTGGTAATGTTGGAACTGATTTTTTGGTTAAATTGTTCAATAATTTGTTTGACAATGGAATTTATCCTGAAGATTGGCACAAATCATTTATTCTCCCTCTCTTTAAAAAAGGCAATACGAATGACCCTAACAATTACAGAGGAATTTCCTTATCTGATATTGCAAGTAAAGTATTTGGTTCTATAATTAACAAGAGATTGTCAGAATGGATTGAAGTAAACAATATAACAGGTGACCACCAGGCAGGGTTCAAGAAAAACTTTTGTACAATTGATCATATGTTCACTCTGTTAGCAGCTGTCCAGAAACAATTTTCTAATAACCGTAAGCTTTATGTTGCCTTTATAGACTTTGAAAAGGCCTTTGACTCCATTTCCAGAAAACTTTTGTGGCCGATACTTACAAAAAATGGAATCAAAGGTAAATTATATAATTGTGTAAAATGCATGTACAAAGATGTTAAAGCTACGATAAGATGTGGGGCAAAATTTAGTGACTATATCAGATGTACTCAGGGTGTTAAACAGGGGGATGTCTGCAGCCCAGTATTATTTTCATTGTATATTAATGAATTAGCACTAGAAATTATTGAGAAGGGAAGACACGGTGTCACTTTTGACTTGATTGAATTATTTATATTGTTATTCGCAGATGATATTGTCTTGCTCTCTGAAACTGTCGTAGGATTACAAAACCAATTGAATAATTTGCATTCTGCAGCATATAGACTGGATTTGAAAGTAAACATGGGTAAATCAAACATTATAGTTTTTCGAAAGGGTGGTTTCTTAGCATCGCGTGAAAGGTGGTCGTATGGAAGTTCGCAACTGTCCGTGGTAAATGCTTACAAGTACTTGGGCATATATTTTTCAACAAAACTTAGCTTTACGTTTGCCTGTCATGATCTTGTTAACAGAGGAAAGCGTGCTGTTATAGCTATTTTAAGCTTGCTTTATAAATTTGAAAGTGTTTCAGTTAAATTATTTTTTAAATTGTTTGATGCCCAAGTGCAGCCTATTGTACAGTATGGCGCTGAGATTTGGGGATTGGATAAAGGTCATGAAATTGAAAAATTACATTTGTTTGCTATGAAACTCTTTTTGCATGTGGATAGACGAACCCCTAATGATTTGGTTTATGGTGAGCTTGGCAGATATCCCATTTACGTAAATTCATTCGTGAAATGTATTAGTTATTGGCTTAAGCTCGTGCGTATGGGAGAACACAGATTACCTGCAAAAGCATACAAAATATTGTTTGATTTAGATTCTAGAGGTAAATCAACTTGGGCAACTTCTGTTCGTAAATGTCTTTGTAGTTATGGGTTTTCGTTTGTTTGGTTAGAACAGAGTGTTGGATGTGTTACAACATTTTTGGCTTGTTTTAAGCAGAGAATAATTGATTGCAACTTGCAAGACTGGAATAGTCATATTAAAAACAGTGAGAGATTTTCTTTGTTTCGATATCTAAAGTCAAATCAGGTAATGGAAGCGGAACCTTATCTATCGATGAATATTAATAATTTTGTCAGATCTGCATTAACTAAGTTTAGATTCGGTGTATCTGATATTGCTGTACACAGGCAACGTTATAATGTTCATACAGAATTAGATGTTTTATGTCCATTGTGCAAGTCTGCCCCAGAGAACGAACTTCATTTTCTATTTGTTTGTCCTTTGCTTACAGATTTAAGACAAAAATATATTCCTTTGAAATATTATCGACGTCCATCATTTTTTAGGCTTGTCTTGCTTTTGTCGTCAAGAAATGAGAATGTTGTTGGTGATCTAGCTTCATATTTGTATAAATCCTTCAAGAGGAGGAGTTATCTGATTTGAATTTGTTTATATGTGCTTGTATATTAATGTATTGTTACATCAGTTACATGTCAATACCCCCTTCAAATGGGGCTGTGGCCTTTCTTGAATAAATTATCGTTATCGTTATCGTTATCGTTATCGTTATCTCTCTCTCTCACACACACACACACACACACACACACACACACACACACACACACACACACACACACACACACACACACACACACACACACAACTACATTTACTTTGTTCAAACGTTACCTTAAATACACAATTGAAAATGTGAATTTCGCACTTCCTCGACTGATGTGCTCGACACAACAGAACAAAACAAACAGACAAACAAACAGTAAGTGTACATATCAAATCACTGTTGACATTTTTGGGTTGCCTGTTGATGGTGAATGGTTTTAATTAATAACTTTTCATTGATAAATATATCGATTGTAGGTTACAGCTTCCTGATATTTTCCGTTTCCTGACATTTTACCGCATAGATCATAACCTCTGAAATTTAGTTTGAAAAAAAGAAAAGAAAAACGGGAAAGGAAAGATCTCTCACTGTTTTTAATATGACTATTCCAGTGAGGAAGCAAGACATCAAAGACCTCCCCGTTTCTTTGGGGAGGGGGTCGGGAGGCATTATTACCAAATCCGTCTTACATCATTTCCCTCACTGGTTTTCCTTTCCTCCTCTTAACGCTTTCAACGTAAACGAAGCAATAGCATTACAGCCAATCTTAACTGAGCGCACTTTAAACGAAGCAATAGCATTACAGCCAATCTTAACTGAGCGCACTTTAAACGAAGCAATAGCATTACAGCCAGTCTTAACTGAGCGCACTTCCAGAGCATTGGACTAGATCGTCCAGTTATGTGGTCTAACTGATTATGATGCAGTCTGTGTTTATTATGGCGAAATGTTGTAGTTCGTGATCCCATTATTTCGTTGAATAATACGTATCTCTGCAATTCTATTTTGCTAGAGAAAACAAGCAAAAACAAACAAACAGGCAAGCAAACAAGCAAGCGAGTACACAAACAAACAAATACCCAAACAAACAAACGATCCTGTTTTGCAGGAAAAAACAAATCAAACCAAACAAACCACCAACAAACAAATAAACAATCAAAGAAACAATCAAACAATCGCCACGCACGCTCTTGGAGCTGTTTGGGTTTTGAGTGAGGGAAGTAACCGTTCAAAAATGGTCTCCCAAAATAAAAATCAATTTTTGACCGGTTGCCAAAATCTGTCTTGATGAAAATCCAATTGTGGTTCGTTGACATCAATTTGCATTCTGGATTCTTTCAGTTACAAGGTCTTTGGATACTGCCGTTATATTCACATTGACGATGCTTTGAATTCGGCGCGAGATGCACGTTTAATCTTGAGCCGAATTTGACAAAGATAAGTGGTTGCTCGTTCTTCATTTTCATTGTCCTGAGTGTTGTTTATCTTGCCTGGAGAAGACCTAAGAGGCCGAAACGCGTCGTGTTTTGTCTTGTGATTCGTTTGTCCACGTTGTTCGGTGGAGTCATCATGAATACTTTTAAACATTTTTCCAACTTCAATTAAGAACCAATCTGCAGTGCTTCCACTGCAAACTAATGACTCGTTCAATAACGACGGGCCTTTAGAGCACTGCTTAATGCTGATGCCTCATTTAGGACACAGCCATCAGCTCCAAAGATGCCGCTGGAAAAATGAACGAACTCCTTTGCCCGTGATTGGTTTTCTTCCCTTTCAGTCAAAACAACAATCATTACCTCTAGCATGGACGTTATATTTGTCACCAGCGTCCGTTTGTTTGTCTGTCCGCAAGAGCACGTGGGACCTTTCAAACTGATTTGAAGTAAACATGGTAGAAAGATGGGCTGTGGTGCGAAAGGTGAACCCGTGGCAACGCAATGCATTTCAGTGCAACTCATTATGATACAAAACAATTGAATGCAATGAAATACAATACAATGCTGTACAACACAATACAAAACGATACAATACAGCACAACGCAACGCATCACAACGCAATGTAATACAATACAACTCAACGCAATACAATACAACATAACACAACACAATACAATACAACACAATACAATACAACACAATCACAGTATTACGCCATCGTTCACGTGCCATTAACCACACTAAATCCCAAAGCAAACCACTGACAGCTTTCCCTTCTCAGACAAAAGAAGAGACAGACCACTTGTCCCAGAGTCCATCATGGCCGACGTGCGATGCAATAAACACTGCACCAGTTGTCTCCCTCCCCATTCGCCTTCCCGTATCTCCGACCTGCTGTGGGAAAAGTGTCTGGACTGTGGCGGAGGTCTTCCCGGTCTACTCAGCCAAGTTGTCTGTCTGCCTTTTTCTGTCTGCTCTGTCTCCCTTTCCCAGTGCACCGCTCTTTGGTGTGGGGCTGTGGGGAGTCGTCCTTTTATCCTGTGACAAGCTGACAGCACTTGAGCTTCTTCGGCGCTGTGGACTTCACATGCTGCTAAGGTCTACCCAGTCCACTCAGCCCTGATGTCCGTCCATCTCCTTCTCTGTCTGCCTTGTCTCCCCTTCCCTCTGCACTGTTCCTCAAAGGGTGGGTCTTGGAGAATCCTCAGAATCATGAGGTACATCCACAACACTTTAGTTTCCCTTTCTTTCCCCATATGGTCTTACCATGCTGTCGGAAGGTTCGGCAGATGTTGTCGAAGAGTGATATCCAGAGCCATCACCACTGTTGCCAGGACGGATCTGGAGTCAAACAGAAAGCGGGGAAGAGGATGGAAGGTGTGGTGTGGTGAAAAGAGGGGGACGTAGGAGAGGGCGGAAGGGAATGGGACAGGGAGAGGACAAGGGAGAGGGGAAGGGAGACAGGTGGAGATCTGGTAAATGTTTGTAAAAGTGCAGACAACACACGAAGAGAAGTAGCTCAGACGTGTCTATCTCATCGGTAAAATTCTGGTTCAGGCTTCTTTTTTTTTTTTTTTTTTAATAAGTTACTCTCTCCTATTTCACATCGGTGTCCTTTTGGTTGGAGCCATTTCTGCTTCGGATATCATTTCGTTCGGGATCAGGGATCCGTAATTATGAAAACAGGTCCACATTGCTGTGTTGTGAAGATTAACCCAACAGAAATGTTAAGACACACACACACACACACACACACACACACACACACACACACACACAATATATATATTATATATATATATATATATAATATAATATATATATAAAACAGAGAGTTTAAAAACCACAACAGACAAGATAAAAAGATTTCCAAAATTTTCGGCTTTAATGCCTTCCTCAGTGGTGAGTTGACTGGCCGGCGAGTCACACAACATTTATACATGAATAAAAAGGAAGTGAATAAAATTCACTATCTTAAAACAAGAAGCTAAAAAGAAAAAGAATTGCACGTACCAGGCGAATCTTTCAAATGGAAGGGGAGCAAAGGGACGTGATAGTATGAGGAAGAGGGGCTGAGTAAGTGTGTGTAAAAGCGTGCGCGCGTCACGCACATGTGGGAGTGTGTGCGTATATGAGAGTGTGTTAGTGTGAGTGAGTGTGAGTGAGTTTGAGTGTGTGTGTGTGTGTGTGTGTGTGTGTGTGTGTGTGTGTGTGTGTGTGTGTGTGTGTGTGTGGTGAGCGTGTGTATTGTGTGTAGGGGGGGGGGAAGGAAGGGGGGGGGGTTCGGTAGGGGGAGGCAAAAGGAGTCAAGCGGCGTAGAACATGAACAGTTATTGTAGTGAGTTGAGTCCGAAAGGATGGAGAGTTTTCAATTTTCTTATCCAGAATTTTTCCCTACAAATTCTGTGCGTGTGGCTGTCTGAAAAAACTTTTTCTATCACCATGCATTTCATGTTGGCTAGGGTGTGGCTGGGCAGGTTGAAATGTTGCGTGACTAGAGTCCCGATGTTGTTCTTAATGTGAGATCTGTGCAGATAGAAACGTTTTCTGAGTGAATTTTTTGTTTCACCAATGTATTGAGAATTCTGACAGAGTTCGCAGAACATGAGATAAATGATGTTATTGGTTTGACAGTCAATATGGTGTCTTAGAGTAAATGTTTCTTTGGTCTGGTGGCTAATGAAATTGGTGGACTCCAAGGCGTGCTCTCTACAAATAATACATTTGTTGGAACATTTGAAAAAACCATTAGGGTCTTTAGGATTTAATTTGACGGGGAGGGCTGAGGGCATAAGCAAGTGTTTGAGAGAACGGCTGTTTCTTTCTCCTAGGATGGGTGGGTAAGGTATGGCCCGTTAAAGTTTGTCACTGGTGAAAACTGTCTGATATAATTCTTTAAACCATTGGCGGAGAGGGGGGTTGCTATA
This sequence comes from Conus canariensis, assembly GCA_033310375.1. Classification (NCBI taxonomy): domain Eukaryota; kingdom Metazoa; phylum Mollusca; class Gastropoda; order Neogastropoda; family Conidae; genus Conus; species Conus canariensis. The sequence goes on from CM065734.1 coordinate 42,115,724, forward strand.
TAAAACAAAAATTTTGCACAAGCTAGTATTTGATTCAACTGCTTTACTTCTGAAAGCCAGATACGCATCAATGTTGCCTTTTAAGGTTAGGGGTGGGAACAGAAAACGTGTCTACCAATGTACCACTTGTATAGTCATGTTTATTTGTTTGGTTCTTCTTTTCCACGCCACACGAAAATACATAGTCGAGTTGAAAGTGGGTGGGTGGAATGAAATGATATTGCTGTGATTGTTGCTGCACTGGTGTCAAGTGAGCTCTGGATGGCCCTCGCCATCTTGTCCAAGGAGGTCAGAGGAGCCACAACCAGCTAGCTTCCCGGGCGTCTCCGTTCGCTGCAGTGTCAACGACACACCGCCTCCTGATTTTTTCTGGGTATGGCTTGTGTTGGGTCAGGAGGTATGGGAAAGGGCGGGAGGGGGAGATGGGAGTGAAGGCATGGATGGGTAGGTGGAGGAGGGGAGAGGCGGGTACGGGGCGCTTGAGGGGTGGGTGGGGAGGTGGAATCAGCATGAGGAGAAAGGAGTGGATGAGTGCAGGATCATCACGCTCTTCGCATCTTCTTCCTGCCCAGTTCTGTTCCTGTTTCTTCTCCTTTTCGTCCAGCATCTTCTTTCTCTTCCCTTCCAAATTCTCTCATTTCTTTTCTCCTTCGCTACCCCTACCCTCCCATCACCCTCTCCTCTTTTATGTTATTTCCTCTCTTTCTGCATCTTCTCACTCCCCCTGCCCTCTCTCCTTCTCTCTCTCTCTCTCTCTCCTTCTCTCTCTCTCTATCTCTCTGTATCCTCCCCTTCCCCCCTCTCTCTCTCTCTCTCTCGCATGTTCATTAGTGTAATTGTGTCATTATCATGTTGTTGTTTTAAAGCAGTGCGCACCTTCAAGGAAACAATGAAGTGTTTCAAAGTATTTGGATTCCTCAAAGCGAAGAATACCCCATTAGTGAATAAAACGCATTATCTTTCCTCTCGCTGGCTTTACTTCGTGGGCTATAGACGAGATCAACATGCTGTCTATCTATAACAGCCTGGAAAAAAGATGCGGGAGACGACAAGGAAGGGGGTAAGGGTGGAATAGGAGGGGCTCGCCAGAGTGAGATAGCGTTACTATGGGAAGAAGAAAGACAGGGACAAGAGGCAGTCGTGTACATGTCTCTCAGATGTTGATGAAAGAGAAGATGTGACGGGCAGATTCTTTCTTGGAGATCGCTGATCTCATTAAGTCACGTTACCAGAAGTCAGACTCGTCTCCTGGAACATTCCATTCTGCTATGGCACTCATGACATACTACCGTCAGTTCTTAATTACAGTGGGGTGGGGTGGGGGTGGGGGGTGGTGAGGCACGAATGGCGGCCAACTCCCATAAGAATACGTGGCTTATCAGAAATTGACTGGGCAAGTTTCGCTACCTTCTACTCTTTTCGCGCTTTTCCTCTTCAGTCTTTGAATTTAGGTTCAACTTCGTCTTCGTCTCGTTTGTTGTTATTGTTGCTGAAGTTGTCGTTCTTCATTTGCTTCTTCTTTGATGTCGTTGTTTTCTTGTCTTCTTCTCTTCCTCTTCTTCCTCCTTCTCCTTAATCTTCTTTCCCTTGTTCTCTCTCTCTCTCTCTCTCTCTCTCTCTCTCTCTCTCTCTCTCTCTCTCTCTCTCTCTCTCTCTCTCAATAGCGTTAGTTTTGATTTTGTCATCTGCACGTACTGCGCTACTTGCGTACAATTAGGCATTCCCAAATAACATTGTCAACAACTCAAATACATCCGCAGTGAATAGCACTTGCTTGGTTTTTCCTTCCCAGCAAGAAAAAATCCATTTCAGAAGACTTTGTGTACAAGAAAAGCCTTTCAGATTACTGTGTGCAAAAGAACAGCCATTCAGATAACTTCATGTACGTGAACATTCATTTACATTACTTCTTGTGAAACAAAAACGCATTCTGAGTACTGTATGTAAAAGAACAGCCACTCAAATTACTTCATGAACACGAAAATCCTTTCAGATTACCTCACATGCAAGCCATTCAGATTATTGTATGTGCAAGAAAACCCATTTAGATCACTTAATGTAAATGAACAGCCGTTCAGATAAATTCATATTCAAGAAAATCAATTCACATTACCTTATATGCAAGAAAAGTCATTCTGATTACTTTATGTGGGGCCACAATAGCTCAGTGGTAGAGCGCCGGACTCGTGATCTTGGTGATCCTGGAGCTGCGGGTTCGAATCTCCGCTGGACCATTTCGGTACAGGGGATTTTTCCCTCACAGTTAACATTGGTTCTGACTCCATTTCCCATACAGTCCTTCAAATGAAACTATAAACCGAGATTCCGTGTGTGAAAGCACGCATAACATCTTGCACAGATCTTGCCCTGGCAAAATTGATGTAGATTGAAGATAGCCGCCTGGTATTTCTTACCAAGCCACAAAAATGGTCACTTACTGTTATCGTGTGCCATCGTGTACCGGTGGAAATAGAGGACACGTATAAACATCGCATGCATCCTATGTAAGAAACTGGAGGAATAAATGAGATAAATGAAAATGAGTGACTGATATTTGAATGGTACAGGAAACGACTGAATGAGCGCCAGTAGGCTGCTCTTCGGCCGGCTCTACCTGGGTAGGCAGCCCGTTGAGTGAGTGCGGTAGTGTGTTTATTGTAAAGCGCTTAGAGTTTGGTCTGTGACCGAGGATAGGCGCTATATAAATACCCAATATAATAATAATATATAAAATCCCATCACCAGCTTTCGGAAGAGAAGGCCAGTTTGTCCATTAGTATGGATGACACGTTACACATAGCATGCACCCTGCGTGAGAAATAGAAAGAATGAAGGAAGTAAGGGAATTGAGAGAACAGTATTGATTGGATGACACAGGAAACGACTGAATGAAGCGCCGACAGGCAGCTCTTCAGTCAGCACTACCCAGGTGATCCGCCCGTTGCGTACACGAGAGTGTATATTGTCAGCGCCTAGAACCTTTGGCAAGGCGCTTTATAAATGCTCTGTTATTATTATTATTATTATTATTATTATTATTATTATTATTATTATTATCATTATTATTATTATTGTAACTGTTACTATTATTATTATTATTATTATTATTATTACTATCATCATCATCATCATTATGTGCAAGAAATGACATTCAATTTACTATATGCAAATGAACAGCCATTCAGATTACGTCCTGCGCAAGAACATAGTATTACAGTCGTATTATTCCATGTGCAAGACAAAAGCCATTTAGATTACTTTACATAAAATAAAAGCCAATTCCAATTACTTCATTACAAGAACCGCACATTCAAATTAAAAAGAAAAAGCCGGTAGTATGCTTAGTCCTACTATAACAGACAAAGACGAGGGAGAGGGTGACGGGATGGATGGTGGTGAGATGGGGAGGGGGGGGGGTGGAAGAGGGCGGCAGAAGAGCCAGGGAGTGGAGAGGTGGCAAAAGCGAATTAGCAAAGGGGAAGAACCAGACGTGTCTTTCAGTTACTGATGAATGAGCGAGCGTGCTGGGTCGCCGGCCTGCTGGAAAATGGTTAATCTCATCAAGACAGGTTGCTGGACCTATGGGAGCATATTCACGTCTAAAGGACGATAACCGCTGTTTTCCTCCGGAAATAGCTAGGATCGCTGAGAAAGAGGTAGCGAAAACGTAAGGGAAAGCAGTGATTATCCGGTGAATCATAATCCTTTTCTTAGGGTGAAATAAATACACGCCCATAACTCACAAACGAATGCAGCTGACGTTTACGACTTCGAACTTCCTAAGAGATATGACCACACAGAGCAACCTGTTTGTGTTTGTTGTGTGTGCTCTGTGTTGTCTTTTCTGTCAGGCGATTCGGGGTCGGACGCAGCATCCGTTTGGAGCTTTGGGCGTGCATTTATTCCATGATGGGAGTAAGAGTTATCCTACTGTTTACTGTTCCCTGCCTCATTAAATGTCTCTAGAGTTATCCTACTTGTATTTTTTTTAACAGTTAACTGTTCGCCGGCTCATGAAATATTTCCTTATTTTTGTTACGGATCACAACTGTTTTCCCCGTTTCCCCTTAGGAGGACAACCGTCCTCTTTGTTTTCCCTAAGAATCACAGTGGGTTTCCTTTGTTTCCCGGGGAATATTATCTGTGATCCTTTTTTTTCTCCAGAGGAAACAGGAGTGTGTGTGTGTGTGTGTGTGTGTGTGTGTGTGTGTGTGTGTGTGTGTGTGTGTGTGTGTGTGTGCATGAGAGAAAGAGAGAGGGAGAGAGAGAGAGAGAGAGAGAGAGAGAGAGAGCAGTGTGTGGTATGTGTGTGTGTGTGTGTGTGTGTGTGTGTGTGTGTGTGTGTGTGTGTGTGTGTGTGTGAGTGAGAGAGGGAGCAGTCTGTGTGTTGTGTGTGTGTGTGTGTGTGTGTGTGTGTGTGTGTGTGTGTGTGTGTGTGTG
>CM065734.1:42130163-42145163 GCA_033310375.1 Conus canariensis
CATCATCATCATCATCATCATCATCATCATCATCATGATTTCTCTGAAAAAAAAGTATGTTAGACGTTGCACACCAGTCTCTGGGAAGTGAACTGGGTGTTGTGCCACAATAGCTCCCATGCAGTCATTAGGAAATAAACAAACAAGTCAGTGTACGTGGAAACAGCGTGTCATAAAGAGAGAGGAATCCGTTGCGTCTAATTTTGCTGTTAATTGTGGCCACCGAATCATTTCAACAGCTAGCTTCACCCCTGGGTGAACGACGATCCATATCTCCATGTACCCTCCTCCTTCTCCCCCCCCCCCCCTTCTTATAGCTTTTCTTTTTTTTCCTTTTTGTCCTTTGCTCCTCCTCCTCCACCACCTCCTCCTTCTCCTCCTGCTCCTCTTCCACCTCCTCCTCTTTCTCTCTTCTTCCTCCTTCTCATCGTCCTCCTCCAACCGCTTTCAGCACGCCCTCCCCCTCCCACCCTCCTCCCCCCTTTGTTTTCCTTTTCTTCATTCTCTCCCGCTTCCGTTCCCCTTTTTGTTCTTTTCTTCATTCACTTCCTCTGATTTCTTCTTCTTCTTCTTCTTCTTCTTGTTCTTGTTCTTGTTCTTCTTGTTCTTCTTCTTCTTTTTCTTCTTCTTGTTCTTCTTGTTCTTGTTCTTGTTCTTGTTCTTCTTCTTCTTCTTCTTCTTCTTCTTCTTCTTCTTCTCCTCCTCCTCCTCCTCCTCCTCCTCTACTTCTTCTTCTTCTTCTTCTTCTTCTTCTTCTTCTTCTTCTTCTTCTTCTTTGTTCTTCTTCTTCTTCTTTGTTATTGTTCGTCTTCTCCGTCTTCTTCTTCGTCTTCTTCTTCTTCTTCTTTGTTGTTCTTTTTTTTTTTTTTTTGGTGAGAATTTTGCCTCGCACTGCTACTACCAGAAGCAACGTCAGACTGACCTCTTTGACACCATCATCAGCAAAGGACAGGGTTCTACATTAACGGCAGAAGAATAGTTCATCAACATCAACATCACTGCCAGTCTCAGTTGGTGGAGACTCCATCCCCGAAGTCAAGTCATTTCTGTTTGTGGGCAGTGTGGTTGATAGACAGAGGCGTGACTACTAGGAAGGGCGGGGTCGCTGCCACCTGTCACTGTACCAGTCCCATAACCCGCCAGGGTCGTAGAGGCGCTGTATGCAGAGTGGCTTGTCTAACAAGAAGCCTCCACTTGACCCGCTCGTTGGCTAGCGCCTGGGTTTGGGCGAAACTGTGCCTCCCTCCATTCCATGACGTTGTCCGACCATCTCGCATTCTCTAGCGTTCCTCTGTCCTCTTTCCTTGCATACTGTTCCATTTTTTCACGCTGGAAGAAAGAAGAGGGGTGAGGGTAAACGAGTGCATTTGGCGAAATCGACAGAGTCTGAAACGAACACCGTTGCATTTCCATTTGAAACCTCAAATATATCTGTCTTGCTGGCAAGACCTAAGAGGTCGAAACGCATAGTGTTTAGTCTTGTGATTCGTTTGTCCACTGGGTTTTTTTTTTTTCTGGCGGTTCGCTAACATCTATTTAATATTTCTGCTGCTGCTAGTGCACGAATACAGGATTAGAAAAAAAGGAAAGTTTAAGTCGTCAGATTTGGAGGAGTTAGTTGGAAACAAGACAGCTTTTGATTCCCCGAGGGGAAAGGAATCTCGGAAACTGGATGCCTCGAGCGCAGCCAGCCCCACACATACCACGACCCTGCCACCTCCCCCGACACATACCTATCACAGCACCGCTGCACTGTGGGGCCACATTGACTACGTAGTAAAGTAGGTTGACATTATATTTAGCGCCTTCGCAGGCTGGGCGTCAGTGTCGGAATAGAGAACTGACGCTATCAGCGTACGTCAAAAAGCATTCTGCTTCTCTCTCTCTCCCCCTCTCTCTCTTTGTCTCTGTCTCTCTCTCTTTTCTCTGCTCTCTCTATGTTTCTCTGTCTTTCTGTTCTCTCTTCTCTCTCTCTCTCTCTCTCAGTGTCTGTCTGTCTCTGTCTGTCTGTCTGTCTCTCTCTCTCTCTAAGTCCCTCACCCAACAAACATAGTTGCACACACACACGCACACACACACACACGCACACACACACACACACACACACACACGCACACACACGCACACGCACACACACACACACACACACACACACACACGCGCGCGCGCGCGCGCGCGCGCGCGCGCTACTCCCCGCCCCTCCCAACCTCCTTTTTTTATTGTCAGTATTCAGTATTCAATCAACCCCACCCCTCCCTACCTTGATCCTCTCTCCCTTCCTCCCCTCCCCATCCACTGCCTCCCATTCTCCAGTTTTCTGACAAGATATTATTATTATTTGAAGGATTTAGACAGCCAGAGAACGATTTCTTCCCTCTCCTACCCTTCTATTCCAGCATCTTTCATACGAACATATCCGCCACATGTGAAGGACCCCTAGACACAAGAGCAACTCTCTGACAACTGGGGCCCTGTTCCACATTCAGAGAAGTCTGGAGTCCATCTCAGCACTGCTGGGTTTGCTGCAAAATTCGTTGAGCCTGATAAAATGCACAGCAGCCAGAGTTGAGTAATCCGGACATCTGGGATTGGGTATTGACTAAAAAAATGGATAACTAAACCACCGGTAGTTAATATTACTAAAATCATTGTTGTCCTTGATGTTGTTATCATTATTACTATTTTGTTGTTGTTGTTATTATTATTATCATTATCATCATCATTACCATTATGACTATTGTTGTTGTTGTTGTTGTTGTTCTTCTTCTTCTTCTTCTTCTTCTTCTTCTTGCTGTTGTTGCCGTTGCTGTTGCTGTTGTTGTTATCATCATCATCATCATCATCATCATCATCATCATCATCATCATCATCATCATTGGTATCATTATCGTCATTATTATTATTATTATTATTATTATTATTATTCATTGTTGTTGTTGTTATTATTATTATTGTTGTTGTTGTTATCATTATCATTATTATTAGTGTTATCATCATCATCCTCATCGCTGTTGCTACTGTTGTTGTTGTTGTTGTTGTTTTAGCTCTCATTAGTATTATCATTATTATTATTATGCTTATTATCATTACCATCATCATTGCTATTATTATTACCATGTCATTATCTTCATAATTGCTACTATGATCAGTAGTAGTAGTAGTGTTACGGCAGTGATCATTATTATTGTTGTTATTGTTATGATAATCCCTTGATAACTACCTCACCTGAATGCCCTGACAAACAAGTGAATGACGGTGGTGATCCTCTTGCAACAGCCCCTGACATCATCACCACGAACAGTGATAGATGCGACTTTCACATCAGCCCCTGACATCATCACCACGAACAGTGATAGATGTGACTTTCACATCCGCCCCTGACATCATCACCACGAACAGTGATAGATGTGACTTTCACATCAGCCCCTGACATCATCACCACGAACAGTGATAGATGCGACTTTCACATCAGCCCCTGACATCATCACCACGAACAGTGATAGATGTGACTTTCACATCAGCCCCTGACATCATCACCACGAACAGTGATAGATGCGACTTTCGCAATACACGGTGTGTACTCTGCAGCTTGAACGACGGACACATCAGCAATTTATCGCAGAAGTTATTGAGACCTGGCTTTGAGTACAGACGAGGTTGAAGCTTTCGCCACTGCATTTGTTGACTGCTGCTAGGGCTTTGACCGCTAAAGAGGTTCTCAATCATGAACCCAAACCCAGCGCCCACCCCCTCATCCACCTCCTTCCACCCCCTCCGTCCTGTCCTCTTCCCTTCTTTATGTCCCTGGGGTGAAATGCATCATGGGATCCCAACTTAAAGTCAACATCTCCTCCTCGTCCCCCCCACCCCATCCCCTGCCGATGTCCTTGTGAACAAACAAGGGTTTGTGCCGATCCTGACGAAAGCTCTAAACCTCTGGAGACAGGAAAGCGAAACAGGATACGAGCTAGGGAGATGCATCCCTTTAAAAAGGCAGTAAGACCAGTTCCTTGCTTGCTTCTTGTGACCCCGTTATTTTCGAGGACCTTCAGTGAGGAACCCGGACAATTTTGAGATACCCCAAACCGGAGGCATTTTTCACTGGGCAAAAGTATGGTACACTGATCATGTCTTTGTGCAGAACAAAGAGGAAAAGCCGAGGTCTTTAAATCGGTGAGAGTCTTATCCACGCGACCGTGTTCAACTCCAGGACCCTTCCGTCATTCATCCAACCGGTGCACCATGACCTACTTGCTTGTGAGAGATGAAAATGATATTGGATGTGCGCGCAAGACTTCTTTTTTTTCATTTCTCACAGCAGGTCACCTCAGTTTCAAGTCTAACCCAAAGAACTAGAAGCAGTCTGAAAGGAGTTTGAACTAGCGTTAATTCCAGACAGAAAGTCTTGTCTAACCTTACTCTTTCGGATGGAAATCCAGCTCCTTATTTTTGAAGACGGGCATAACACCTTCACCTCTTACAATCAAATGGCTGCCGAAATGAACTAAGAACTTTTGAAAATCAACTGGGGGGGGGAGAGAGGAGAGGAGAGAGAGAGAGAGAGAGAGAAGAGAGAGAGAGAGAGAGAGAGAGAGAGAGAGAGAGAGAGAGAGAGAGAGAGAGAGGAGAGAAGAACTAATAGCAGAACGAAAGAAACAAAATTACGGAATACAAAAAAAGAATTCAATCAAGAAATTGAACCCAGAATGAACAGTCCCTGCCATGCATAGGTAGAGAGAGAGAGAGAGCAGACACACTAGAAAAGAAGGGACTCTGTGTGAACACAGCGCAGGCTTCCAAGGGTGGTACAGGGTTTTGTTCCCAGCTGGTTTGTTGGGCAGTTGCAGACAGCACTTCTCTGGGTCCCATAGTAAGATAAAGAAGGCACACGAGAGAAGAAGGAAACTGCACGAGGAAACGTGGCGGAAATCCATTATGGGAGCTCAGTCGCACACTTGTATTGAGGCTTGGTCAGTTCTCAGTTCTATGAACTCAGCTTGATGCCAATCAGGGAGGAAAGAAATACTGCCGCTCGCGAAATGTGAAGACGAGAGCTTGACCTTGCTATGGGTTCTGGCCTATGACCTCCAGAGTGTCGGCTTCTCTCCGTGGGGGTCAGTAATTTTTTTTCCCTTTTCGCCCGCGCGTTTTGGTGTGCTTCCCTTCTGATCAGGAAGGCGATAAGAGACAGCACCACAGATGTGGTCATTGGTCGATACTTCCCGCTGATTCCGCCCTTGGCTCTGACCAATAATTGTGGTTGGTAGGAAAGTGGCTGTTGAACTCGATTCACTTTGTCTATGACTAGCCGACTGCAGGGGCCAGAGCAGTCATTTGGTCAAAATCAGTTCCACGCCTGTTTGTTAAAAAAAAAAAAAAACAGGTTCTTTCATTCGTACGCAGAGCGCCTCAAAACTGGACTTTTTTGTTTTTAATTTACAAACATCTTAGATCAAATAAACTATATTTTCTCACTCTCTCTTAAATAGTGACAAAAAATCCTCACACTGGAGAAACGCCCCCGAACAAATGATCTTCATGGAGTGTACAGCGCTCTTTTCTTGCCTATTGCATCACGCATGTCTGCCTTTTGGCCGACCCTGGGCAAAGGCTCAGTGACGGTGAGGACAGACTTACTGACCGACGGGAAAGTCCTGTTCACAGCGGAAAAGCCTTTTTTCTGGGATTTTCATCAGAGAGCACGTAAGACCTCATGGCGAAAGCTTGGCCGTGTCTGGAGTTGTACTGCCTTCACCTGTCTGCAGAACAGCAACGAATAAGGCTGTGGGATTTACGCGGTAGTTGCTTGACGGAGGCGTTTTTATGCAGTCATGACATAGGGGCTGGTACACCCGTGGGAACGCTCCCGTGGAGGTTCTGTCGTTTCACATCCAGTGGCCATGACACAATGGCATCTGCCAGGGAGCAGTTATGTCCCTTAATGTCTTAATGATATGCCCTGTGCGTGCCTGCACCCTATGTAAACACAGCGCAGCTTTCCAAGGGTGGTGCAGGATTGCTCCCAGCTGGTTCGTTCGGCAGTTGTGGACAGTACTTCTCCGGGTCCCACCCGCACCTTCGGATGTGCCTTTCTACAGTGTTCATGTTGTGCAAATGCTAACACTCTATTCTTACCTGTTCCATGATGCATGACTCATCACATGGTGTGCACCAGGGAACCTCCTCCTCTTTTGAAAAACACTGAGTGATTATAAAGAGTGACCTGTGTGGTATCAATACAAACTATTGTCTGATCTTTACAGCCACCAGTTGTTAAGACTCTTTTCCAGGCGTGGACAGATCTTCAAACAAATTGATTCACCGTCTGTGCGTCGCAGTCCTCTTGTCTTAGATCTTTCGACATAAGAATGAAGTTTGAATTTCAGATCTGTGTCGGAGATGGGCTGATGAACGATCGGGTTGGGAGTGTGTGTGTGTGTGTGTGTGTGGGGGGGGGGGGGGGGGGGTAGGTGGTCACCAGAATGACTAGGCAGCAGTACAATGCCTCTTCTGGTAGGTTCTTGTGGTAGACTGTCAATTAAGGATCTAATTATTATTGATAGCTCTTCTTGGGCTGCTGGTCCTGGGACTGCTACAGAATGTACCTGAATGCGGTTGCGTTTTCGAGAAGCTATAACGCACAGCGTAGGAAGTAAGCCATAAAGAAGTAAAGAAAGGTGGGAGAGACGGGGATGGGGATGGGAGGAGGGGCCCGATGCCAGTCGATGCATCACCGGTAGAAAACAATTTCCTGGAATGAACACGATGTGGAGAAAGGATGGCAGAGTGGTGGTGGTGGTGCGGGGAGGGGGGTGGGTGGAAAAAAGGAGGGAACGGAAATACTTGACCAGGCTGCACCCAAACACGTTGTTGTTGTTGTTGTTGTTGTTGTTGTTGTTGTTGTTTTCCGCTGGAAGTGGTGGGATGTGCACTCTGGGGACAGAGAGGCTTGACGGTGTGTGTGTGTGTGTGTGTGTGTGTGTGTGTGTGTGTGTGTGTGTGTGTGTGTGTGTGTGTGTGTGTGTGTGTGTGTGTGCGGAGAGAGAGAGAGAGAGAGAGAGAGAGAGAGAGAGAGAGAGAGAGAGAGAGAGAGAGGTGCATGGGTGTGCCTGTTTGTTGATGTGACTGTGTGGTGTGTATCTATGTATGAGACCCTGTATGCGTGACTCTCTCTCTCTCTCTCTCTCTCTCTCTCTCTCTCTCTCTCTCTCTGTGTGTGTGTGTGTGTGTGTGTGTGTGTGTGGTGTGTGTGTGTGTGTGTGTGTGTGTGTGTGTGTGTGTGTGTGTGTAAGCGAGCTGAATGACCCTAATGACTAAACTTCCATATAGAAGTGCTGCCACGGACATTTTGATTTGCATTTGTTCTTTTCTCCAGTTGTTGGTGTGTAGATGTATGACGTACAGGGTATATGGGGCATCCTTTTTGGGGGATGTCTCCTTGTTTGTTGTATGTGCTCTGTATAGCTAGGCGATTTGGTGTCGCAAGCAACATTCGTTTGGAGTTATGGGCCTGTAAATATTTCATCATGGGAGCGAGAGTTACTCTACTTCTTCGTTACTTGCTATGTACTGTTTCCAGCCACATTTCAGATTTGCTTTTATGCTAATCAAGCGGACGCTACATTCATTTGTTACTGTTCGTCCATTTGTTTGTTTGGCTATATTGAAGACTGAAAAGTCTCTGCCAATCGTGAATAAATGTTATTCATTTTATTAATAAAATTTGTTATTTTCTTCTGCAGTGACTCCCCCCTCCCCCCCCCCCCCCCCTCCCCCTAGATTTTAATGTGGACTCCAATCCTGAAAATTCTTTCCAGTGAGACTTTAAACCAAAGTTCTGTGTGTAAGCGTATGCGCTGGCGCCTGACTTGTTGCGCACACCTAAAATCCTGTCTCCAGCTGTCAGAAAAGCAGGCCAGTTTGGCCATTTGTATGGATGACACTTAAACACAGAACATGTATTCTCTGTGAAAATTCGAAGGAATGAGTGAAAAACCGAGTTACTCATACTCAACTGAATGAAACGGGAAACGAACAATTAGCACCTGCAAGCAGATTTTTTTCCGTTTAAATTATCAGGTACGCAGCCCGTTATGTATATAAGACAATGAATTCTAAAGTGTTAAAAGCTTGGCCTCTGGTCAATGATGAGCGCTATATATACATAAAGTCAGTACTTAGAGCTTTCAAAAGCAAGCTTCGGAGCGATGCAGGTTTATATAGTATGGACTACATGCAAAGTTTATGTATGAGAATGGAGAGTTCAGTTTCGTTTCTTTCAAAAGTGTTCCTTAATTCAATAATTTGTTTTAAAAATCGGTTCAGATTTTGGAATGGCAGTCTCAAGTATACATAAAGATAAGTTCTAAAATAACTTTTATCTATCATACTCAAATTCATTGAATCTGAATGAAATAGGTCATAATATTTACACCAACCATTATATGCTTTATCAAATTTTAAAAAGTATCATTTACTAACATCATCATGATGACCATCATCATCATCATTTTTATTATATAATTATTATTGTATATATTATTATTATTATTATTATTATTATTATTATTATCATCATCATCATCATCATTGTCATTGTTGTTGCTGTTAATAATGATAATGATAATATGATCATTATTATTATTGTTAAACTGGCTTATTTTCACACTCATGCACACACACACACACACACACACACACACACACACACACACACACACACAAACGCACACGCACGCACGAACACACGCGCATGCATGCACACATGCACGCACGCACGCACACACAGAGAGAAAGTTTATTCTTTTATATTATTGTAGATTTCTGACAACTGTCAAATTTTGACCACTTTGTGAGACCGCCGATAGAAAACACACACACACACACACACACACACACACACACACACACACGCGACGCGCGCGCGCGCGCGCACGCACGCACACTGTTTTCCGGCATATTATACCCTTTATTTTGGACCTTGTCCTCAGCAAAAGCTCTGATCTCGCGTTTATTTTGTTCCCCCTGGAATATCAAAGACATCCCCCCTCTTCCCCCTTGACGTTCAAACCCGGTTAACGACTAACGATAAAACACAGGACCCTGCAGTGCATCACACCACGAGTACCGCCATACACGCGGCAAGCGCCATCTTCCCGAATAGCACCACGTGACGTGTCAGAGGGAAGGGAGGCCATCATCAGATCAGGGGAAAGAATGGGGGACAATGAGTTATCGCCTTCTCCTGTGTGCTGGCGCGGTCAACATGTCCGGTCGATTTGTTTTCATTCTAGTTTGGATTTTTTGGGTCTTGTTTAAGGTATGGGGTTAGGAAGTCTTGGACTGGGGATATAAAGAGAGAATGGGGGGTTGTGATATGTTGTTGGGTGGATAGAAGAAGGAAGGTAAGTGGGGGTGACTGTGGACGGAGTGTGATGGTGTAGAGTGGTAGTGGGTCACAAGACGATCTCCAATGAAAGGTTAGGGTTCACATGTGAGTAAGACCCTGCCTTTGATGTTTCCTGTCATGTTGCTTAAAGGTGAGTGCAAGATACCGCTGTGCAGGGCCGTTCCAGAGTGAACGTTTCTGGTCTATGCCTGTTGCTCAACTGGTTTCGGTCAGAATGAACATTTTACGTTCACGCTCAGCTCGGTTGATGTGGATTGTAATCGTAAGAAGCAGAAGAATATTGATATGGGAATGAAAATTTTGTGTGTGTGTGTGTGTGTGTGTGTGTGTGTGTGTGTGTGTGTGTGTGTGTGTGTTGTGTGTGGTGTGTGTGGCTGCGCGTGCCACACACACACACACACACACACAAAACCCCAACACAACAAAACACCACACACACACACACAACACACACGTGCACGCGCAAACACAAACACACACACTGAATTCTGTCATACCATTCCCTTTTTTTTCGGACCTTGCCTCTCCAAAAGCTCTGATCTCGCGTTTATTTTGTTCCCCCTGGAACATCAAAGACATCCCCCTCTCCCCTGTTGTCGTTCAAACCCGGTTAACGACCAACGATAAAACACAGGACCCTGCAATGCATTACACCACGAGTACCGCCATAACAACACGCGGCAAGCGCCATCTTCCCGAATAGCACCACGTGACGTGTCAGAGGCAAGGGAGGCTGTCATCAGATCAGGATCAGGGGAGTGAATGGGGAACAATGAGTTATCGGCTTCTCCTGTCTGCTGGCGCGTTCAACATGTCCGGTCAATTTGTTTTCATTTTATTTATTTATTTTTTTTTCATCTTCTTTATGGTATGGGGTTAGGAAGACTTGGACTGGGGATATGAAGGGAGAATGGGAACATTCTGGTGTATTGTGGGGCGGGAGAGAAAAAAGGTAATACGGAGAGATTGCGGACAGATTGTGATAGTGGAGCGTGGTAAGAAATCACATTGCGATCTCCGATGAAAGTTTAGAGTCCGCTTGTGAATAAAACCCTGCCTTTGATGTTGCCCTTCATGTTGGTTAAAGATGAGGGCCAGAGAACCGACAGGCGGAGCTCTTTCCAGAGTGGATCTTGGCTGTCTCTTCGCCGTTCGCTCAGCTGGCTTCGGTCAGAATGATCGTTTTATGTCCACCTCAAGCTCTGATGTTTTGGATTATAAGCCTAAGAAGACATAACAAGGTTGAGGTGGGGATGTGGGAGGAAGGGTGTGTGTGTGTGTGTGTGTGTGTGTGTGTGTGTGTGTGTGTGTGTGTGTGTGTGCGTGTGTGTGTGGTGCGTGCGTGCGTGCGTGCGTGCGTGCGTGGTGTGTGTGTGTGTGTGTGTGTGTGTGTGTGTGTGTGTGTGTGTGTGTAAGTGTGTGTGTGTGTGCATGCTTGCGTGTGTGTGTGCGTGCGTGCGTGCGTGCGTGCGCGCGCGTGTGTGTGTGCGTGTGCGTGTGCGTGTGTGTGTGTGTGTGTGTGTGTGTCGGCGCGCCGCGCGCGCGCACGTGTGTGTGTGTGTGCTTGCGTGCGTGCGTGTGACTGTGTGGAGGCAAAAGTGCCAAAGAAGGGGGAACGCTTTCTTGGAGGTGTGTGTGTGTGGGGGGGGGGGGGGGGGGGGGGTATTCAGTTCAAGTAAGCATATGTTTCATTCTGCTTCGTTTTTCTTTTTTTTTTTTTTTTTTAAGAATGACTGTAAAAGCGCTCGAGCGCACACGTGTGTGTGTGTGTGTGTGTGTGTGTGTGTGTGTGTGTGTTGTGTGTGTGTGTGTGTGTGTGAGTGTGTGTGTGCGTGTGCGTGCGTGTGTGTGTGTGTGTGTGTGTGTGTGTGTGTGTGTGTGTGTGTGTGTGTGCTTGTGCGTGAGGGCGTACGTGCATCCATTTGTGTGCTTGTGCATGCCTGCATACGTGTGCTGTATGTGTAAAGCGTGTGTGTGGTGTAGTGTAGTATAGTGTAGTGTGTGTAGTGTAGTGTAGTGTAGTGTAGTGTAGTGTAGTGTAGTGTAGTGAGTGTGGTGTGGTTAGTGTGGTGTGGTGTGGTGTGGTGTAGTGTAGTGTAGTGTAGTGTGTGTGTGTGTGTGTGTGTGTGTGTGTGTGAGAGAGAGAGAGAGAGAGAGAGAGAGAGAGAGAGAGAGAGGAGAGAGAGAGAGAGAGAGAGAGAGAGAGAGATCCGTCCTTACAGCACGCTATGACCTACTCTAGCATTAAAAACATTCACGAAAACGCAAAGTTTTCCGTTCTTTGACGCGTGCGTCCAATGCCGATTCTCATCCAAACGAACAGCCTCTGGTCTGGCTGTGTCAGGCAGGGACTGACCCTAGGGCCTGTGGAACATGACAGCATTGAATCATCCACGGGGTCGGTCTCCATCTGTCGGAAGGGCAGGAACTGTTGTGAAAAAAAAAGGAAAAAATTCACACATCATCAGAAACTGTGCCGAAACAGAGACATTCCTGTGGCTAATAGACTTTTTTTTCTCTCAATTTGCTGGAGTCGTATGCCCTTGGTGCAAACGAAGAGGACGCTCAATTAGCAGTTGAAGGGTAGCAGTGCAGAGGCAAAATGGACATGACACAATTTAACACCTCTTCATTAATCCACATGAAATTCGTTTTGCACAACTACAGGCTCATAGTAAATACGTAGTCAGCGTATCAGACACATCACAGATTAAAACTAGTCAGACCAAAATGAAAATGAATTCAGATCCAGCAAACTCTCCCACACCCTCCTCCAAAGAACAACGGAGAGGGAAGAGCAGGCAGGGCAATGCTCAGTGCACCTAAAGGTGAGGAGCTGATGCAGCTGTTATCATGGCAGCGCCTCCCACAATTTTGATGGACTCAAGAACCGGTGTCCTAGACAGCTGGAACGGGCCGTGGTGTCTCCTGAGGGCATCTGGCATTATTGTTATCTCCCATTAGGAAATCATCAACATCCGTGGGTTCGTCGGCAAGATGACACAAACACAGCAGAATCGATTTTAGCAAAACTGTGTGGGAAGCTGATATGCAGTGCGAGTCAGGAATGTTAAATGTGGACACAGATTTGGGACTAAGAAATGATCATGGAATTTTCTTTTACTTTCTTCTCAGATTGCGAGATAGAATTTTTGGACATATTCTTGAGTTTCTAGATCTTTTGAGATCTATACAAAATCAGATTTTTTATTTGACGTATTGACGAATAAGAACGTATACGATTCCACCACAGATCCAAAATGAAACTCGATTTCAGTGGGCAAAATAAATTCAGAAGGGTTGTAGGGGATAGTAGGCAAAATACTGGGTCAACCGCTGCAAAGTAACATCTTGAGCAGAAACCTGCAATTCTATCAAAGTGTAATGAAACAATGAGATTTGTTTGGTGAGTGTCTCAATATAGACCTACGGCTGATATCGTTGTGGGAGATATAATTATTAAAAGGATATACAAGACGTTGTGGCAAAATTTAACTGAAGTTAAGAGGAATGCTTGATTTTGATGGATACTGACGCTCTCTGATGTAATATCCATCTAGTTGCGGTTGGTACTCCCCGTTTTATAACACACTTACAAACACGAGAACAATTAATTATAAATGTCGTGTTCTGTCGCTGCTGTTTAAGATACTTTTGTAAACAGCGGTGCTGAAGCTGTTTCTGCTCTTTTCGCTTTGAAGAGGTGTTTATATACTGCATATATTTCAGAGACTGAAAGACTCAACTAGGAACAGAATAAGCCCTGTATTTAGATTGTCGGACTACGGATCCTGATCATCCTGGTATCGCACGTTCGAATCTCTGCCAGACCGTCTGAACACAGGGAGACTTTCAGGCCCGTTTGACCATTTGGTATGGATGATTCACATACATATAGATACATCCGCCATAACAAATCGTGGCAATGAGCGAAAAAACTGATCTTCGACTGAATGACTGGAATCGAACGAATAGCACTGAAAGCAACTCTTTTATCAGCTTTAGACAGCTCGCTGAGTAAACGACAGTATGCAACGCGCTTGAAAACTTGGCCTCGAAAACAGAACAGGCGCCATAGAAGTACTCTTCATGACGTGAGTTTATAACAGCAAGGACCATATTGATGGAACTGACCATAATTGCTGGTTTCTAGTATGCATTATCGATCACGGTTGTGCAAAAGTATAGAATTCATTATGGAATTCAATATGGATTGCGATGGTTCCCTTATGCAGCTAGTGAAGAGTTTTCATATCTGTAACATATTTTCTTAATTTCATGTTCCCAGTTTCTCCATCTTCAAACTCCCCCCCCCCCCCCCTCCTTAAGTCCAAATTTTGCCAAGTCATTACTATGAAGACAGTTCAGTTGTTGGCCTGCGCTTGTTTTTTTCCCCCATATTAGATTGTTCGTCTTATTGTTATTTATTCAAGTTTAAAAGGCTGTGCCAGTCTTGAATAAAAATTACTCTGTGTTAGGTTTTCTTATGGGAGCAAAAAATACCAACTTGTTTACTGTTTATCGTTTACTGTTCCCTGCCTCATTTCATTTCCGATTTTGTTTTGATTAAATTGAGGTGTATTTGTATTTGTTTCTGTCCGTCTGTGTGTTTGTCTTTTGATCTCCCTTGCATCTTTGGGTGGATCCTCAAGCGTAGGCTCAGAGATTGTCCCCTACATTTTATACTATTTGCATAATGTCTTTAGTTTTTCAGCAACTTTTTTTCCTCCCCACACTTCGTTTGGTTTCATTTACTACTCTTCGCTGGCTGCTTTGGGGGTGCTATTGGATTCTTTTTTGCACCCTTGGTGGTGAGAACACCACAGTATTATGGACTGTGGTGTGTCTGTATTTGACGCCAGGAGCGCAGACACAACCAGCCGTGTCTCCCTGATGAGTTCCGACCCAGCGGACGAAAGGCCTCGGAGCAGGCAATACAAATATATCTGCCTTAAAGGGTATTGCGATGGTTTCCTTATGCAGCTAGTGAAGAGTTTTCATATCTGTAACATATTTTCTTAATTTCATGTTCCCAGTTTCTCCATCTTCAACTCTCCCCCCCCCCCTCTTTAAGTCCAAATCTTTGCCAAGTCATTACTATGAAGACAGTTCAGTTGTTGGCCTGGCTTGTTTTTTCCCCCCTATTAGATTGTTCGTCTATGTATTTGTCTGACTTTATTCAAGTTTAAAAGGCTGTGCCAGTCTTGAATAAAAGTTACTCTGTGTTAGGTTTTCTTATGGGAGCAAAAATACCCCACTTGTTTACTGTTTACAGAATTCATTAGTTGCTTTATTTTCTAACGTTTTCTGTTATCATAAAACAAAAAAAACTCTGTTCATATAGTGGTATGTGTTCTCATTAATAAGGTAAATTGAAGCAAGTATGTTCACATCATTTTCTTACCACAATACAGATGAAACACAAAGAAGGGTGCAATTTAACTTAAACCAATCTTATTCTGATTGATTTAATCTAAAAAAGTAACGATTGAAAAATCTTCTTCTTCCCCTTCTACATCTTATCATCATCATCAGCAGCACCACTACCATCACCACCCCCACCACCACTATTATTATTGTTATAAAAATAA
>CM065734.1:42150163-42152663 GCA_033310375.1 Conus canariensis
GATTTCACTCTGGTGGGAGTACGGGTACAGCCAGATTCGGTTATCTGTCTTGGTTCCTTTCGCTTTCGGGTGGGGGGGTGGGGTGGGGGGTTGGGGGGGTGGGGGTGGGGGGCTTGGTCGCGGCTCTGGCTATTGATGGGACTGCGGGAGAACTCGCATTCAGAGCTCCGCTGCTGCTTCCTCTTCTTCCTCCCGCTCCTGGTCCCCTTAAAAAGCTGTCCCCACTTTCCACCCACTAGGCTTTGCCCACTACATCCCACACTCTGACCCAGAACCTCTTCCCCTTTTCCTCTGTGTGCTCAGAGAGGAGAGAGAGAGAGAGAGAGAGAGAGAGAGAGGGGGGGGGAAGAGAGAGACAGAGAGAGCAGAGACGGAGACAGAAGATAGAGAGACAGAAACACAGAGAAACAGAGACACATAGACACGGAGGCAGAGACAGAGACAGGGACAGAGACAGGAACAGAGACAAAGAGAGAGAGAGAGAGAGAGAGAGAGAGAGAGAGAGAGAGAGAGATTGTCTATAGGGAGAGAGAGAGAGTCATAGGGAGAGAGGGGGGGGGGAGAGAAAGACAGAGAGGGAGACAGACTGACACACACACACACACACACACACACACACACACACACACACACACACACACACACACACACACACACACACACACACACACACACACACACACACACAGACTAAATTAGACAAATTCAAAAGTCCGATGTCTAGACAGGTAGTAACCTTAATTCATAGGATGCGTTTGAATTCACTTCGAACCAAATACAGCAAAAATGTTAAGTGCATATGTGGGGAAATTGTTAGTGTAAGTCACCTATTACTAGACTGTCCAATAGCAAAGAATACAGTGCACAAGGCTGGTACAAATATTTCACATGATAGATCGACACCACTGACATTACCCAAAATGTTAAATAATTATGCTTTTCTTTGTTCGTTATGCCCACATTTATTACGCAGTCCAGTAGGAATTTATCTTTAACTTTCAACCCCTCACTTGTTTAAAAAAAAAAAAAAAAAAAAAAAAAAAAAACCGCGCGCGCGCGCGCACCACACAACACACACACACAACACACACACAACACACCACACACACACACACCAACACACAAGCGCGCCACGCACACACACTCACACACACACACACTCGTGCGCGCGCACGCACGCACGCACGCACACACACACACACACACACACACACACACACACACACACACACACACATAAATACACACATACACACGTACACACACACACACACATACGTACGCCGCGCGCGCGCGCCGCGCACACACACACACACACACACACACACACACACACACACACACACACACACACACACACACACACACACACACGCACATCATTACACAATCTGTCTGCAATCACGTTAAGTGGGAAGACGTTAAATTGAAGAACAACAACGCACACAGAGAGAAGAGAGAGAGAGAGAGAGAGAGAGAGAGAGAGAGAGAGAGAGAGAGAGAGAGAGAGAGAGAGAGAGAGAGAGAGAGAGAGTTGAAACAAAACTAAGAAAACAAAATAAATGAACAAACAAGAAAAAAAAAACCCACCACGATTGATTGAATTTAGATGTCATTTTGGGAAAAGGGAGGAATAAGGCGGCAAGGAGATTAGGTACATTTATTCAGTTATAAGCCTTTTGAGCCGTTTTCTCGTTTTAAATATAATGCAACGTGCAGCTACCATAAGCTTAGATATGGACACATCATTGGACAAGCACAAGACTCACAAAGTAAGCATCCTTGAAGATATTGCTAGGTTCCTAAGTTCAAAATATTTTTTATCAGTACTGCAAAATGACAAAAAAGTCTCAGTTTCAGTTAAAGACATTTTATTCACTTTTTTTTTTTAGGTGCGAACATATGTAATTCTTCAAGATATAAAGCTGCGTTTTCAAGACCCCATGTTTCGACGCCATATTGAGCAATCGGCTGAATTTGAGCATCAAAAATTTCAAATGAAGATCAAGAGAAGTATTCGTCACAGAATTATTCTTCTGCAGAACGCTAACAAATGGAAACAAGACGTTGAGCACGGAAAAAAAGAACATTTCACAGCCAAGTGTGATGAAGCATTCTGTGTAAATCATGTCCAATACTTGAGAAAGAAAGAAAGAAAGAAAGAAAGAAAGAAAGAAAAAAGAAAGAAAGAAAGAAAGAATGAGAGAAAGAAACGTACTGGAAAATCAACAAATCTGCCCCAGAAAACCCCTTTCGAAAAAAAAAAAAAAAAAAAAAAAACCCATCGCCAACGCCCTTCTCTCGCGAGATTTCATTTCTCCATTTTTTTTTTTTTTTTTTTTTTTTCAGTTCGTTTTATTCATCGACGTCATCGTCTAACATTGTTCATCATCCTTAACGTTTCAATGCACTCGGCCTCCACCCCATCCAAAATTCGAAACCTCTCAGAAAAGAAATGTTGTCATTGGTTTTCAAGAAACTTTTTTTTTATGTGTGGTCA
>CM065734.1:42170163-42175163 GCA_033310375.1 Conus canariensis
CGGTAGGAAGGATGTGTGTGTGTGTGTGTGTGTGTGTGTGTGTGTGTGTGTGTGTGTGTGTGTGTGTGTGTGTGTTTGTTTGTGTGCGCGCTCGCGCGCGTGCGTGCATGCGTGCGTGCGTGCGGCGTGCGCGCGCGCGCGCGCGCGTGTGTGTGTGTGTGTGTGTGTGCGTGCGTGGTGTGTGTGTGTGTGTGTGTGTGTGGTGTGGTGTGTGTGTGTGTGTGTGTGTGTGTGTGTGTGTGTGTGCGGCGCGCGCGCGCGTGTGTGTGTTGTTGTTGTTGTCTTCAATTTAACGTCTATCCACATAGTGATATTAGACGGACGTGTGTGTGTGTTTTCGAATGTGTGCGTGAGTGCGTGCGTACGTGCGTGCGTGTGTGTGTGTGTGCGTGTGTGTGTGTGTGTGTGTGTGTGTATGTGTGTGTGTGTGTGTGTGTGTGTGTGTGTGTGTGTGTGTGTGTGTGTGTACACGCGCGTCCGTGCGCGCGTGCGCGCACGCGCGCGCGCACCATACTTACACGTCCATATTTTGGCTTTAAATTTGGGCGAAAAGGGGGCAGAAGGTACTTTGACCCCCCCCCACCTCCCTCCCCTTTCCCCATTATTTTTCTATTTAAGGAGGAGGTGGCCCTCTGGATTTCCCTTACCCTCCCCTGTTCCGATTCCACTGATTAACGGCCATGTGTCTGTGACCATGAGCCACCTTGTTGTAGGATTTCGGCCAAGGTCAAAACTGGAGAGGATTAGGCGCTGTCTGGCTAGTTTCTCCCAAATTCTCACACAATGAAATGCCATGAAAACAATTGTTTCAGTGGATGGGTGACTGAATAGTTACACAATTTTCAAAACAGGATTAAACGTCTAGAACAGGATTTGCATGAATATGACGTTTTCCCATCAAGTTGTTAACAGAAGTTGTTTTTTTTTAAATCACTCAAACAGATATAAAAAACAACATTAACAAGGAAATGACAGTTAAACCAGAAAGGCGCTCGAGGAAGCACTGATCTCTTTGTCCGTGCCGCGACCCTTACATGCCGCAAATCCTATAAGGCTGCAGACATCAGTGCATCCTACAGGTCTGATCTTTTCCCCAGAGAGATATGCACTATTACTTGAAGAGTGTGCAAACACGTCTGAAAATGCCTGAACTGACAGTGTTTAAGAAACAGTTCTTAGGCCGGCTTTTTTGCGGCGTGCCACCAAACTTTCATGATTTCGTACTGGGGTCACTTTCTATTTTTCTACCAGCCGTCATGCTGAAGTGATGTCCGTTGCGGACTCCCGGCTGGGAGGTCATGGGTTCGATTCCCATTAGAGCCATGTATTTGTGGATTTTTCTGCCCCGACTGGCTCCTACCTGGACTTGTTTGCTACGGGCTCAGTTGGGAAGACTGGGACCACACAGCCGAGTTTCATCCACTTCAATGATGCATCTCTGAGAATGTTGCTCAAATTTCCTGCAGGTGTCTGTATCTCTCCGACCTGGTTGAAGCCGGACCATATTTTTTAACGTGTAGCGTTCAGCCCTGTCATGTAGTCTCAGACCCGAATGGAAATCGGTTG
Source organism: Conus canariensis (assembly GCA_033310375.1). Lineage (NCBI taxonomy): Eukaryota > Metazoa > Mollusca > Gastropoda > Neogastropoda > Conidae > Conus > Conus canariensis. The sequence goes on from CM065734.1 coordinate 42,171,730, forward strand.
CATCATCTATATCATTCTCATCCACGTTCATGGGCATAAAAAGGTGTCTCAATTTCTGTGGCCCTTCATACTCTGCTCTCATGGTGACCCCAGTTTTGATATCCACTCCACGCATTGATTTGATTCTGTCTGAGTCACCTGTGTCAGCAAACTGATGGGTGCTGTTGGACGGACGTGGTGGCGCCCTCCGGAGGGAGAGCTCACTCACGCGGGTTCCGCATGTCTGCAATTATTGTCATTAGCAAGGGGCTTAGTAGGTTTTGCACTGCGTATGTTGGATCAGAACAGGCACCACTGAACATCACCGAAATGATTCGGCAGCAGTGCAGTGTCTCCTCTGGTGGGTTGCATCTTGACTACTTGACATTGACTGCCCCCTGTGGATTGCCGGGGCTGCGGCGGGCCGGGCCGGTCTGTGGCTGTGAAGGGAGGGTCGGAATGAGCGGGGTGGGTGCAATGCCTCTGAGGTGGCACAGAAGATGGGACAGCACATAAAAAACAAGAAATCTCTCCTTCCGTCCAGTTTCGTCATAATCACCAGCCGCCGTGAAGAAATGGTAAGCGTCGCGGATTCCCAGCGGCAAGGTCGTTGGCTCGATTTCCATCAGAGCCATTTATATTTGTGGGATTTTTCGGCCTATGGCCGGCTCCTATCCAGAGTTGAGTTTGCTATGGGCTAAACTGGAGAGACCGGGACCACACAGTCTGGCTTTATCCACTTAATGGATGTGCCTCTGAGACTGTTGCCCAAATTGCCTGATCAGCACAGCAGGTATCTGAATCTCTCGGGCTTGGTTGATGCTGGGATATATCAAGCCATTAAGCATAGAGAACAGGCCTGTGACGCAGTCTCCGACCAGAGTATAGCTGCTTAACGTAACATCATCCTCATTATCCTCATCCTCATTGATCAGCATATAAAAGCTCAAATTCCTTGTCCAGTCATGCCCTGCTGTCATAGTAACCTAATTTTCAATTTCCTCTCCGGCTCCACGTCTATGCTTTTAGTGAGTTCGAGTAGAGGCCGCCTTTATCGGCGAGGTAATGAGGGTTGTCACTGGACGGACCTGGTGGTGCCCTTCGGAGCGACTTAACACTGAATACTGTCCTTATAGGGCTTAGTAGGCTCTGCCCAATGTATGATGTATTAGAACATGTACAACTAAACACCACCGAAGTGACTCAGCAGCAGTGCAGTGTCTCCTCTGGCGGGTTGCCTCTTTAGGCTTCACATTGATTCTCCTAGTGGATCGTCGGTGGGATAAGACAAGGTGCGACTGTGGATAGGGAGCCAAAATGAAGGGCGTGGGATTAACGCCACTGGAAAGGTGCCGACGTGACTCAGCAGCAGTGCAGTGTCTCCTGCAGCGGGTTGCCTCTTGAAGGCTTGACATTTATTCTACTTATGGATCGTCAGTGGAATAAGCCAGGGACCAAAATGAGCGGCGTAGGGTTAGTGCCACTGGAACGGCACAAAGAAACAGATTTTAAAGGAAATGTTTGTCATAATCGATTCCGTCGTTTCTGTGGAATTCAGTTAACAGACTCAGAAACCAACAGACGTTCGGGGATGGCGACATACATAACCTCTATGTCGGAGGCGATGAAGGAAAAAGAAAGTCAGATGACGGCTGGAAGGTGGGGGATCGGGGTGGGGAGAAGAAGAAAAGGGTTTGCTTCCATCTCGGCGGCTTCTGGTTTGTTTTATTACTTTCAGACTGCAATTGAGTAGTTTTAGCTGAGGTGGCTTCGTCTTCATCACCTGCCATCAGACTACAAACAGTCATGATAGGCTTGACAGCAATGTGACTAATCCTCTGTGCTTCGAAAATCTCTTATCCCTTGGTCTGCGTCTCTCTCTCTCTCTCTCTCTCTCTCTCTCTCTCTCCTCTCTCTCTCTCTCTCTGCACGCACATGCACAGGCATAGGTGCGTGCATGGGCGCATGTATGCGTGTGCGAGTGTGAGTGCGCGCGCACGCGTGCGCGCGCGCGCGTGTATGTGTGCGTGTGTGCGTGTGTGTGTTTGCGTGCGTGCATGCATGCGTGCGTGTGTGCATGTATGCGTGCGCGTGTCTGTGTTTGTATATGTGTGGGTGTGGGTGTGTGTGACTCTCTCTCTCTCTCTCTCTGTCTGTCTCTGTCTCTGTCTCTGTCTCTGTCTCTCTCTCCTTTCTTTCCACGCTCTCTCTCTCTCTCTCTCTCTCCTCTCTCTCTCTCTCTCTCTCTCTCTGTTCACTTTTCTATGTCTGTCTCCCTCTGTGTGTGTCTTTGTCTGTCTGACTGTCTCTTTACCCGCCCTCCTCCCTCTCCCCTCCTCTTTCTTTCTATTTCTGCCCAATCTGTCCCCGCCCTCCCCGCTTCTCTCTCTCTCTCTCTCTCTCTCTCTCTCTCTCTCTCTCTCTCTTTCTCTCTCTCTCTCTCACTTTACGTCCAGCCCCTCTCTCCTTTTCTCCAATTGGATGTAACGACCCATATTAACCCTATTGAGCCCAAGCACGGAAAGTATCTGTGAGGCATGACGTAACATCGATGTCGGATTTGTGTTTGTGTTCATTTCTTCTTCTCTTATCACCCCCTTCCATTCCACCGTACACACACACACCACCCCTTCCACCAATCCCCCCCCCCCCCCCGCCACGATATGCATTATTGGGAGGGGTGGAGTTTGAAGCCGATAATAAAAGGAATGGGAGGTGATGGGTATGTGGCTGGGAGGGGAGGTAGAAGCTAGGAAGTGATGGAGGTGAAGGGTAGCAAAAGGATTGTCGTGGAGGTTGAAATATATATATATATATATATATATATATATATATATATATATATATATATATATTATGTGATATGCTTCAATGTGGAGCGGCATATGTCTTTTCTAAATACAGTGATGTTATTACTCTTTTCTGAGTTAACCTTCAGCTGAAGTCTTGAAGCTGCAGCTGAAGTCTTAAATCTGCACGATATAAATGATTTAGTTGTGTTCGAAAACCAACTGGTGTTTCAGAGTAGGGCAATAAATATCATCCCTAATAACAAGATAAACAATTCAATAAAATCAGGAGTCACTGTTGCACCATGCCTTCCTTTCTCTATCATTACAAAGGCTGAGTTGTCAACAAAGTGAAAAGCGCAGGGCTGCATGGTTCTCCCTGTCTTACCTCTCTTGTCCACATGATATAGTCGGTAAAACTAGGACCAGATCTTGCTCTTGCTTTAACACTACTATGCTTCCATTTATGAATGTTTACCTGAATCCCATTGTTTTGAAGTACTGGCCAAAGTAATGATCTTGATACAGAGTCGAAAGCAAGCTACGCATAGATTATAGTTCTGTGAAAACTGTTTCTGTATTAACGCTAAGAGTGTGGAGATCTGATCAACAGTTGAATAGACTTACTTAGACCCTGCCTGATGCTCACCTGTGACGTTGTTTTGC
>CM065734.1:42180163-42187663 GCA_033310375.1 Conus canariensis
ACTACGACTATGATATTACTACTACCACCACCACCACCACCACCACTACTACAACTATTTTAATATTTTTTGCGTGCTCGCGCGCGCACGTGTGTGTGTGTGTGTGTGTGTGTGTGTGTGTGTGTGTGTGTGTGTGTGTGTGTGTGTGTGTGTGGTGTGTGCGTGCGTGTGTGTGCGTGTGTGTATGTGTGTGTGTGTGTGTGTGTGTGTGTGAGAGAGAGAGAGAGAGAGGAGAGAGAGAGAGAGAGAGAGAGATCATGCAAGCAAACCAGCTCACACATGGATATACGTCCGTCTTGCTTTATGTCACGAAATGTGGACTTGCTGTCTCAACCTTTTACTTTCAGTCTTCACCTCCCTCCTGCCCCCGCTCCCTCATATCCCCGCTCTCCTCCCCACCCCCACCCCTGCTACCCCACCCCTCGAAGTCTTGTTTCCCCCCCCCCCCGCCCCCAAGTCTGACGTGACCGGTAAATGCAACGGGCAGCAGCCATCAATGGAGAAGTAATGGTGGGGTTCTTTGAGAATCCAATAGTATCAGATGATGGTTCCCTGGTCAACCTCTTTGACGCCTTCCGTTTGTCCATGCTGACATGCCCTAGCTTCTCCCCCCGTCCCCGCTGCCCCCTCTTCACCATTTCTATACATTCTCTGGAATGTTCTCCGTCTACGGGTTTCTGCGTGCGAGCACATGTCTAAGTATATTTTAGGGAAAGGTTTTGTTTGTCTTTTTTCTTCTTCTCATGCCTATGTGAAGCGCCTATAGCCGGCACAAGTTTGTCCAGTTTCTTTCAGACATCCTGGCATTAGCTAGGCTCTTGCCAAAGATTTCTGTAGAGCTCTCTGTTCCTCGTGGCCTCTGGAAGTTGCGTCTGCCAGAGTCTGTGGCGTGTCTTCGGAATGCAAACTTTGACAAAAAGCAAATTTTGAGACACGTTAGCCAGTTACTTTCAGGTTCATCACCCATCTCCGGCAAGATAGCAGAATGGGGTGTCCATCCCTGAAGAGTGGAGGAAGGGGACCTAGTTCACATTTCATATCAACACAACTAGAACGACAACATGTGTGTGTGTGTGTGTGTGTGTGTGTGTGTGTGTGTGTATACGTGCGTGCGTGCGTGCGTGCGTGCGTGCGTGCGTGCGTGCGTGCGTGCGTGCGTGCGTGCGTGCGTGCGTGTGTGGTGTGTGTGTGTGTGTGTGTGTGTGTGTGTGTGTGTGTGTGTGTGTGTGCCTAGGCATTTATAAAATATTAAAAAAATTTTTTTTTAATTTATCTTTCTTATTTTACCTTTTTTCTTGCATCGGTGTGATTCTTTGAGTTCCCAATACTTTTCATCCATATCGGCTACATGTAGTACCCCCCCCCCCCCCCCCCCCCCCCCCCCCCGTCTCCGCCCCCACCCCGCTTCCGACAATTTGTTTAAACGCTATGTATTGCGGCAGAATTTCTCAAGGACCTGCCAGCATAGAATTTGAGAAGGAACTTTCAATGTCAGATATTCTTGGAGAGTCTGCCGTGCTAGGAGATCTGGTAGACGTGTAGATGAGTGAACCCATAGGAAAAAAGGACATGTTTGTAGAAGAAGAAGAAGAAGAAGAAGAAGAAGAAGAAGAAGAAGAAGAAGAAGAAGACGATGGTGATGATGATGATGATGATGAAACTGACGCTTGCAACTGTAAACACTTGTACGTATATTCATAGGCTTGTATATGTTCTTTCGACATACGAGTTTTCCATCGTTGCTTTCCTCTCTGTGTATAAGTATCTCTCTGTCTCTCTCTGTCTCTCTCTATCTTTCCCTGTCTCTCTGTCTCTGTCTCTGTCTCTCTCTTCTCTCTCTCTCTCTCTCTCTCTCTCTCTCTCTCTCTCTCTCTCTCTCTCTCTCTCATTCCGCATGTGATGAATGATATTATTCATTCATGTATCTATAAAATGAAATACATGAATGAATAATATCATTCATCACATGTGGAAGAGATCATTATGATAGAATGTCATCATTTGATTGAGTGGATGGTCGAGTCAGTCTTACGATTTTTTAACCTTACTGCATTACTCCTCTGTGTGAGGACATAAGGAAACATTACGAATTTATTTGTTTTTGTTAACCGTTGATTTGATACACACTAGGAATGAATGTGTACTATTTGTTTGCAGGAAAGGAAGAGGGAAATATTATTTTTCTGTTACCTCCTCCCCCCTTGTCAAAAGATCTCTTTGGTAATGACAATAAAATATCGAAGTGTCAAAGTGTCAGAGTCTCTCTCTCTCTCTGTCTCTCTCTGTCTCTCTCTGTCTCTCTCTGTCTCTCTCTCTCTCTCTCTCTCTCTCTCTCTTCGTTAAATGTTACGTTAAGACACCTAATGTCCTCGTCTATGGTGAATGTGATAGATATCCTCTTTATGTTCTTACATAAACAAGATGTGTTAAATATTGGCTGAAACATTTGAGAATGTCTGATGATCGCCTACATTTAAAATCTTATAAAATGTTGTTAGCTCTCCATTATAAAAATCAGAACAATTGGGTTTTTTGCCGTATGCTTTACTTTATACAAATATGGGTTTGGACATGTGTGGGGACACCAATGTGTTAGAACATATTCATTTTTTTTCAGACAATTCGAGCAAAAGGCTAAATATTTCATACAAGGATGGGCGGCTCCGTTGAGAGAGAAAAGTTGGTTTACGTGTTATGCATCTTTCAAACGATCTTTTGGTACATCTCTATACTTATTCGACCTAAAACAGTGTGTATTGAAAAAGACCTAGATCAGATTCAGAGTAGGTGTTTTAGCATTACGTACGCATTGGTACCGATATTCTAATAATGTCTCCCCTAACAGCCCATTTTGTAAGAGTATCCCAGAATGTGATCTCCATTTTATATGCGTTTGTCCCAGATACTCGGGTGTTTGAGAAAAATACATCCTCCGAAATTATTACAATAACTCTGCTCCTTTCAGATTATCGTTATTGATGTGTGACACTAAATGTATGTGCAGACTGGCAGAATATCTAACTGATGCATTTAAAATCCATGACCTTACTGTTTCGTCTACAGGTTAGTAAGGATGTTGAACAGGGTACTCCCACCCTGTTCAGCCTCATGTTCTCGGCTATGTTGACTGACGCATTCAGTGACAGGGAGATAGGCATCGTCATCAAGTACCGCACAGATGGATCAGTCTTCAATCTCAGGAGACTTCAAGCGAAAACCAAGGTCTCGACGGACACTGTCAATGACCCCTCTTCGCGGACGACTGTGCCCTCAACGCTGTCTCAGAAGCCACAAAGCAACAGAGTGTTGACAAGTTATCTGCCGCTTGCAACAACTTCGGCTTGACAATCAATACGAAAAAGACCGAAGTGAAGCACCAGCCAGCCTGGCAAAGCCATACGTTGAACCAGTCATCACCATCACTGGACAGCAACCGAACGCAGCACTCTGTCCAGAAACGTTGTCCTCGACGATGAGGTGAATGCCTGGCTCGCCAAAGCTAGTGCCGCTTTTGGCAGACTCCACAAGAACGTAATGGAACAGGAGAGGCATCACCCTTGAGACAAAGATCAAGGTGTATCAGGCCATAATTCTCACCACACTGCTTATGGCTGTGAAACATGGACAGTTTACCAGCGTCACGCCAGGAAACTGAACCATTTCCACACCACTTGCCTCAGCAGACTCATAGGCATTAAGTGGCAAGATAAGATTCCGGACACTGAAGTTCTCACTTGTGCTGTCCTGTCTAGCATCCCCACCATCCTGATGCAGTCGCTGGGCAGGTCACGTAGTTCGCATGCCAGACCATCGGCTGCCAAAGAAACTATTGTTTGGTGAACTGCAACAGGGCAAACGCTCTCATGGAGGCCAGAGGAAGCGTTTCAAAGACAGCCTCAAATCCTCCCTGAAGGCCTTCAACATCAGCCACACAACATGGGAGCAGACTGCCCAGGACAGAGATGGGTGGCGATCAACTGTCCACAAAGGTGCGGAGACCTGTGAAGGCAACAGAATTGCTGCAGCTGAGCAGCGCAGGATGATCAGGAAGACCAGCGTCAACAGATCTCCAGCTGCTGCCACCATCTCCTGTCCTTACTGTGATAGATTTTTCCGGGCGGAGATCTGCCTGACCAGCCATCTATGCACTCACCCCCGATCCCAGGATGACTAGATGGTCTTCGTCGTCTCGACGGACACAAAACAAACAGTATGGATGTTAATCATGTTCAATCCTGACATGATTTCCCTTTGTGCCCCATGCCCCTCAAATGGGCAGAAGGCCTGGTTCATTAAACATTTTGTCATTTGTCGTTTGCCATCTCTCTCTCTCTCTCTCTCTCTCTCTCTCTCTCTCTCGCTCTCTCTCTCTCTCTCGGTCACGTGACGTGAAGCGTAGCGAAAGGGCGCACTTCGGAAGAGCTGTAGTAAATTCGCTGATTTCATCGTCAACATGCCAGTTACTGGACTGCCAGCGACTGTGGAGAAGACCCTGAGTGCCCTGCTGACGGACAACACGGTAACCAGTTGGAGACTGGCGGGAGAAGGAGACAGCACGGTGGTTGTGCTACGCCTCAAGCCTGCCAACCCGCCAGTGTCAACAAACGTGGCGGACCCTGTTCTGAATCGCAACACACGGGTGCAATATTGTAGAAGAAAACCACCCTGTCAGATTCGACGTGACCGGGAAAGGGCCAGACAGCAGCGGAATCAGGCAAATAAGAAGCAGGATCATGACCTCGACACGGTACGGCCACTGGATGCGCCGTTCTTCCCTGACACACAGTGGGAAATGCCACATACACAAGAGTACGTTATGTCAACACGGCCGAACCAGAATGACAGCGACCAAGACGAGAACGAAGCGCCGTCTGATGTGTATCAACTGAACGAGGCCAGCGAGAACGAAGCGCCGTCTGATGTGTATCAACTGAACGAGGCCAACGAAACTTTAGGCATGATTGACTACAGTTCCACCATTCCACAACTTGAGACGGACATCGAGCCGATGATAGATAGTTCTGTTGGTAGTTTCAGCACCAGTGTCGTCAAAAGCTATGTCGCTACCCTCACAGATAGGTCAGTGCAAAGACGATTGAGGGACAAGGACAGAAATAAATCCTTCCTAAAAGTGACAGTCCAGCGATCGACCGACACTGATGTGCTGATGTGCGAATCAGACGATCTAGTCCTGGAATTTACTTGTGCGGCAATCTCTGGTGACAGCAAATGTGTGTTCTGGTATGTGAAGCAGGACGACAAAAACATGCTGACAGAAGAACGTGCAAAACTTGCCAGTCTCCGTAAAGGGAAACGTGTTGTCAGTACACAACACGCCGAGATCCAAGCACGTGCGGCACGGGAGATGGGGACGCTGCACGGCCTGATCCAGTTCTACCTGGGGTGACAGCCAGTGTTCACGAGACTCGTATGACGGATCGGTTACTGTGGGACAGATGCCAAGAGGGGGAAAAGAAAATTGTTTGCCATGGTTTCCATGTCGGACTTTCCGCGCTGTCTTGTTTAATTGTTTTGTTGTGTTATTGTTCATCGCGCCGTCTTGCTTATGAAGTTGTACCGCTTTATAGCAATAAATGATCTCTCTCTCTCTCTCTCTCTCTCTCTCTCTCTCTCTCTCTCTCTCTCTCTCTCTCTCTCTCTCCTTCACCCCTCCCCACTTTTTCTCTTCTCCTTCTTTCCTCTAGCCAGCTCTCCCTGTCTTTTTGTCTCTCTCTCCCTCCCACCTCTCTCTCTCCCTGCCCCTCCTCCCCCCCCTCTCTCTCTCTCTCTCTCTCTCTCTCTCTCTCTCTCTCTCTCAAAATTCCTTTAATTCCAGGTCCACGTACATCGTACCAGTTGCAAGTGGGTATGCTAGGCATAGGTCTCAAAACAATAACAAAAAGAAAAAGAGACAAACACATGGCATTTTTTTTTCCTTTTTTTCCCCTGCTAACTATTGCTTGCGGAGAATAAGAGAACCAGTCAAACACCCGAGACATTTCTTTCATTTGGCGGGTGGCACAAGGCGGGGAGGGAAGGACAGAGAAGGGCGAGAAGCAGAAACATGGAGACAAGAACAGGTGTGGTGAAGAACACGGAGGGATGGAGAGGGAAGGTGTGGAAACAGAGTCTAAAATTCAATCAAGCTTGTTTAAAGGGTTAAAGATTGGCTGGCTGTGTTTTCATTGACGTAATGTTGCTTTTGGTTTAATGAAGAGAAGTCTTGTTTAAGTGTGTGTTCATGTCATCTGGGTTTTACTACCTCTTCCTTTCTATTTGAAATTTTTTTTTGGCTTATTCGTCCATGTGTGTGTGTGTGTGTGTGTGTGTGTGTGTGTGTGTGTGTGTGTGTGTGTGTGTGTGTGGGGCGTGCGTTCGTGCGTGCGTGCGTGCGTGCGTTCGTATCTTTCTGTCCATCTCCCTTGGTCTCAAGAGTGCTTTGTGTCTCTCCCATCACGGTAATCCCAGTCACAGACACAGAATCACTGTAGCCTTCTCTGATACTCATAACCATTAATGCGAATCCCGTGTACCGAGTCCCACGTGGCAGTAAGTGTAACTGGCAGCAGCTTTCAGTCCAGATGAAGCACTCGTTGGTCTCTTGAGAATGATGGCGCATAGGATGATAGTTCGTTATAACGCACGCTGCGACGCCATCCATTTGTGCACGTTGTTGGTACTCCTCAGTTTTGTCCCCCTTGCTGTTCATTTTTTTTCTGGAAAAGGTCCCCGTTACAAGTCTCTGTGTCAGTATTCTTGTCTAACTATGTTTGGTGAAAAAAAGTTTCGCTTTTCTTTCCTTTTCATAGCTACCTGAAGCCTCTATGGCTGACGCAAGTAAGTGAATTTTCTTCCAGATTATTCTGTCTTTACGAAAGGTCACTCACAAGATTCCCGAAGACTTCTCCATTGCAAACTCCTCATCGCAAGTGACGTCTTGTCCTGGGCTTGTCTTTGATCTCCAAATATTGACCAAGAGCATTCTTTGTCACAAAATTCCATAGTTAAATACGTTCAGGTCTAACGTTCATATCCATTTAGGGTTCTTTGGCAGATTTGGGTTGGTCTTCTCAGGAGAGGCGGGAAAGGGAAACTGTCTCACACTACGTATACCAACACTACCCAGAACAATGACTCATTAGGATTGGTAGCAAAAATAGCTGTTTTGATGTTTTTCGCCTGTGTGGTTCAACTCGCAACCTTTCTTGTGAAGCTGTCAGTTTGTGTGTCTTTTTTTTTTTTTTACAGTCTTCTGTGGGCGTGTGTATACCTGGGCATTTGCATGGAGAGCAAGAGGACGGTCATTTGAACGTTGATTTTCTTTTAACATTTCTTTGTTTTCTTTCCTCTCCCCCCTCCCCCCCCCCCCGCCCCCCCCTCTTTTTTTTCTTTTAAAGGGCTTTTAGCTCGGCAGGAATACGGTGCAAGGAAATCCTGATGATGATGATGATGATGATAATGATAATGATGATGATGATGATGATGATGACGATGACGATG
>CM065734.1:42195163-42197663 GCA_033310375.1 Conus canariensis
AGGCTTGTATTGAAGGCGAAACGTTGGGGGTGACTTCCTTTTGTTTGTTTTTTCTTGTTTATTTGTTTGTTTGTTTGTAATGGGGACTGGATCTGCGTCAATGCAACTTCACGTCCGTTGATTTTTTTTCTCTTTCTATCCATTATGATTCTCTGTCTGTCTGTCTGTCTGTCTGTCTGTCTGTCTGTCTGTCTCTCTCTCTCTCTCTCTCTCTCTCTCTCTCTCTCTCTCTGTGCGCGCGCGTGGTGTGTGTGTGTGTGTGTGTGTGTGTGTGTGTGTGTGTGTGTGTGTGTGTGTGTGTGTGTGTGTGTGTGTATGTGTGTGTGTGCGTGCTTGCGTATGTGTGTGTGTGTGTGTGTGTGTGTGTGTGTGTGTGTGTGTGTGTGTGGTGCGTGCGTGCGTGCGTGTGTGTGTGTGTGTGTGTGTGTGTGTGTGTGTGTGTGTGTGTGTGTGTGTGTGTGTGTGTGTGTGTGTGTGTGTGTGCGTGCGTGTGTGTGTGTGTGTGTGTGTGTGTGTGGTGTGTGTGTGTGTGTGTGTGTGTGTGTGTGTGTGTGTGTGTGTGTGTGTGTGTGTGTGTGTGTGTGTGTGTGTGCGTGCGTGCGCGTGTGTGTGTGTGTTTCCCCCGACAATGCTCTCCCTATGAGAATGCGCTTTGAAACCCTTCCTTGATGAATCATTCTCTCTCTCTCTCTCTCTCTCTCTCTCTCTCTCTCTCTCTCTCTCTCTCTCTCTCTCTCTCTCTCTCTCTCTCTCTCAACAGTTATTGGACTACAGAGTCAGTTGAATAGCTTGCAGTGAATGGCATATTCTACTGATATAAAGGTGAAATTGAACAAAGGTAATATGACTGTCTTCAGAAATGGTAGTCACTTAGCTGCGAGAAAAAAAGGACACACGGTAATAGAGAAATGCCTGTTTTAAATGCATATACATACTTATGTATATTGTTTTCTATTAAACTCTGTTTTAGTATTTGATAATCAGTCATGTAACGCCCAAAATACTTCACTCTGTATTTTGTGGAATTCTTGTTTTGTTTTGAATGATAACAATCTAGATTTAGCTTTATGATTGCTTCATACTAAGGTTCAGCTCATGACACAATATTGCACAGAGCCTTGGGGCCTGGATGAAGCAGTATTTTTCTGTGAAAATAGAATTGCTACTTTTCCTTAAGTAAACCCTTTCAGAAGCTGAAATGCAGACACCCAAAGCTCTTCTACATGTAGAAAGTAGTGAACATCTGATTTACATAAATTCTGCAACACGTTGTACACGTTATTGGCTAACATTAACAACAACGACTAACAACAGGCAACCACAGAAAGCTTACAGAATGTCATTCGATTCATTAACAAGAGACGAAAGAAACTCGATGTCAAATGCTTGTTGCAAAGCGTACCAATGAGTTCAAAATTTAAAAGTTTTTTTTTTATATGCACTTAAAAGAGAAATTACTTTGCTGCCGAACGACAGAAACAACAAATTACAAGACAATGAGTTTCGGCTTCTGTTGTCTTGTTCAGGCAAGACAAACAGCATTCAAGACAATGAAAACGAAGAACGAACAATCACTTATATCCTCAAAGTGGGCGCAAACTGGAAACGGAATGGGAGACCAAAGAGGTCGAAACGCGTCGTGTATGTCTTGTAATTTGTTTTTATCGTTCAGCGGCATAGCAATTTGTCTTTTATGTTTGCTTAGATTTCCGTCTGCGGTCAGCTTACTTTGAAAGCATCTTTTCATATGAATTCAAAGGCACACAAATTTATATAGATGGCAAGCATGGGATTCTCCTATCAGAAACAGCGCGAGCTTTGATGTATATAGGACAGTTTGCACCATACATAATATCAAAAAGTATCTGAAAATGGATTAAGACAAACTTGAGATCCAATTATGACAAAGTTTAGATGTGCAGTTTCAGAAATTGGTGAGCATCATTATCGTCACATGAAACATCCTGAGATGGATTTGATTTGCCCTTTCTGGAGCAAAAAGTGAAGATGGTAAACATTTTGTTCTGTGATAAACTGTGTTGTGTAAAGTACCAATATAATAAATATTACTAACATTTTACAATAATCGTTACCATTTTCAGTTAAATAGGCTTTTTGCTTCCATAAACGAAACAGTTGTGCAAAACGTTTTGCTTTACTGATGTAGTTCATTTAGGCAGGTTTTGTAAAGATATCATGGTGTACCCATTCTTTGTAATCTGTAGTCAGGTAGATAGTGCTGTGCACTCCATCATCTCAATATGTTATCACCCCTTCACGAATGACAATGACTTATTAATTAAGACTCTCTCTCTCTCTCTCTCTCTTCTCTCTCTCTTGTGTGGTGTGTGTGTGTGTGTGTGTGTGTGTGTGTGTGTGTGGTGTGTGTGTGTGTGTGTGTGTGTATGTGTGTGTGTGTCTCTCTCTCTCTCTCCTACTCTCTTCTCTCTCCTCTCTCTCTCTCTCTCTCTCCTCTCTTCACTCTTCCACACAACCAGTT
>CM065734.1:42240163-42242663 GCA_033310375.1 Conus canariensis
GCCAGACTATGCCCCCGTTTAAAGTGGCCCAGGCCAGAATATGCCCCGTATAAAGTGGCCCAGGCCAGAATATTACTCCGTATAAAGTGACCCAGGCCAGAATATTACTCATTATAAAGTGGCCCAGGCCAGAATATGCCCCCATATAAAGTGGCCAAGGCCAGAATATGGCTCCATAATATAACGTGGTCTAGGCCAGAATATACCCCAGATATAAACCAGTCTGGACTATTTCATACCTAGGGTATGCTTTGGCGAAGGCCAGTTTAAATCCCCAGGATCATTTTATTGGTCCCCTCTCCCTCTTTTTTCCTGAAATAAATTGGTATTTGAAATGTTTGGATATTGCCAAGAAATATAACCTTAGAAAGTAGACAAGATGAACTGCAAGGGAGTGTGTGTGTGTGTGTGTGTGCGTGTGCGTGTGCGTGTGTGTGTTGTGTGTGTGTGTGTGTGTGCGCGTAACATTTACACTACGGACGAAATTTTATTCGAAACGGGAAAGGTTTACAGCAATCAGCGTACGTGTTGCTTGGATGAAATTATTGTCTTATTAATACAAAACAGCATATCGAAAACTTTTCCATATGAAACACCTATTGTATGTAATATATGTTTGACGCTGGTTTGTTCCTAGTGACCCTAAGCTGTCCTGATGTGCTTTGCTTGATTTTCGATAACGATTTGTTTTGAATGATTTGATAGGTAATGATAAAATGTAAGGGACAAAAAGAGCTGTAAAAGTTCTCCGTCTTTGCGACAGCAAACAGGTGAAGACTGACCAACTCTGTATAAATGATGTAGTGACTGTACAAGATTGAAATTCATCTCCTTGCTCGGTGCAGCAGCACAGTAACAGGCATCGAATTAATTGTAGACTCTGAAACACTGTTCTCTTTGATCTTACAAACATTACAACATGACTCGCACTCAAGCAGGACGAATGAATGAATGAGAGTGATGGTTTATTGTGGAAGGCTTTACAAAGCCCATTGACAATGTCGGGAAACGAAGTGGATGGGGACTGCATATGCACAAGGATTAGAAATGAATATCACCGATATATGACAAGAAGTACATCGCGATGTGGATTCCAGATCACGGAACTGTGTAGACCATAGAATACAATGAGAACACTGGTAACTGTCAATCGGATTTTCCGGATGTTTGTTTACAGTTACAGCGGAGCAACAGTCACGATGGATCGTCAAGATTTCGGTTTTGAACCTCTTTGCTGCTTGTAGTGCTGCCCATCAGCTTCTTCCTTCACTTTACACAGGCGATCACACATTTTCTTTGTCATTTCTTCTAAGTACGTCATTATGTCTATGACAGTGATGTCTGCATGGGGTGTCCGTGCTTTAACACTGGCATAATCACTAGCTCTATCTGTATCACTCGAATTTGCGGCTTCAGCGAATGCTTTAATTTCTTGCTCCGTAGCATTAGATACAGATGAATCATATTCACAGATTGCACCAGAGTTATCAACATCTCCTTGTTTAACACACAACTTTTCAACATCTGTGTCAGATGGCAGGGCTAAGATGGGAATTACTGTCACTGACTCACTGCTTGTGTCCCAAGCTGCCATGCCGATGTGGTGTGTTCCATTGCGGGACAGCGAACCCATTGCAGGCAGAGGTACAGTGGAAGAGGGTTGGTATGGATACTGGGAATTGTCAGCACATGAATCTCCATTGTTGTCGTCACTTCTGTCAGAACTGTAGAGTAAAAAGGAGGGGTTGGTAGGAACAGACCGGACGGAGATGAAACACTTTCATGTGCTTTTGCTTTCGGTGTTCCTCGGCCCTTCTCCTGTCCCTGTTGACCTGTGACGCATATTTTCTTCAAAACACAGCATTGTGAGCTGAAGGTTGCGTAACTGGGGAATGCTCGGACATTATTGTTGATCTAAGAATAACAACAGTCTGATTATCCCTGCCTTCAATTTTGAATGACGATAATGTCATGTCGCGCAGCGTGGCGTTCAGCATATTTTCTAAAGTCGATGGAAGACCTTCCACGGGCATTTCACACTCTTCCTTGCAAATTCGAGCAAAATTTAATCGTAGCAGTAAAACGTTCGTCTTACTGGCAACCAGACAAGGGAAGTCACTCGTACTCAAGCAGAGAAACAGTGAGTGTATGCGAAAATAATACTTACAGCATAAATGTAATCGCAGACCGGTTTGGTGGCAAACGTACACCAGGGGTTTATTTCAAGCAGGAGGGAGATAACATGGCTAGTTTCAACCGGGGAGTGTGTGTGTGTGTGGGGGGGGGGGGGGGGCTAAAAGCATAGGCTGCTTTATACCCGGGTACAAACTGGCCAGGGGTTAGAGTTCATCCTGGTACACCGGCCTTCTCTGCAGGATCAGGGCTTGAGTTCATTTGCATGCTTCAAAACGTGGATTGTTGTAGTGAATACTTCAGCAAACGATGGAATCTATGTTGTAGTGGAAAGTATCTTCAGCAAACGATGGAATCTATGTTGTAG
>CM065734.1:42250163-42252663 GCA_033310375.1 Conus canariensis
TCGGTCCGTTCAAGTGACCGATTTCGTGTAGAGAGTTTATAGCTGAACATATCTTGTGATGAATTGTCCTGTACTGAAATGACCGAATCTGTGATTCCGAATCTCCAGACTTCATAGAGTTCATGTGTTTGAAGTAAGGTCCATGCTTCTCATTCCAAACATAGTCAAAAACTGAATTGTTCCTGCCAATCGTGTACATTGTCGTGTAGAACCAAATCCAGTCTGGAAATGACCTGGCTTTGATCATCTCCGTGCACAGTGCTTCTCTGGAAACATTATCCACATGTATGGTTTGTTTTCGTCTCGAATGTGTTTGTTGCCATAAGCATTGAAAATGTGACACTTGGTTTTGTCCTTGTATTTGAACAAAACATCCCATTTAGGTGCTATGTATGATAACCTATTTGGTACATACCTGTGAAATATATTGTGATTTTTTTTTCAATTAAGGCCATGTTCATGTAATTATTAAACTGCCCGAATTCATCTGCAGACATAATTTAGTTTTAATGGATAATATCATCCATCTCTGTCTGTCTGTCTGTCTGTCTGTCTGTCTGTCTGTCTGTCTGTCTGCTTCTCTCTCTCTCTCTCTCTCTCTCTCTCTCTCTCTCTCTCTCTCTCTCTCTCTCACCTTTTTCTATTGCGTTCGTTTGTCAATGGTGTGGACAATGGCTAATTTATACTGAACTGGGCAAAATCTTGTCGTTGTTTGTTCCTTTATATGTATTTGCATTAATTTGATCTTTAATTTGTTTTCTTTCCTTTTGCCCCAGGGCTGGGTGGAAAATAAAGCATTTCTATTGCTTATCTCATTACATCGGTGAAATAAATTTCGTTCGTTCGTTCGTTCGTTTTCTGTAACAATTTTACTTTTATTCCTAAAGACACAAAACTCTTACATCTCAACCTTTATAATCGCTTACAGATAAATCATTGACATTCATTCGTCTACACAAATGATTGGAATGGCAAAAACCAGAGATCCCTTGAATACAGTCTTATAAACTGGGATGGAATAGTACAGACAAATTAAGACTCGTCTTTCCAGCTCCCACCGTTGCCCAACAACAATGTTCAGCTAGCTGGCACCGACACCCACCCCTTTCCCATCGATCTCCCTCTCTCCTGCGGCAGCTCGTGACCCGAAATAGCCCAATTCTGCAGAGTGGCGGGCACTTGAATGCCATCATTTCAATCCCTATTGACTCGTCACTTCCATTTTCCTTGGCAGACACTACCTTGACGAGACAGCCGTCGCTGGAACCATCTGCACGCACCCATCAATAATTTGCACCCTGAGTTCTGGCAGGGAGGGGGTTCTTCGGAAGCGAGAGTGGGTGAGACGGGATCAGAGTCTGTGGGTGATGATTGATATATCAATACAGCATATTGTGTGTGTGTGTGTGTGTGTGGTGTGTGTGTGTGTGTGTGTGTGTGTGTGTGTGTGTGTGTGTGTGTGTGTTCTTGCTTGTTCGAATGGAATACTCGGCTCACAGGAAGGGAATTTCATGTCACCTAGAGTGCTCGCTTTAATGGTCGTGGAAGACCTGCTTTTGTTGTGTGGAAAGGTTGGTAGTGAGAACGTATGGTAGTTCTACATTATTCTGTGTGACGTGATCGTCTGAGGGGAAAGGATGAGTGAAGGATGTCATTCAGATTGACACATGGCGCGTGCGAATACCCCACCCTCACCTAGCGTGCTCTCTGTGTGCACGTGCATGTGTGTATGTGTGTATGTGTGTGTGTGTGTGTGTGTGTGGTGTGTGTGTGTGTGTGTGTGTGTGTTTGCGCGCGTGTGTGTGTGTGTTAGTGGGAGAGATAGAGAGAGAGAGAGGCAGACAGACAGGCAGACTGACAGAGACAGACAGAGAGAGAAGAGAGAGAGAGAGAAGAGAGAGAGAGAGAGAGAGAAGACAGACAGACAGACAGAGAGACAAGAGACAAGAGACAGAGGGAGACAGACAGACAGAGATGCTGACAGAGAGAGAGAGAGAGAGAGAGAGAGAGAGAGAGAGAGAGAGAGAGATTTCCTTTTCTTATACACCAGGCTCTAATATGTGGTATCGATAATTGGTTCGCTTCTTGTCTTGCATGATATAATCATAGATGGAAAGCCACCAGACATCCCGGCATTATGCCTGTACCATATTACATACTCTACCCCTTCACCTTCAGGTATTTCGATTTGGAATAAATGTAACCTTCCTGGAAGTGTTCGTGACCCTAAAGAACTCAGATTTGCCAAGCTGGTCTGCATTTGTAGACTCGCGGATCGATCAGTATGAACTATGGCTTCTAATTCCCATCTGAAGACCAGTTCCAACATGTAGCAATTTGCGGGATCAATAACTGACACGGTGAAGTCTCGAAGGATTCCGTTTCAAATTGAAACAGTTAGATAGAAACACACCTCGACAGAGACGATCGGCATATCAATACACTGTGTTGTTCCCAGCACATACAATGACTGCAATGATGAGTTTGATCGAATACTAGG
>CM065734.1:42257663-42262663 GCA_033310375.1 Conus canariensis
CAAAATATCTGTGCCCTAAAGGAAATGTGTGTGTGTGTGTGTGTGTGTGTGTGTGTGTGTGTGTGTGTGTGTGTGTGTGTGTGTGTGTTCATGCACAAGCACACATATATACATGCACACACATTTATAATTACACACACACACACACACACACACACACACACACACACACACACACAGTCAGACACAGACACAGACTCACACAAAAACTCCCTCACACAGAAATGCCCACACAAACTCATAAAAGATACACAAAACAGCAACATATGGACATATGGAGGAGTAAACAAAAACTCGCAGAAGGGGCAATCTAAGGAAAGAAATGCATAAGGAATGAAAAGACAGTGTAAAAATGGGCCATAAGGAAAAGACTTACGGTTCATCACCAGTCAAACATTGACATTTGCAAGGGGAAGAGAGAGAGAGAGAGAGAGAGAGAGAGAGAGAGAGAGAGAGAGAGAGAGAGAGAGAGAGAAACACCGAAGAGACGGGAAAAGAATAAAAAAGAAAGAGAAGGAAAGAGACATGTCGATGAAAGAATGAGACATTGGGGGGGAAAACACACAAAAAAAACAAAGAGAGTGGCAAAGAAATAAAATGAAGGACAGAAAATTAAAAGAAGTATACAACAGAGAGGCAAAGGAAAGCAGAAGAAAACATACAAAAAGAATAAAGGAAAGATATAACTGATCGACAGACACACAGAAAGAAAACAAGAGTAAGAACTACAAAAAATCAAGCGAACGGAAGTGAAAAAAATATAAACGAAAGAATAACAGGCAGAAAAAAAAAAAACATGAAAAAAGACGGAAAAAAAACACCAAAAAACAAACAAACAAACAAACAAAAAAAAACCCAAATCGAGAAACAAAGAAACAAATAAATCAACATCGGAAGAAAGAACCCAAGGGGAGGAAAGCAACTAGGGAAAAAGAGAAAAAGAAAAACGTTGACACAAGACTTGCCTGCCACTTCAGAAGGCGAGGGCCATATTCATTTCCTCTTTCAAAACGCCATGTGGAATTGAGGGCAATCCCAGTGTCTCTCTTGGGGATTACACATAGCACGGCTCTGTTATGGAAACTGCCTGACAGAGAGAGAGAGAGAGAGAGAGAGAGAGAGAGAGAGAGAGAGAGAGGAGAGAGAGAGAGAGAGAGAGAGAGAGAGTAACGGTTGCGTAGTCGCAACACACACATACAATACAGGTAAGACGGTTTGGATGTGGGGAGAACGGAAGAGAGAGAGAGAGAGAGAGAGAGAGAGAGAGAGAGAGAGAGAGAGAGAGGAGAGAGAGAGAGAGAGAGAGAGAGAGAGAGAGAGAGGAGAGAAAACGGATGCGTGGTCGCAACACACACACACACACATACCACACACACACACACACACACACACACACACACACACACACACACACACACACACACACACTCCCCCCTCCCTTCCCCGCTCCCCTTCACGTTGTCCCATAAACACTCACGCGCAAGTGCATGCACGCAGGCGCGCGCGCGCGTGCGCGCGCGTACGTACGTACATACGTACACACACACATACACACACACACACACACACACACACACACACACATGCACACACACACACTGAGACTACATGGCCATCCACCTATTACAAAAGAACATACTAATACAGAACAAATAAAATTAGAATACAATACTATTGTCGTCAAGTTCTAATTTCTTTCTTCTCGCATTGGTAGCTTCAGTCAAATATTTAGCGAGGGCAATAATGGTTGTATCATTACGTGTTGACAAGAGATTTATTATGCCACCTACTGTGGGCTCAATATGTCATTTTGAAAAATGAAAATTTTCGGCAAATATCTGAGAAGAAGCAACATTGGAAAAGAAAGTGCACTCCATCTTCATTATTGTGACCGCACATTGGGCAGTCAGCACTTCGTTCACTGGTCATAAACCAGTGTTTTGCAGCACCTAGACCATGCACTCTTAATCTAAACTTTACCAGATCTTCTCTCATCTTTTTATTCGTTATTAAGGACAGATACCTCTCAGCTTCAAACGTGATTTTAAAGGAACGACACCATTCATATTTACCATTATTTTCAATTTCGGAGTGCCAGTTTTGTTTGTAGCATGAAACAAGTCTTTCCTTAAATTCTGATATAAACCCCTTCTCGGAGCCAACACCCTGACACAACCATACTATCCCAAGGCCATTTTCTGTCAGAGTATTCCTAACTTTTAATGCCCAGTTGTGTTTGCCTGCCTCTAATTGTATTAACATCGTATCATAGGCTTGCCTACATATCCTATTAATTGGTAATCTTACCACTCGCAACCAGTATTTAACACATTTTACTGCTGTTCGAACATACAATGGATATCTTCTTGTTTCTCCGTAAATCATTTTGTTTGAAGAGTGTAATGGTACACCCAGGAATCGTTTAATGGCAAATGTATGTACTTTTTCTATTAGCCCTGTATCTTCCAACCCCCATACTTCTGCTGCGTAAGTCAATATAGGCTCGATCTGGGTATCAAAAAGCTTCCAGAATAGAGAAGGATCAATCGTACGTAGTTTCCTTGGTGATTTTTGAATTTCAATAACACCCATCTTACCTTTTCTGCTCATGTCTGAAAGGGCAGCACTCACATTTAATTTTGTTGTAAATTATAAGCCTAAGTAGTTGTATGTGTTTGTTGATTTAATTTCTTCATTTCCATATTTCCATCTCTCTCTTATTCCAAGATAACCACCTTTACGGTAAACCATAACATTAGTCTTATCTAGACTTACTTCTAGGCATAATCTGTCCGCTTCTTTTTTTAGGTTGTTCAACTGATTCTGTAAACCTACGACAGTATCTGATAGCAAAATCACATCATCTGCAAAGAGCAAATAAAAATACCTCTGCAGATTCTGCTACCATCTGGACTCCATGCTTCCCTTCCCTGATCAAATTTACGGCTAATTCATTGACAAAAAAGGAAAACATAATTGGGCTAAGTACACATCCTTGTTTTACTCCTCGGACAATTAAAAAAATCAGAATAAGAATGCTTATCTCTGACACATGCAATGACTGAGTCGTAGACTCCTCGAAGTGCTTTATACAATTTTCCATCAATCCCACTTCTCCTTAACACATGCCATAAGACATTTCTGTCAACAGAATCAAATGCTTTTCTGAAATCGACGAAAGTTACATACAGCTTAGAATTTCTTGCCAAATATTTTTCAACAACGGAGTATAAAGTGAAGATGTGATCAATTGTATTATATCCTGCTCTAAACCCTCCTTGTTCCTCTGCTAATTTTCCTTCATTATCTGCCCATCGTGAGAGTCGCTTATTCAGAATAGATGTGTACACTTTGCTCACGACACTTATTAATGCTACGCCACGGTAATTATCGGGTAGATTAGCATCCCCTTTTTTGTAGATTGGAATAATAATGGATTTACACCATTCTTTTGGGAAAATGCCCTGTTCGAATATCTTGTTGAAAAGTTCTACGAGAAATTCAATTACTGTTTCGTTGGCATGTTTAAGCATTTCACCAAGTATCATATCAGTACCAGAACTTTTACTGGCTTTAAGTTTATTAATACTAGATACAACTTCCTCTTCAGAAATAGGATCGTTAAAAAGAGGCTCATCTGATTCGTCCATTGCTTCGTCGGCTAAGATTTCCTCTTGAGCCAGCCCAGGTGTCATCATGTTAAATATCCTGTGGAATGTTCATACCACTGGTCCATGGAGATATTACGGTGCATTACATATTATCTGTTCACAGTTCTAATAATTTTCCAGAATGCCCTAGGGTCGCTGGTTGACTGTTTTAGTTTAATTATCCTTCCATCGTCAAATTCTCTTTTCTTAGTAAATAGAAGTTCTTTGTATGGTCTCCTTTCATCCACATACCTATCTCTATGCTGTACATCACTCTTTTTTATCTTTGGAATAGTGTTAGGAGAGAGAGAGAGAGAGAGAGAGGAGAGAGAGAGAGAACGCAATTATACACGGGTAGGAGAGGGAGGGAGAGAGGGAGGGAGAGAGAGAGAGAGAGAGAGAGAGGAGAGAGAGAGAGAGAGACGCATTCATACATGCGTAGGAGAGAGAGAGAGAGAGAGAGAGAGAGAGAGAGAGAGAGAGAGAGAGAGCAGAGACAGAGACAGAGACAGAGACAGAGACAGAGAAGAGAGAGAGACAAAGAGACAGAGAAAGAGTTTGAGACAGAGAGAGACAGAGAGAGAGAGAGAGAGAGAGAGAGAGAGAGAGAGAGAGAGACAGAGAGGTCAGCTCAGTTTAGTGGTTACTTTAACGTCTGTTCATCATCAATGATATCAGACGATAATAAAAAGCAACAGAGATCACTTAGAACGCCACACGTACTGTCTCTAGTCTTTTTCTCTCACCTCTCTCCCTCACATGATGGAATATAGACACTCTACTAAAAGAGAGAGAGAGAGAGAGAGAGAGAGAGAGAGAGAGAGAGAGAGAGAGAGAGAGAGAGAGAGAGAGAACAATCGAACAGAAGGCAGGCCATCCCATTCCCAAGCAATTTGCATTGACATTTGTTCCTGAAATCGGATTCAAAAGTCAACGTGTACGCGTTAGCTCTGGGTATAAATGATATCTGGCACCGTCTTCCCTAAATGTCAAAACGTTCCGAGAGCCGGTTTCTATGGAGGGCAGCCGAGGGACAAGAAACGATCTTTTCTTAATATGATTTGACAATGGAACATTGTTTGATGTACCGTTAAAGCAAGATGGATTCTTGGCCTGGAATTACTTGGCAGATACAAAACTCTCTCTCTCTCTCTCTCTCTCTCTCTCTCTCTCTCTCTCTCTCTCTCTCTCTCTCTCTCTCTCTCTCTGTATAAGTGTGTGTGTGGGGGTGGGGGGGAGTAAAACCTCGGCCCAAATTATTTTTTCTCTCCTGAGAGCAATTGAACAAACTTAAAAAAAAATACTTCCCAGCTAACGAAAGGGGCACGAGAAGTCATCTTTCTCCTGGGT
>CM065734.1:42272663-42277663 GCA_033310375.1 Conus canariensis
TTGTATTAATGCTGTTACTTTATTGCTATGTGTTTTATTACAAGTATTGCATTTGTTATCTTATGGTTTATATGCTTATTTTAAATGTTGGTTTATTTTCACATGCCTCAATGTACAAGTGTCACTTCATGTTTACGCGCTTTATTGCAAACTTTACTTTAATGTCAGTATTTCATTGCAAGTGATGTTGATAACATCTTTTTTTTCACTTACGAAAGTTGCATTATTGTGATGTGTTTGATGACAAATATATCATTGTCATTCGACGTTTTAGCATCATAGAGAAGCCAAAGTGGATTCAACATTAGCTGGATTCAACAGCTATTTATACGCATTATAACAAACAATGTGTGTTCCACGCAAGAGTGAAGCGACTTTCCTATCATGCGCTTTGCACTCGTTCCAGTCTTCCGCTGCCAGGATTAATTCCATTACATTGCTTTCTTTTTTCTTCTTTTTTTTTTTCATTTGCTGCGCGTGTTGCTACGCTCAGCTGATTCTCATTCGTCGGCTGATGCAATGTGCATTAACAGAATCATGAGATTAGCTCTGATCCGCGGAAGCTTTTTGTTGTCTCCTGCTATTCTCTGGGTGCATTTTGTTTATCCCAGAGTTCTATGCTCGATCAGGGCAGCTGGCAGTCGAAAACATGAAACGTCAACCTTCTGCGTCAGCTTTCTTTCTTTGGGTGAATGCGATTGTTTTGGCCCTTGTCTACAGGGATCAAGTGCTGAATGGACCAAAAAAAAAAGTGTCGTTGTCAGTGTCAGTCTCTCTCTCTCTCTCTCTCTCTCTCTCTCTCTCTCTCTCTCTCTCTCTCTCTCTCTCTCTCTCTCTCTCCGAATGCTGATGTTGTTGTGGAAAGCCTTTAAGTACAGAAACATTTTCATTTCTTGAAACTACCTTCCAATTATTATTGTTTCGTTTCGTGATTTATTTGCATTGATATAACTCGTGTGCTTTGTGTGTTCACACACCCCTTCATTAGAGGCGCCTTGGCCTGTTATGTGAATAAATCGTCTGAATCTCTCTCTCTCTCTCTCTCTCTCTCTCTCTCTTTTCTCTCTCTCTCTCTCTCTCTCTCTCTCTTAATGTACGTGTGTGCGCGCACCCGTTTGTGATTGTGTGTGTGTGTGTGTGTGTGTGTGTGTGTGTGTGTGTGTGTGTGTGTGTGTGTGTGTGTGTGTGTTCAGGACGAGATAGGGGAGGAGACGAGGGTAAAAGCGTTCCGGATAGTTACATTCTTAACCCATCTCCGTCGTAACCTCTCTCACATCCTGCCCTACCTATCTCTGCTTCTCATCGAACTGAAAGAGTAATCCTACGACGCTCCGACAGCACAATTTCATTGGCGCGCAGTGCAGTGAACGCGCTGATACAGTTTCAATGACCATGATTCAGAGAGGTTAGGTGAATTAATTCCTCTGGAGTGTACTTTTCTCCTGAAACTCATTCATAAAGTCTGAATGTAAAACACAAACAATTTGAAAATTAAGTTTCAAAACGGAGTGACTGAGGACGGAAAACGAAGCAAAATTTAGAAAAAGAAGGGGTTAATTACCGCCAAGGACATAGACAAACAAGGTACAGGACAAGACACAATGCATTTCGGTCTCTTGGGTCTTCTTCAGGCAAAAACAGTAACAAAAACAGAGAAAGAGAAACCACTTATCTGGTCATGTTGGAGCAAACCGGTAAAATGGCCGCCGGTTTGTCCCAACATGACCAGATAAGTGGTTTCTCGTTCTGTTTTTGTTACTTGTTTTTGCCTGAAGAAGACCCAAGAGGTCGAAATGCATTGTGTCTTGTCCTGTACCTTGTTTGTCTATGTTCTTGGCGGTAACTAACCCCTTCTCTTTCTAAAAATTGAACGTTAATGCAAGTGAATAAATGTGGGTTTCTACTCGGTCAAAACCCGGGTTCAGCAGAATGCATTGTCAGTTCTTCTTCAGTTCATTGGTTTGGCGATCAAGCGTCGCAGCGAATACCCCCTTGCTTCTTTACTCCTTTATTTTGTGGGGTTTGCATGTTATTATGCTATGTACAGGCCGAACACTTTCTTTTCTTCTGCTCTCAGAGCCAGGAAAAGTAATCATTGTCATTCTGAACCTATCCTTTTTCCACTTTTCCCTATCGACCCTTATTCGCCCCCCCCCCCCCCCAAACACACACACACACACACACACACACACACACACACACACACACACACACACACACACACACACACCATATAGTTTTCAAGATCTCATCCGTATCACCTGCGCGCAGATTGAAAAGCTGATCGATGGACGTACCTTGTCTTCTATGCCACGCGCGTCACACGCCCCCAGAGAGAATGTCTTCAATGGACCACAGGAAATAGGATGATTACAATGCACGTTCTATGCGGAGACAATCAGCTTTTCTGGCCGTTTATTTTTTTTCCGTCGTTATTTCCAGCTTCATCGATGCTCTGCAGCAGTTCAGTGGGTACAGGACGATGGATGTGCACTTGCAGTGGATGGCGTTTTGTTTTCTACTGTGTTGTGTTGTATTGTGTTGTGCTGGAATGTCTTGTATGTGTGTTGTGTCGTGTTGTGTTGCATTAATATGTATAGCGTTGTGCTGTGTTGCATTGTGTTGTATTGAAATGTGTCGTATTGTACTCTTTTGTACTTACTACACTGCATCGCACTGTATCATACTGTATTACAGCAGTTTGTACCGCATGGCGTTGTCTTACATTGCGTTGTACTGCATTGTATCGTACGGTATTGTATTGTACTGTAGTGTGCTGTAATGTGCTGTATTGTGTGTTGTGTTATATTGTATTGTGTTGTACTGTATTGTGCTGTAAGGTATCGCGTTGTGTGTTGTATTGTATTGCATTGTATTGTGTTGTACTGTATTGTGCTGTACCATTTTGCATTGTGCATTGCATGGCATTGTATTGTATTGTATTGCATTGTATACTGTATCGCACTACACTGAACTGCACTGTATTGTATTGTACTGTACTGAATAGTAATGTATTGTATTGCACTGTACTGTATAGTATGGTATGGTATGGTATGGTATGGTATGGTATGGTATGGTATGGTATGGTATGGTATGGTATGGTATGGTATGGTCTTGTATTGTAGCCGCCTGGTATTTCTTACCAAGCCAATGGAGGACACGTATAAACCTCGCATGCATCCTATGTGAGAAACTGGAGGAATAAATGAGATAAATGAAAATGAGTGACTGATATTTGAATGGTACAGGAAACGACTGAATGAGCGCCAGTAGGCTGCTCTTCGGCCGGCTCTACCTGGGTAGGCAGCCCGTTGAGTGAGTGAGGTAGTGTGTTTATTGTAAAGCGCTTAGAGCTTGGTCTGTGACGGAGGATAGGCACTATATAAATACCAAATATGATAATAATATATAATAATATAATAATAATTGTATTGTATTGTGTTGCATTGTATTGTATTACTTCATCGTGACAGAATGTTCGTCTGTGTGGAATTTCGGCTGCTATACATGGTATAACGTCAAGGAGCAGCGATGCCTTCATTTTCTTTTACTGGCCTATAACTACAACCATATATCATCTTCCTATATATATATATGTATATATATATATATATATATATATATATATATATATTTGTTATATTAAAAGCAAGTTAAAATCAAGCTTCTAAAAACATCTACAAATTTGTTTCACGCTGTGCGGTCGTCAGGATGTGATGAGCTTGTGTTGCCAGTGCCACGTATATATATAGCTAGCTGGTTTGCTGTTGTTTTTTTCCCGTGCTACATGTGTTTCTCAGGTGTTGGTTTTTTTCGCTGATAGGAACTTCCATCTGTGTCTGCAATTGTTAACCATTTCTGTTCTAACATTTAGAGTTGCCAACTGTGGTTTACATAGTATAATGTATTTCTCGGTTAGGCATAGATTGCATTTTTTTGAAATGTTGTTGTATGATGCTGCTCTTTTTAAAATTTTCCAAGATATGTTGTAGTCTATGTCTTTTTCTTTAAGTTTCCAAATGTATTTACTCAATTCTGTTTGGTTTTTGTATCTTTCTTTGTTGAATGATTGTTTATGGTTTGCATATCTAGTTTTGAATTGGTTTTCCGTGATACCTACATATGTTTCTTTTGCGTTCTCTGATGTTACAGTGGCTTGGTACACAATGTTGTTATAAAGGCATTTGTTGCTTAGGGGGCACTGTTCTTTTTTGGTACAGTTACAAGATTTCCTTTCGTTACCCTCCTTTTTTTCTGTGCTGCTTTTCATTTTGTTTGCTGAATCGATGGCATTTTTAAGGTTCGGCATACATGAATATGATAATTTGATGTTGTTTTTGTTGAATATCTTGAATAATTTATGGTCTTTTGGGAAAGATGATGTCAAGATTTTAAAGAATTCTTTCCCTACATTTGTTTTAACTCTTGCATCATATGGGGGATTGTACCATATGATATTCCTTTTCCTGTTCTTTCTGCATCTTTTTGTATCATTGTCTGGATCGTATCTTAATTTGTAACTGTAGCCACTTGTATGTAACGCCTCTTGGTATTCAGCTGTAGCGTTGTTGAATACTGTTTCGTTACATGACAAATTGGATAGTCTTTTATTTATGCTTTTGGGTATTGTTTTCAGTATGGAGGGTGGGTGATTGCTTTTGATGTTTACATAAACAGGCGTGTCATTTGGTTTCTTGTATGGTTTATATGTGTGTTGGTTGAGGTCTAACGTTATGTCTAAATAGTTCACTATCTTTTTGTTTGCTTCTATTGTGATTTTTAAGTTTTGGTTGTGGAAAATTTTACACAATTCTTTTTTCTTATTTTCAATATTTCTAGGGTTGTCATTCAGAGCGGCAAGGCCGTCATCCCTGGACAGGGATGACGGCCTTGCCGCTCTGAATGACAACCCTAGAAAATAAGTTACAAATTAAGATACGATCCAGACAATGATACAAAAAGATGCAGAAAGAACAGGAAAAGGAATATCATATGGTACA
>CM065734.1:42295163-42300163 GCA_033310375.1 Conus canariensis
ACAGAATGGAATCCTAGAAAAAACTCACATAAACACTTCATACTTTGGTGTAAATCTGGGTCCAAACGGGGAGGGGGGGGGGAGGGAGGTGGGCGTAATTTATGGCCCCAGTAATAACCCAGTTAAACAGTTACACTTGAGTGTAGATTTGGGTCAAGGGGAGGGAGGACGGAATATGGTCCAAGAAAGAACCCAGTTGAATCCTTTACACTTTGGTTTGGAGCAAGGTCAACGAAAGAGAGGACGGAATGTGTCTTCACGAAAAAGAGAGAGAGAGAGAGAGGAGAGAGAGAGAGAGAGAGGAGAGAGAGAGAGAGAGAGAGAGGAGAGAGAGAGAGAGAGAGACTTCGGTGTCGATCCGAGTGACAGGGAGAGGAAGGACGGAATGTGACACCAGGAAACACCCAGATATACATTTACACTGTGGTGTGAATTGGAATCAAAAGAAAGGGGGGGGGGGGGGGGGGAGGGGGGGGGAATGTGATCCCAGAAAGGACCCAGATGAACTCTACATATTGGTGTAGATTTCGTTCAAAGAGTGGGGGAGGGGGGGGGGGGGGCGGAATGTGGTCACAGAAAGGAGACAGATACACCTTTACACTTTGGTGTGGATTTGGGTCAGAGAGATGGAGGACGGAATATGGTCCCAGTAATACACCAGATGAACCCTTTATACTTTGGTGTGGATTTGGGTCAGAGACAAGACGGTTGAAATGTAGCCCCAGAGGAACTGACAGAAACCCTTAACACTTTGGTGTGGAAGAGGGTCAAAGGACAGAAGGGCAGAATATGGTCCCAGTAATAACTCAGATAAAAACTGTACACATTAGTATAGATCTCGGTCAAGGTGAGGGAGGTCGGAATACAGTCCCAGTAGCAACCCAGATACACACTCTACATTTTGGTGCGAATCTGGGACAAAGCGAGGGAGAACAGAATGGGCTCCCAGAAAGAACCCAGATAAACCATTTTCATTTTGGATCAAAGGGACAAAGGGAAAGAGGACATAATACGATCCCAGTTATAACCCAGATAAACCCTTTACACTACGGTGTGGATCTGGGTCGAGAGGAATGAGGTCAGAATGTGGCCCCAGAAAGGACCCAGGTAAACCCATCCCATTTTGCTGCCGGTCCGTGAGGCGGTTCCGGATGTAATGGAGGATCCAGGACTGTATGATCTTGACGGAGGTCTGCACTCTCCTACCAACCCTTCTACTTGCTTTGGTTGTTTTCTTTTCTTCCTTTTTTTTCTCTCTCATCGTCGTCGTCGTAGCTGTGATCATCATCATCGTCGTCAACGTTGTCGTTGTCGTTGACGCCTCAATCGCCTGCATGGAGTCCATTATTGAGCAGAGACCATCATACCACAGGCCACACGTCACAATTAAGAGTTTACGCTAAAACACGAAATAATCCATGTGGGTGTGTTGAGGTCTACCATAACCGTGAGCTAACATTTCATATTATACTGATAATTGATCAAAAGAACAACTCCCCATCAAATATTCCCCTTGTTTGGGGAGGGGGGGGGGGATTTCCACCGATGAAATCACAAACAATGTTCAAATACATGACCTTCCCTTAATTGACTTTATATTTCAGGCCTTTGCACTCACCCGTGACCCTATCTTTGCGCCAGCTTGAAGTGCCCAAAATTAATAGTCCCATTTTTTTTTAAATTTCAATCTGTCTGCTTGGAACCACCTGGCTTGTACCTTGATGGCCATATGAACGAAAAATGAGGAGAATCAACTTTCAGACTCCGTGAACATTCTCAAAACAATCTAATCGAGCAAGTCTATAAATACTCGATTCCTTCCGCATGGCCTAGGTGCATTGATTCTGGGTGCGTAGCCACAGAAACGTGTCCGCCACCGCTCATCCCCTCCCCTCCCCTCCCCTCTGCACCCCCTGCTTTCCCCTGCGCTGCCTCCCGCCTTCCCTCTTTCCCCGACCGCTTCCCTTTCATCATTGGAATGGAGCTGCGCTCTCAGAGAAGGATGCAATCCTGTGGACTTTCCTGAAGGATTATGGGACCATGAACTTGTGGCCGATTGTCTAGGTCACACATTTACTTATATAGGCTCCCACTTTTTTTTTCAGCGTCGTGTAAGAGAGAGAGAGAGAGAGAGAGAGAGAGAGAGAGAGAGGTGAGGGTTAATGTGTAACTGGAGACAGACAGAAAACGGGCGCACGTACGTACATAAATTATCATTCTAGGGACTGAAATACTGTTGGGACGAGGGTGTCCGGGTTATGGGGAGCATAGCATGACGTCGTTGCGTGTTGCACGTGCTACTCTATAGAATCGGCCAGCCTGCTGGCAGCTGCCTCTGCCCTTACTCCCTTTTGCCGTCCCCTACACCCATCCTCTCTCTCTCTCTCTCTCTCTCTCTCTCTCTCTCTCTCTCTCTCTGTAGTTTTGTTTGTTTGTTTGTAAGTTTCCTTCTGTTTCACCATCCCCCATCTCATTAGTACTTTTATAAATAGTTTGCTTATCATTGTAGAATTAGATTACAATGTTGCTGTATTGAACTGTCAGTATGAATGATATGTGTTGAAATAATGTAAGCATGCCAAGGACAGATTGTAAGACTAGGCTTTGGCCTGAAATCTTCATCCTTGCGTATTAAAGATCAATCAATCAATCAGTCTCTCTCTCTCTCTCTCTCTCTCTCTCTCTCTCTCTCTCTCTCTCTCTCTCTCTCTCTCTCTCCATAACGTCCTGCCTTTTCTCCTCGCCCTTCCAGATCCACCACGGTCAGTGCCGGCCACCACTGCCGCCATGGTCGATAGACCAGACTAACATGGGACAGGCCACGCTGGGTGCCGGTGTTGCGCGACAAGCCCGCCCCACCCAAGACTGACTCGGGAGTAAAATTCCTCGCAAGGATCTCCAATCGTTGGGATAATACATATGCTCTCTCTCTCTCTCTCTCTCTCTCTCTCTCTCTCTCTCTCTCTCTCTCTCTCTCTCTCTCCTCTCTCTCTCTCTCTCTCTCTCTCTCCCATGGCTTGGTACCCTAGTAAAGTGAGATTTCGTTCGTTGTTTTGTGTATTCTTTCGTACGTTCGTTCCGTTCCTTCTCCTTCCTTTAATCCTTCTTTCTTTGCCATATTTTTTTGTCCTTCACAAATATTCAGTGATATAACTTAGAGAGGACGAACGCATAATTTACGTACGTACGTACCTATCATGATAGGATGGAAAACAAATCAAACTGACGAATTCATTTCAAAACGAAATGACTGAGGGCGAAAAATGAAGCAAAATTTCAAAAGAGAGGGGGTTAGTTACTGCCAAGGACATAGACAAACAGAGTACAGGGCAAAACATATTGATCTTGCGCCCAATAGATAAGTGGTTTCTCGTTCTTCGTTTTCACTGTCCTAAATGTTATTTGTTTTTGCCTGAAGAAGACCCAAGAGGTCGAAATGCATTGTGTTTTGTCCTGTACTTCGTTTGTCTATGTCCTTGGCGGTAACTAACCCCCTCTCTGTCTAAAACTTGACAAGTCAAAGTTTAAATACCATGGCTTTCAGTTATAAACTTTTCGACCCATTTAGTCCATTTTTGATTTAATTAACTAAGTAACCAAACGAATAACTAAAGGGAAAAGTAATAAAAGAAGACATCAATCAATGCACACAGACATACCTACAACTCATGACTATACAAATGCATGGTTTCATACTATGGGCTAATGCCGTCGCCACTGAAAGAAAAGATCATGCTGGATGAGGGAGAGGGTTGGGGGGGGGGGCTAGTTCATTTTTCGAATGTATGCATGTCTATTTGTTGCTCCCTTAATAAAAGGAGGGGCAGGGCGGCAGTAGGCTGGCTCGTCAATGATCTGGAGTTGTCCAGAGTCTCCTTTCTCGCACAGCTCCCGTTCTTCCAATATGGCCAAAATTTCATTATTCTTTTTTTCTTCCTGCTTTATTCCAGATTACGTAACTCTCCTCTCTCTCTCTCTCTCTCTCTCTCTCTCTCTCTCTCTCTCTCTCTCTCTCTCTCTCTCTCTCTCTCCTCTGTGTGTGTGAGTGTGTGTGTGCGTGTGTATGCGTGTGTGTGTGTGTGTGTGTGTGTGTGTGTGTGTGTGTGTGTGTGTGCTTGTGAGAGAGAGAGTGTGTGTGTGGGGGTCTGTGTATGTCTGTGAGTGTGTTTGTGTGTGTGTGGTGTGTGTGTGTGTGTGTGTGTGTGTGTGCGTGCGTGCGTGCGTGCGTGCGTGCGTGCGTGCGTGCGTGTGTGCGTGCGTGTGTGTGTGTGCGCACACACACACACACACAAGCACTTAGAAGAGAGAGAGAGAGAGAGAGAGAGAGAGGGAGAGGATGGGTGGGTGGGTGAGTGGCGGGGGGGGGGGAGATGGACAGGTGAGGGGATATCATGCTGTATCAACTTAGTGTCCATTAAAACCCATGGCGCGGAAGAAAATCAATGAGAATCGGAAGTCATTTTAAGCATGCGAGTTGTCCATTCTTCATTTGAGGGTGGGGAACATATCTCTTCTGAGAGATATCAGAACTGCTATTGGGGAGTTAGAGCGGTAACTTAAAAACAACAACAACAACAACAACAACAACAAAAAGAAAAAATCCTGGAACATTTCCATGAAGGCTTGAAGTTGTGTGGGAGTTGTATTCTAGGTGAGGATAACAATCATCTGCCTATCTGGACACAAATGACTTTAATGTAATGTCGAAGGGTTAAGCAATGTCGGTGGTTTAAAACTGTATTAGTGTTGTCAGTTCTATATAGGAGAGGGAGGGGTGAGGTGTGTGTGTGTGTGTGTGTGTGTGTGTGTGTTGTGTGTGCGTGCGTGCGTGCGTGCGTGCGTGTGTGTGCGTGCGTGCGTGCGTGCGTGCGTGCGTGCGTGCGTGCGTGCGTGCGTGTGTGCGTGCGTGCATGTGTGTGTGTGTGTGTGTGTGTGCGTGCGTGCGTGGGCGTGCGTGCGTGCGTACGTGCGTGTGTATGTGTGTGTTAGAGAGAGAGAGA
>CM065734.1:42305163-42337663 GCA_033310375.1 Conus canariensis
CTGGTAACACTGAAGCGACTGTGGCATATTGTACATTTCTCCTTTGTTTCACAACCAGACATCATCCCCTTCATAATGTTTCCTCCAGGCTGTTTGAAGGAGATATTTGGATACTTCTCAATGGTGGTTGGACACTTCTTAATCCATGATTATTCTAAGATGCATTGATCAGCTGGACCCACTCTCCTTCTCTCCTTAAATTGCACCTCAAACCATCGTAAAATCTGAAAAGTAGTAATAAGTACATTTAATCATAAACTGAAATTCGGGTTGACAACCTTACTGGAAAATCTGTTCTTTCTATTTTGAGAGATGATTTCGGACAGATTCTGGACTCATTGGTATGTCTTCACTGACTTTATTGTTAATTTTTTTTAATTAGATAGAGGGGCTTAGTTACCACCAGGACACAGACAAAGTACAGGACAAAACACAATGCACTTCGACCTCTTATGTCTTCTTCGGGCAAAAAACCCCAAACATTTAGGACAGTGAAAACAAAGAACGAGAAAACATTTACCATCTCATTTATGGCGCAAAATCCTGTACTTTGTTTGTCTGTGTCCTTGGCGGAAACTACCCCCCTCTCTATACATATTTTGCTTCATTATCCACCCTCAGTCACTCCTTTTTGAAACTTTATTGTAAAAATCAAACACCATATCTTAACGTCATTGCGTTTATTATTATTTTCTTTAATCTGAGTGGAATAGCTCTTTTGCCACAGACATTCACCCAGCCCCCAAACAACCTCTCAGAAAGGGCAATCATTGCCACTGGAAAAAAAGCAGAAATGGGCGGGAGGGGGTTGGGAGAGGGAGGAGGTGCATATACCTACACCCACATATGCATATGCACAGGGAAGAGGGAAGGGAAATTCATGCAAACAGTATTGTTGGAAAAGTAAATAGTATTGCTGGATGATGGCATTGTCATAAGTGAAATAATGTTTGTGTTAATATAATAATACTGGTTGGGAAGAAATGGATCTGATCATTGAAAAAAGACTAACATATCCATTAAAAAACAGAAAACGCACACACACACACACACACACACACACACACACACACACACACACACACACACACACACACACACATATCTGATCCCTTTCTCCTTTTTTTGTCCCAGTAGCAATGATAACCCTTTACTCATTGACCACTTCCATTTCTTTTCCAGCCAGTACAGTCAGTACCAGCTTCGCTACATATCTACATATCAACAAACTGCTATCATTTTATCACCACCCATTAGTTTCGTTTGCTTTCCATTCATCGATCATTTCTATTCCTTGCTACAAAGCATCATAATATTTATTATATGATACCGTCAAACAATATTTGGAAAACGAACAAACAAACCCTGCTGTTCTACTACCGTCCAATCCCTCTCCTTTCTCCACTTTGTGTTTAGCTACTAATAAATACTATAACAGTATCTTATTATTTGAATATGTTCATCATCACTACTACCATCACTGTTATTGCTGCTGTTACCACGATATCAGTATTATTATTTATCATTATTATTTTAACTCCCAATGTCCCCTTTCCAACGGCCTCGTTTTCATTCAACGACCGTTTTGCGCTTAATATAAGAAGATAAGTGGTTGCACGTTCTTCGTTTTCATTGTCCTAAATGTTTGTTTTTGCCTGAAGAAGACCCAAGCATTCAAAATGCTTTGTGGTTTGTCCTGCAACCTGTTTGTCTTTATTTTCTTGCGGAAATGATATCCTTTCTTTTTAAAATGTGCATCAATTTCCGCATTCGGTCACCTTGCTTTGAAGTTACGTTATGCTTTTTAAGGGTTCGTGCTCAAAACGGACCTATTTTCTAACCGTATGCAGTCAGCGTTTTTATCCTCTCTCAACAGAGCTAGCTATATATTCAGATTCTTTTTCCCCATTCACTGGAATCTGCGACGAGATGTCCCAGTCATCATAGTCAACCTAGCCAGTTCAGTTCTTTGTGCTGTCCATCCAGATTCGTCTTCCTATTTTCAGAGTGCACCCGGGAGGAGGAAGGTTGGAGGGGGGGGGGGGGGGGGGGCGATGCTTTGCGGGTCCCATTTCGTATCCCAAGTATCCAAAGGTTTAGCGAACAGGAGACATCTGTCCGATGCCAGATTTAGCGTTGGGAACCGAGATCTCTCATGATTCTGACGATCGTTTTACCACACAAACGTTTTACCACTCACCACCAAAGACTTTATCACGTTGATTTGAAAAATGGGATTTCACTTCTCTTCTAATTTGTGCCTTTTTATCCTGACTCGACCAGTCTCTTACATGCACACACGCACGCCGCACGCACGGCACGCACGCATGCACACACGCACACATTATATAGTGTGAAGATTGCAATGGGGCGGGGGGGGGGGGGGGGGAATGCTGATGTTGATAATAAAGAGATTTGAAGAGGTGTCATGTAAGAGTTTAAATCATTTTAATAATGGTGTGATCAAAGACAGAATAGAGAAGTGTGTAAAATGTGATGGGGTAATACCGATGTTGATGATAAAACAAATTTGGAAGGAACATGAAAAATAAATAAAAGTGTGTAACAAACTAGATGATTATGCTGATAGCAAACAAAAAACGTGTGATGATTGTGATGGGGGAGATGTTGATGTTGATCACAAAAGATTCCGAAGGAAGGAACCGATATCCATAAGAACTGGATTCTTATCTAAATGATGGTGCCCATATTCATATTGAAACAACAACAATAACAACAACAACGACGACGACGACGACGACGACGACGACGACAAAAACAATAATCAACCAAACAACCGACCGACCGACCGACCAACATACAGAAACCCCTCAACATATTAGAAATGTGTTCAGATTGCGATTGTCGAGTTGACGTTGATGATAGAAAAACCTGAATTAAGAATAACAATGTCAATAACAACTGTGTTTTTATTTAATGATGGTGCCAGTATGGTGCAAAAAAGAGGAACCACGTAAACATTGTGATTATCGAGGTATGGATGTCGCTGATAAACAAACTTGGCAGTGGAGTGAAAATGCAACTAATGAATATGGTTATTTTAATAAGGATGCCAGTAAAAAGAAATATATTAAAGATGTCTTGAGAATTGTGATGATAAAGATGTTCATGTGGATGATAAAGAGACTTAGGGGAGGAGTAGCAATACAATAAGAACGTTTCTCTCTGCTAAAGATGAACACACACACACACACACACACACCACACACACACACACACACACACACACACACACACATGCACACACACACACACACACCGCGCGCGCGCGCGCACGCACGCACGCACGCACCACCACACACACACACACAAATACACGCGCGCGCGCAGGAACGTATGCACATGTGCATCCATGCTGACTTACATACAAACACAGAGAGAGTATTAAGTGCATAGTTACAAGTCTTCCTCCTATTTGTACTCCCAGTTCTTATAGAACAGGGAGTACTTTAGAATGGGAACGAAGAAATATCTTGTGTGTGTGTGTGTGTGTGTGTGTGTGTTGTGTGTGTGTGTGTGTGTGTGTGTGTGTCTATCTGTCTGTCTGTCTGTCTGTTCCGTCCGTCCGTGTCAAAATGTGTTCCACTCGCTCCAGACAAAACTACTGGGCCGATCTTTCTGACAATTTGTAGGTATGTTCATTATGGGTCACGGATGATGCCCGATGTTTTCGTTCACCGTTATAGCCATTACTACTATCACGGCTGTAACGACCTGTAACGGTTTTTCTTCTTTATGGAATATCTCAGAAAGTACTTGGCCAATATTTGTGAAAAGTAGCAGGTATGTTCATTATGGGTCACGGATGATGCCCGATGTTTTAGTTTATCGTAATAGTCGTTACTAACGGCTGTAACGGCCTGCAACGGTTTTTCTCGTTTATAGAATATCTCAGAAAGTACTTGGCCGATCTTTCTGAAAATTTGTAGGTATGTTCATTATGGGTCAAGAATAATCCCCGACGTTTTAGTTTACCGTTATAGCCGTTGCTAACGGCTGTTACGGCCTGTAACGGTTTTTCTTCTTCATGGAATATCTTAGAAAGTACTTGGCGAATCTTTGTGAAAAGTAGCAGGCATGTTCATTATGGCTCACGGATGATACCCGATGCTTTGGTTTACCGTTACAGCCGTTACTAACGGCTGTAACGGCCTGTAACGGTTTTTCTTCTTTATGGAATATCTCAGAAAGTACTTGGCCGATCTTTCTGAAAACTTGGAGGTATGTTCATTATGGGTCACGGATGATGCCCGATGTTTTAGTTTACTGTTATAGCCGTTACTGACGCCTTTAACGGCCCATAATGGTTCTTCTTTTTATGGAATATCTTAGAAAGTACTTGGCCGATCTTTCTGAAAATTTGTAAGTATGTTCATTATAGGTCATAGATGATGGCCGATGTTTACCAGAATAGCCATTACTAACGGTTACACCAGCCCAAGACGGTTTTTCCTCTTTATGGAATAGGATAAACTGGGAGTAGGTTTATATGCTTTGCATCTTGTTGTTATTGTTAATGATGGTGGCGTTTATATGATCGGACTAGCTGTTGTAGCCTACAAGCTTTCATATGATAGAGGAGCATTTGAGTGTAAAATAAAAGGTAAAGAAAATCTGTCACCACAAAGGGAAGTCGGTGACCCTGCCGTGCAAGGGTCAGGGCTGCGGAGGCAGCTTCCAGTTTATTGTTCTTGGTTTCTCAAGGATTCCAAACTGTGACACTGAATCTTTCATTTGTTCGGAACCTTACGTAATTGGATACAACTGCAGAATTTTTACGAAGTTCGTTGACTGCAAAATC
The DNA here is from genome assembly GCA_033310375.1 of Conus canariensis. NCBI lineage: Eukaryota > Metazoa > Mollusca > Gastropoda > Neogastropoda > Conidae > Conus > Conus canariensis. The sequence goes on from CM065734.1 coordinate 42,309,986, forward strand.
GTATAATTAAAGACATGAAATTGCCTCTCTAGTACAGACAGGTTGTAGTGGTTAGAATATTTTCAGTGTTTAAGAACAGGCAATCAACATCACCTAAACCTATGCAACAAGACTTTCACATTCCCAGTCTGCTGTGTTTGTTGCAACACACAGATTATAAGCTTGTCGTGAAATGGGATAAGACTAGGGTTTACAACATATCCTCTGTCATATTCTTATACCCATGTCTTGATTGTTTTGTTTGCTTGTTTATTCATTAAGTCTGTTCATTGTATCAATAATTGCTCATTCGTTCTTTTAAATGTAATTGATAGCGAATCGAAAAAAAAAAAACGTAGACAAACGAATCACAAGACAAAACACGACGCATTTCGACCCTTAGGTCTTCTTCAGGCAAGATACAAGACACTCAGGACAGCGAAAATGAACGAGCAATCACTTATCTTCATTCACTTCAGCGCAAGATGGGCAGTCGACTCACTTTGCAACTAGATCGTTCTCTTAGTTCTCAGATCTGTTTAATGTTATTTGTTTTTCTGTAAATAATCACTACATTTAAAAGCCAGTAGGCAGTCTGTGCTTTTGTTATTCCTACAGTTTACGACAGAAGTATTTCAGTTTATTGCTTAAGTTCTATTTAGCTAGTTCCATTACCATTGTCAAAATCACCAAGGATGGCAGCTCTTGTCCTACACACTACTGTATCCACTACACCTAGATGTAATCGTTGACGTTGATGAGACAGTCCTTTAACTGTATAGAAACCCCCGGAAATCTGCTAAACTTTATCTTCAGAAACTGCTCTGAATTTGCTACCTGTCAGGCGATACAAGTAAAAGTTAACGGCGCTGTTGGAGTACAACAGAATGTGGCTAGCGGCGCGGAACCCTTTGTATTGTCCACTTTGAATCGGGTCATCCCAATCGACACATTCTGTCATGATCAACTGTACTTGGAATGCTGTTGTGAGGAGGAACCAACACATATTTGTAGCAATCAGGGTCACAGTCAGTGAAGTCACATTTCGTTGTCTGGAATCCTGGGTGGCTTGTTGCACAGGAAGACGGGTGCCTGTTCTGACGGATCTGACCAGTGTCCAGAGAAGAACACTGTTGCTGGCTCCCAATAAGAAGAAAGGAAAAAAACAATCTTTAGTTATGTCTATCCAAGGCCAAATCACGTTAAAAAACCATTGGTACCGTACTGACACATATACTGGAGAGTATCTCCAGTTACAAAACCCTGCATCCAATCCGTACAGAATGTGGCAATGAATAAGAGTGATGACAACGGTCGTTATACCAGCAGCAGCTCTTGACATTCCCTTCGTCCACACAGAACTGCTACGAAGTGGCCATACTACTGAAGCTGCTTTTAGCAAGGTGAGTGCCACCCGCATCCATGGAGATAAAGTTTTCGTCGTGTAAAACAACAGTATATACAGTTTACACTGCCAGGAACCGAGGGAGTCGAAGCGTGGTGATTTAAATTCCCTTTCGAGCAAGCTTTTTAGGGGCTCTATAGTCAAAAACAGCAGATCCGAGCAGGCCAGGACTTCAAAGAAAACACTAGAAGCGGATGTCGGCAGACGAAACGTGATCAGAATAATCATAACATTTCCAAATATTCCAAACACACACACAAGAGGTTCACCTATTTTCCAGAGATATTTTGGAATAATTCATATTGATCATGCCAAGGGAACATTTCCGGAAGGTTGGAGTTCTCAATTATACCACTTACAGAGAATATATAAACTTAAAGGCAGATGGATTTAGTTTATTTACCATGTCAGAAATTGCATCGTTTTGTTTTAATTAGTGCTCGATATTGCCTCACAATTTCAAAGTTGCGGGTGATCTACGTTATATAGACTTATACATTGGTAGTAAGACTATCAATTCTAAAAATCGGTAGCAGCCTTAAATTTGTTACAGATTTCGTGGATCCCAGTTTTAATAGTTACCTGAAATTCACAATTTCATCAACCCATTAATAAAGTTTTGAACTGTCTCCAAATGGAGGATGAGGAAAACATAAATGCAATATGTCAGAGAGAGAGAGAGAGAGAGAGAGAGAGAGAGAGAGAGAGAGAGAGAGAGAGAGAGAGAAAGAGAAAGAGAGAGAGAGAGATGTTGTGTGCGGTGAAGTGTGCTTTTTTATTGGTGGGAAAACCTTCTTGGAACAGCTTGACAACAGTCATGAAGAACCCACTACTTCTCCCCTCAGAGAAGCGAAGCAGCCCTGAACTTCGTATACACCGCCAGCAACTTCGAGATGGGTGAGCGTCTTACGTCGTTGCCTTTTAATTCGGATCTTTTACCCACATTGCTTTCCAACACCTGTTAAAAGCTGGCAAAATCAAGCCTTGTGAAGTGTATTTTTGATCCTCCTCGACCAGATGTAGGTGGATCTATTTTCAATTGCCTCTGCCATTGCGTCTAATCTTTTAGTCCCCCTCTTACCAACAATTCCGAGCCGTTTCAAGAGAGCATAGGCTGATGAACCTACATTCCTCCTGGTTCTACGTTCTACGGGGACTTCAGCTTGGAAGCCAGACTGCCGGAAGCTTCTGGCTCGGCTGACATAACTTTTAGACATGCAGGCGTAAGCTGCTCCGTTCTGTTTTCATATGGGCACAGTGAGTTCAGTCAGAATCCAGTTTTCGTGACAATGGGTGTATTACAGTATCAGGTCTCGTGTAACGTTTTGTGATATGTGTTAAGTTTCTCCGCTCTGGGAGAATTAGTCTTATAACCTTGCCTCCCTTGTCCTCAAGCATGGTAAGTAACCTTGCCTTACCCACATTTGTGCTCGTCGAAGATGGATTTCAGAGGCAGCTTCAGCTTTGCTTGATGACAGTAGATTGCAGCGTCAGTGAGACAAGGTTAAACACCGAGCGATTTCTTTTGCGTTTGCTGACCTTGGCTCCGTTGATTCCACTATTCTGATTTTGATATCAGCAGAGGCCAGAGGTGCTTAGAAATCAGCGCGAGCTTTATACACTAGACTTTGTACTTGCCTGGGAGGCCACACACGTTTTGTACCTGCAGGCTTTCTTCTTTCATTTCTTGGATTTCGTCCCCTCTTTGGGTCTTTCGAAGTCATCACAACACACCACCTTCCTAGGCTCTTGACTGGTTAAGCTGTCAATGTTGAAACGGCTTGGTTGGCCTCATAACTGTTTGAGTTACTTCTTCTTGCTGCAGGGAGAGGCTTCATTATTTTCTTCGTATGAAATTCATCTTTGATTGAGGAATTAACTTGTGTAACTGCTTCAGTATTTTGTATGTTTATTCTCCGTTTGTGGCAAAGGACGGTTGTGTCATCCATGACGACTGTTAAAGGATAAATTTTGTATTATTCACGAGGGCTGCAAAACTTGTATGGTTCATGGCTCATTTCAAGAACAACTCCACTCACAACACAAAAATAAATGGAAACATTGCGCAACTCATTTCTGTGTCGACTTCCAGACTGATCGAAATTGTTGCGTATGCCTTCATGCAGAACCTAACTGAAAAACCCTGGGGATAATTCGTCAGAGCTTCTCGAGTGTTCTCAAGGACATGATACATTTTGATTTGAATCATCTTGTGTTAAACTGATCAACAGGCAGCACAAGTCATATCACGGCGAGATCTGTTGTCTGTGACTTAACTCTGAATTGTTTCTGTCACAGGCTGTCTGTCTTCTTAAGGTACTAGGCATGCATGTGTCGATGATGCAAGCGGGGAAGCCAGATAGATAGATAGTATAGATAGATAGATACATAGATAATTTTATTATATCACATCGTGCCTCCCACTCAAAAGACAGCAAGATATATAAACAGGTTTGAGAGCAAAAAATCCCTCTACTAAAATGTAAAGAAATACACTTCAGTCCTCACATTGCCTCGAGTTGTCAAACCTACGCTACACCACACCATTCAAATGCAGCAGTCAGAAGAATGACTTGAGAATGACAGTCGTCCTCCGGAGAAACACAGAAGTCAAAGTATCCTCGAGGATGTAATAATAAAAAAAAAAACTTTGAAACTCGGGGTTACATACAACAGTGCTTCCAAACATGCTGCACACCGATGTGCACAGGGTTCCACCGCTTCCCTTCTCAAGCCAGGATATTCACAAAACAAGAAATACACTTTACCATACACCTCCCCGAAAAAAAGGGTAAAATGTCGAAAAAAGCAGCCAAATTATGAGCTGCTGAGCAACACCAGTAGTCATTCAACAACGATGACTGTCATTAAACGGGAAAATTCTAGCGACACTAAAACATGGGAAGACTTTTAAAAAAATGTCATTACAATAGATAGTGATCGATTCTTTGACAGAGGATTGCAAGTTGACAAATTAACGTTACGCAAAAGGAATGTGTAAATGTGGTAAAGGGGTGGGGAAAGAAGGGCAGCTGGTATTTATTTCCTTATTTACGCTCATTACCTTGTCATTCAGCCATTCTTCATTTGTTTTTTCATTCATTCTATTTGTTCACCCTCGTATCCATCCATCAATTCTTCTCTCAATTTCTCTGCCTGCCTTCTCTCTCTCTCTCCTTCTCTCTCTCTCTCTCTCTCTCTCTCTCTCTCTCTCTCTCTCTCTCTCTCTTAAAAATGCAATACCAAACTCAGAGCGCAAAACTGATAACCCAGAAGAGCGCTTATAAGAAAGTGTTGCTTAGGGGTATCATAAGGGACAGGGCCAGAAGCACACACAGGAATGGTAAATTATCAGTCTCGTCACTAATCTCTTAAAAAATGGGAAGATGAGGAACATTTGTGGGGCCAACGGTGTGAGAAGAAAAAGAGGCATGACTAGTGAGAGCGGTCTGGTTTTGCAATTCTATATTCAAACTGAAATTCATGTTCTTCTCTTATTCTTTGTTGTTGCTGGTAAAAACGCATCCTTTTTTTTTCCTTTTCAGGAGCGATTTTCGCGTCTCATTCTGTCTTTTCAGGCAGTAATTTTGCATCTGAGTCTACTTCTTCAGCCGCTTTTGCTACACCTCTCTCTCTCTCTCTCTCTCTCTCTCTCTCTCTCTCTCTCTCTCTCTCTCTCTCTCTCTCTCTCTCTCTCTCTCTCTCTCTCTCTCTCAGTGGCACCATCAGTATAATTATAGATCGCTAAAGGGTCTCCTGTGTCAATCATATTTGTACTGCGCGGGCCAAACATTCATTTATCTATCCTCTGTGTTGTTCATTGCACACACATGGAAATAGGACCGGAGTTGAACAAAGTGATAAAACTGACAAGAAATGTTGCAACAGTGCAAACAAAAAAGTGTTCACACAATATGTATCTGAAAAAGCACAGTATGATTTCTTTGAATGCCATTTAAATAGAATGCCATTTAACTGCCCAAGTAACACCACTAATTGCCATATTAAGAGTTCTTTCTTCTTCGGAGTGTGGGGCAACAGATTAGATTTATAACCGGATTTATAAAGTATTATGTATAACGGATGGCCAACCCGCTCACGCAATCATGAATACAGAAATTCAAGAAGCTTTCTTGAATATAAATTAATAAATTCAGCTGAAAACACACCCCCCCCACCCACCCACCCACCCACCCACACACCACACACACAACACACACACACACACACACTCACATCACCACACACACACACACACACACACCACACACCACTCACTCACTCACTCACTCACACTCACACACACACACACACACACACACACACACACACACACACACACCACACACACACCACACACACCACACACACACACACACACACACACACACACACACACACACACACACAACACACACACACACGCACGCAGCACGCACGCACACACACACACACACACACACACACACACAACACACCACAGCACGCACGCACACACGTACCAAGCACCACCACGCACACCACACACACCACCACAACACACACACAACACACACACACACACACACACACACACACAATACACACACGCGCACGCGCATGAGTGAGCACGAACACTTGATTATTTATTGATATATTCATTTATTCATTCATGTAATCACTTGTTTATTTGTTTGTTTGTTTGTTTGTGTATCTATTTACTTAGATATCTATTCAGTTATTTGATGATTTATCTAACTGTTTATTTGTTTGCTGGTTCTGTTCACTGATACATTCTTTCAATCATTCATTTTTATGCCTGTCGAGTCAGTCTTCTGGTCAAATATGTCCTGTGCAGTTTCGACAGTTTGTGCATACATACATGCATACATAATACCTACCTATCTACATACATGCATACATATATACACACATAACATACATACATACACAACATACATACATTACATACATACATTACATACATACATTACATACATACATACAGACAGACAGACAGACAGACAGACAGACGTACACGCACGCACGCACGTGGCCATGTTGAAGATCATTGTTGGTGTGAGCTGTCGCCATATGCTTCACCGTTCCCACTGCAACATCAACACTGGATGTCATCATTGTCGTTGATAAGGCAGCTCTGTACTGAGAAAATGACATTTAGTTGTAAAGAATAGTTCGGAAACCTAAAATGTTATGTGTGAAAACTGCTCTGAACTTGCTACCAGTCAAACAATACAGGTAAAAGTTAACGGCGCTGTTGGAGTACAACAGTATCTCACTGGCTGCATAGAATACTGTATTAAGTCCGTTCTCAATCGGGTCATGCCAGTCAACATAACCATGTCCAATCATATATCTTTGTGTTGGCGTTGTTAGGAGGACAAAACAATGTTTATAGCAATCAAAGTGATAGTCAATGAAGCCTGTTTCTGACGTCTGGATTCCTGGGTGACGTGTTGCAGAGGAAGATGGGTGCCTGTTCTGACAGATCTGACTACTGTGAAGATACGAACACTGTTGCTGACCCCCCCAACAACACGAAAGGTATAAAACAGTTTTGAAGCAAGTCTATCCAAGGCCAAATTATAACATAAAAATAATCATAGGTTGCGGATACAGCTTTCGAACAGCACACCCACAAACAAGATCATATATCAAATCCCCTTTGAGGAACTCGGTTCATGGCAGTGTAAAGTGTACACGACGATGTTCTACACGACTAAGGCTTTATCTCCATGGATGCTGGTGGCACTCACCATGCTGAGAGCAGCTTCTGTGATATGGCCACTTCGTGTCAATGCTGTGTGGACGAAGGGAATGTCCAGAGCTACTGCTGGTATAATCACCGTTTTTATCACTTTGATTAATGGACACTTTCTCTCGCAGCCGATGAGAAAACTTATTGTTGACAGACTTTGTTCTGCTGGGAGTTTTACAACACTCGTGAATTCCACACTGTGGTAACTGGATCAAAAAGTAGGTCATGTCTAAGGGAAATGGCATTAGGGTAAACCCACCGTGCGTTTTCTACGTCTTTTTCTGTGACATTTTTTTCTCTACGCTCGTCTTTTGGCTGGTCTCTACTTTCTTGCAAAATGAGTGTGTGCCAGGGGTGGTAGGTATGCTGAAATTCAATGAGAACAGGTGTAATTGAAACCGGTGTAGGTTCATGTCTTCCCTCCCTTCTACCAAAGTTAGGCCAGATTCTTTTTGACGTGTGTTTCTCTTTGAGATTTTGCTTTTCTTTTTCTTTTTTTTTTTTTTTTTTTTTTTGGGGGGTGGGGGGGGGGGGGGGGGGGGGGGGGGGGGGGGAGGGGGGCGAGGAGGGGGGGGCGAGAGGAGAGTGTGGATGGGGCAAAGGCTCTTGCATAGGCATTCTAACATGTATACATACATAGTATAATGTACGTTTGTTTCACAAATAAAAAAGTACAATCACCAAAAGGAGCAATGGGAGGGTGAATTTCAGGTTGAAATGGCTGGCAGGTAGTACGCAGTGTATGAATTTCAGGTTGAAATAGCTGGCAGGTAGTACGTAGTGTATGAATTTCAGATTGAAATGGCTGGCAGGTAGTACGCAGTGTATGAATTTCAGGTTGAAATGGCTGGCAGGTAGTACGCAGTGTATGAATTTCAGGTTGAAATGGCTGGCAGGTAGTACGCAGTGTATGAATTTCAGGTTGAAATGGCTGGCAGGTAGTACGCAGTGTATGAATTTCAGGTTGAAATGGCTGGCAGGTAGTACGAGTGTATGAATTTCAGATTGAAATGGCTGGCAGGTAGTACGTAGTGTATGAATTTCAGGTTAAAATGGCTGGCAGGTAGTACTATATGATTGCGATTAAATGGCGCATGTACGTTTGCAATGTTAGGCTGTATACAATGGTTTGGCCCTGAGCAATGTTTTTTCTGATACATTTTGTCTCGTTTAGTTCAGATGCTTTCAGATGTTGTTCTCTTTTGGATTGGATCATAGAGAGGATGGTGGTTGGGGGTAGCACTGGGGTCAAATTGTAAATTTATGTTCGCTAGTACCAAGCTGAAAATGTTCATGTCATAATCAACACAGATAACGCATGGATGAGCGACAATTTACTTAAAGTAGATACGTTTTTAATTGAAGTTTTATGGAAGTACAAAACCCCTTGGTTTCTAACTTTCGTGTCGCGTGCTTTTTTTTTAAAGTTCTTTCCTGTCCTGATCTATTTCTCCTTTTGTTGTGTGTGTGTGTGTGTGTGTGTGTGTGTGTGTGTGTGTGTGTGTGTGTGTGTGTGTGTGTGTGTGTGTGTGTGTGTGTGTTTTGGCTTCCTCATCTCCCCAATCCACAGATGTATCCAGGTGTGTCCAGTGGCATCCCAGTGACCACATTTCATAGGCAGCAATGCATTTCAAATGGTGGTGAGGCACCAATGGGAACTGACAAGCTCTTCCTGTCCATCCTCTTCCTTTGTGGATTAAATCAGAGTTTTAAGTTTTTAGAACGTGTGTTTTTTTGAGTAATGCTGGTTAAGACCTAAATCTTTGTGATTTGTCTTTATTAAATTAAGGCTCTTTCCAGGTGTATTTAGAAGCTTTTAAGTCATTAACAATATTGAAATATAAGGAAGTGCTTTACATTTTATCTATTCATTTATTTTCTTATTCATGTATTTATCTGTTTATTTATTTATTTATGTATTTATCTATTTTTTTTTTTGCTGTAGATTGACGAATCTGTGCGCGTGACGTTGAGGTCGTGAGGTATCTCCCTGTTGGTCTTAAACGATCTGCTTGAAATGCGGTCGTTTAAGTGCTGACAGAACAAAGTGGAACTCTGTTATTGATTTGCTGTTTAACATTATCCCCCTCCCTCTCTTCCCCCCCCCTACCTCCGACACAACACCTCATGACCATTCCATTCCCCATCTCTCACCTCCGTACTGCTCCTCCACTGCCTCCCCATGTGGTGACACATTGCTTTGAGTGTTCTCAGAGTAACAGCGAACGAACGATAGAACGAGATTTGTTTCATGTACAAACTGAATTCGCATACAATATATATACTCGCGTTCTTTCATTGTGCCGAACGTTGTAAGATAGGATCATTTTTTTTATGGTTCTGAATTTCTCAAGAAAGAAAGTATATGGATCGCACAGACAAATACAGGCTTATTACATATGTTACCATGGATCGGTATGATCTGTACTGTTCTGAATTGCATCCCATTCCCAGTAAGTGAAATGGCATTCGTAAAAGGAGTGGGTATATAATCAGTCACTACACAGTTACAAACTAAACATGGTACCTACAACAACAGCCAGAGTGTTGTTCAGACCGTGAATATTCAATAACGTAGAATTCTTCTGAGAGGAGAGGAAATGTACCATGAGATGTATGATTTATTTGTGTACGGTTCGATTAAAATTAAAACGAGGCCTTAGAGCTATCTTGAGTTTTCTTCTAGTTTTCGATACTGTATTAATCATGATTGAACTTAACCACTCCACATGTATATACCACAGGAAAATAAACCTTTCGCCAAAACCATGGTTTTGATAAATCTGAAAAAGAAACACCTGAGCACCAGCTTCCAGTAACTCAACGTATTGTATGCTGCTTGACCTGCTTTGCCATCAAAGCAAACACTCTCAGATCGCAAAAGTCTCTTTACGCTCGCGCTGACTGACGTCTACAAACTTTCCATAACCGTCTTGCATGAAAACCAGGCTACTTTCCGATCCAGCAAGGTAAACCCAGCGACTTGTGAAACTAGACTTGATGTGCTTATCTTTTGCAGCGAGATGCGAAGAAAAAGTTTGTTCAGCAAGTTCTGGAGAGCACGGAGGAAAATGCAATGGATTGGACGAGCACTCTTCATAGCCGTTCACTATTCACACTTGCCTCCAGTGGTGAGACGTGTGATGCAGACTATCTATCATGCCGGGTGACTTGTAATGCCATCAGAGCTGTAAAGACCTGCAGAAAAAGCCATTCCCTTTCACCTCCAGCATTTCTTTGCTAGTGTAGCATCTCTTCTGCTGTAAAAGAAAGTAGATCGAAATGTCAGAACAGCCTGCAACGCATGTGCAACAACGGTGACATGAAATAAAATAAAACGCAAAAACAAAAAGGAAAAAGACAAAACAAATTATAGTCTATCTACTGCCAGCAGAAAAAGAGTATAGCAAACCATTGACATCCCCAGGTAGCGTTCAAGTGTGCTAATGTTGTCTGCACATATTGATTACGATCCATGTGACCTGAGCGAACGCATTGCTTTGGTATTGATCCTCCCTGCTGGCTGTTTGTTGTTGAGAGAGGTGTGAGTATCCGGTCTGTTTACTGTGACAGCTACTGTTGGACTTCAGTGCCTACAGCTCTCTATGTCATGTCTGTCTGTCTGTCTGTTCTGTCTGTGTCTGTCTGTCTTCTCTCTCTCTCCTCTCTCTCTCTCTCTCTCCTCTCTCTCTCTCTCTCTCTCTCTCTCCAGTTTCATTTTCATCAACTTTTACAAGTGACGTGGCCATAAGTAGATTGGTCTCCTTCCTCACAATCTACCAAGCTTCGTTACCAAATGCGCGCGGTGAGCGTCTGAATCGTCCTGCCTCAAGGAGAGAGAGAGAGAGAGAGAGAGAGAGAGAGAGAGGGGGGAGGGGTTATTATGATTCGTTTTGGCAATGAGTATTAAATAATAATGAGTTTGTAATTGTTTTAACCTGCAAATGGTAATCATTAGGGTCTTGATCGTGTGAAATCTATTTTAGTAATTAAAAGTGTCTCCTGAAATTTTTTCACACAAAAAGTGCTTTTTTTTATTAGATGCTGCGCATCTTCCTCTATAGAACATAAAGATGTTACTTTTAAAAGTAATTATGTATGGCCAATTGTAGATGCTTTCATGAGTTGCATACGACTTAGAGCATGCCATGGTTAAATGGTAAAAGTTATGCGATGTTGTTGTTCTTGTTGTTGTGTTGTTGTTGTTGTTATAATTGATACTGTTTTTCATGACGTTGGTACTTTTGTCGTTCTTGCTCTTGTTGTTGTTGTTGTTGCTGCTGCTGCTGCTGCTACTGTTGTTGCTATTATTGTTGTTGTCGTTCTTCTTCTTCTTCTTCTTCTTCTTCTTCTTCTTCTTCTTCTTCTTCTTTCGTCGTCGTCGTCGTCGTCGTCGTCCAGCCCCTTCTTTGCCTCCTTCTCCTCCTCCTTAACCTCCTTCTTCTCCTTCTCTCTTTTCTTTTTCAACTCTCTATTTCTCCTCCTACGCTTCCTCCTTCTCGTATCTCTATCCCCCACCTCCTCAACCCCATTTCCCACCGTGCCCCATCGCCCAGTTTGTCACATTATACACTCACAGTTGTCCATCTTGCAATGTCTGTAGTCCTCACCACACGGGACTCCACATCATGGCACAAATGTTGTCTCTGGGTGTATTTGAAGTCACAGAGCAGCACACCAGATAGCTCGACAGTCGCTGAAGCAACAGGCTACGTGGTCGGCGAGAACTGACCAGTCGCAAGAAAGTATACACTGGTTGAACAATTGCAAAATCTGATCCTTTGATGGATGTAAAAAATGTACAAAAAATAGCACAAGCACAAATCTTCTACATGACCAAATTCAACAGCAAATTGTTCACAAGGAGAGAGAGAGAGAGAGAGAGAGAGAGAGAGAGAGAGAGAGAGAGAGAGAGAGAGAGAGAGAGAGAGAGAGAGAGAGAGAGGTTTATTATGATTCGTGTTGGCCATATGTATACAAACACATCTCTCTCTCTCTCTCTCTCTCTCTCTCTCTCTCTCTCTGTCTGTCTGTCTCTCTCTCTTCTCTCTCTCTCTCTCTCTCTCTCTCTCTCCAAACGCATATTTCTCTCTCTCTCTCTCTCTCTCTCTCTCTCTCTCTCTCTCTCTCTCTCTCTCTGTCCCTCTGTCTCTCTCTGTCTCTCTGTCTCTCTCCGTCTCTCTCTGTCTCTCTGTCTCTCTGCTCTCTCTCTCTCTCTCTCTCTCTCTCTCTCTCTCTCAGTTGGTTTTTCTGAGTCTGTCTGTCTGTATGTATGTATATCTGTTTGTCTGTCTCTGTCTCTGTCTGTCTGTCTCTGTCTCTTTCTCTGTCTCTGTCTCTGTCTCTCTTCTCTCTCTCTCTCTCTCTCTCTCTCTCTCTCTCTCTCTTCTCTCTCTCATGTTTCGAAATCCAAGGAAGCTTATTCCGTATATTAACTCGATGTCTTACGTCAAACAAGTACATTATCTTCGGAAAGGCCATGATCAGACGTTGCTGGTCCTACATACATTGACTTTTGTCCATTAAGGTTAAGCCAGTTGCTGCCGCAACCCCCATACGTAGACTCTGCATATAGGCCTACACCTCAACACGCAATGCATTCTTTGGGAGCACATGCTGAAGCCACCTTGAGTGTCCCTGACCTGCTAGAACTGGTAATAAGGTGGAACACTTTCAAGACATAGTTACGAAAAGTATTTGGCCTACTTTTTTTTCTATTCTGTATTGATTCCCAAATGCAATACGCAGAGGTTTATGATCTGTTTAACTTTCGTTTTTGTTTCCTTTACTGCCGCCTTTTGTGTTTGTTGTTTTGATGGAGGTATTGACCTGTTTTTGTTGTTAGTGTTTTCACTGTCCTTTGTCATCATCATCATCATCATCATCATCATCATCATCATCATCATTCTCTCTTCTTCTTCTTTCTCTTCTTCTTCTTCTTCTTCTTCTTCTTCTTCTTCTCCCCTTCCTCCCTTCCTTCCATTGTTCCTTCCTTCCTTCCTTCCTGCCTTCCTTCCTTCCACCCTTCCTTCCTTCCTTCCTTCCTTCAGTCATATTTTTTTCTTTTCATCTTCTTCATCTTCTTTCCTGTCCTTCCTTCTTTCCTTCCTTCCACCCATCCTTCCTTTCTTTCTTCCTCTCATTATTATTTTCTTTCTTTCTTTTTTTCTTTTGAAAGCACCCACATTGAATTGCCATCATACTGATCTCCTCTGTGTTCTTTTCCCTTTGTTCCTTTTGTATTTCTCAACGATATTATCTTTCTGAGTCCAGAGATAATTCGACCCTAAATAGTCAGCTGGAGTATACCCAGTTTACAACAGGTCTAAGAGGTTGTACCCTACGTACATTGGATCACAACAGACGTCCCTAATTAGCTGCAAGTACGTTCACGGTATTGTTTCTCCATATATTGCTTTAAAAATACCCCTACATGCCTCTTTCTCTTCATCGCATCCAATTACACACTATAGTAAACAAAAACTGAAGAAACAAAAATCCCAGCCAAGCCACTGACAACATTTTCTGGGCATCTGCATTATTTTCTGTCAATTATGCAATTGTTTGATAGAATAAAACACACATTCAAACGTGGTCATAAACAATGGGGCTTCACCACTGTACTTGGTTCTGCACTTGCAGACACCCTACCCTGCAAGCGTTTTTGTAACCCCACAACAACAACACATGTGTACCTATCTAGGCCAGTCTCTCAATGTCACACACTCACAAGCACGATGAATCTGAGGTTTATCACATTCATCAACTTAGCTAAATGCGTTTCAGCTTAGGTAATGTGATTCCAATAAGTTCTTTCTATACATTTCAGTGTTTTGAACTTTTGAGTTTCTGCGCAATCCAGTTTCCACATATCATCTTTCCATCATCATCATCATCCATCATCATCATCATCATCATCATCATCATCGTCATCGTCATCGTCAATGTCGTCGTCATCATCATCATCATCCATCTCTCTCTCTCTCTCTCTCTCTCTCTCTTCTCTCTCTCTTGTTTTTTTTGTTCCCTGAGAATCAAACAAAGCATAAAGTAATGCTAACAAAATCCGAAATTCTTCCAATCGTTGCTGCTACTGCTTGCTTTAGCTGGCTCCTCAACACAGACAGACCACTCTCCTTCCCGAGCCTGCTGAATCGACATCCTCTCTTCCCTAATTAGTGGGCCACCGGTCTCCGATGGACACTAAGCCGGCTGCTGGACAGAGAGGATTGGGTTGTCAATAGTGACCAGCTTAGGTGGTCAATCACATCACCTCTGGCGTGGTAATCAAAGACGCTTGGGACAAAGGCGAGAGGTTTACCCACTCAACCCGCTGGACGAAGTAGGGTGACAAGAGTGACTACGTTGGATTAGTCCAGTGACAAGAGAAGGGTCGGATACGAGGAATTAGAAACGTACACTCAGTTGCCACACAGAATGAGGACAAGTGAGTGTCTTTGTTTAAGGGATAATACACTAGCAATATAAGTGTATTGATTTGTTTGTCCATCCTCATTTCGACCCTCACTACTTACAGGAAACACTCCAGTCTTTACAAGAATAATTTTGTAATGCTGAAATGAATGTGGAATAGCATGACCGTTTTATTTTGCATCCAGACATCACCTAACCTACTTTCAGCTATCTGAATGTGATATTCAGATGCTTCTCAATGGTAATAAGACACTTATTGATCCAAAGTCATTATAATAGCCATTGTAAGCCTTCTCCACTCCCCATTCCACCCTCTTCACCACAGCGCAGTCTCCTAAAATCTGAATGGGGGTAAGAAATGAATTCATCTACAAAAGTAAATGTCGGTTAATAATGTAAAACAAAATTTGTCTTCTAGGTTGAAGGTACGATTTAGGGAGAATATGCAATCATCAACATATCTGCACTAAAATTGATGTGATTGACATGTCCATTGGAATACGTTTCTTGAGTCTTTTTTTCCTGCTGTGAGGGAAGTAGTCCTTTCATCACAGACTTTCATTGGTCCCTAAACCACTTTTCTTCTCGGACCTTCTTACCGAAAAATCAGTAAGCAAATCAATTACTGTCTAAAGAATGAAAAACCAAATTGCAGAACTGGTTGGTAAATGCAATGAAAATATAAATGATCCGTGAATGAATTGTATAATGCACAGGTCAACTAATGAATTGTATGACTAAATAAATGAAGAGACAAAATGCAAAGAAAGACTGAATTAACAAAACACAATACAGGGAACACATATACCTAGATGAATAAATGAAAAAGTACACCAACAAGGAAAGGAATGAAGCAAAGATCGATGACAGTTTACACCATTCCTTAATCATAAAAGTGACCTCTCGTTACAATAGTGACGGTGTTGTTGATGTTTCTTGGTCTTCATGTTTTTCTCTTGGCACTGTCATGGTCAATATGTTTATCCTGAATGTATATAACACATCCAGTCAAGCTGCATCCAAACTTCAAATTTCCTTACTGAAAGAGAGAGAGAGAGAGAGAGGAGAGAGAGAGAGAGAGAGAGAGAGAGAGAGAGAGAGAGTTTTATTCATTTGACATCTTTGCCTTAAGGAATGGTTAAACAATAGTATGCTAGTCAAAGTCTTTTGGAGCGCAAAAAAGAAAAATGAAAACAAAAACGAAGCAGCTAAGTGAAAACTGCAAAAGAGGTAAACGCTGTAAACTACCTAAAAAGGACACAGACTTACGAATTATACCGTAGATGTCCTACCATTATCTAATAACAGTAGTTTCCATTTTCGCATATCTACACGCTCACGATTGTATTTCTTCCTTTGAAGGCTAGATAAAGAACTACTGCAAACTGTTTTACAGCCTTTGAATTCTTTGGAGACATTAACAATCTATACCTTATTATCTTTGGCTCTTTGTGGTATTTGAGCTGTATGAAAACTCGTCAGAGATCACTAAGGTGCTGTTAACACCAAACTGACATGAAGTACTTTTCAGACAGGGGAACAGATACATTCTTCGTCTTGGTGATTTTTGAACTGAATTCAATTTAATGTAATATCTATTACTACATCCTAACTTTATTTTCAATAGACGTTTGCTTTATATATCTATTTGTGTAAAAGGTAATGAACAGTTCCTGATTATGTTTTACATTGAATGGTCATACATCATAAGTGTTTGAACACATGCCATTGTCCCACTCTTGCCTGTAAAGAGAGAGAGAGAGAGAGAGAGAGAGAGAGAGAGAGAGAGAGAGAGAGAGAGAGAGAGAGAGAGATGTAACATGGAAAAGACACCACACTTCTTTTTCTCCTCCTCCTCCTCCTCCTCTTCCTACAACAACTGCTACTACTAATCTTCTACCTACCTACCTACTACTACTACTACTGCTGCTGCTGCTGCTATTGCTGTGCTGCTGCGCTGCTGTTGCTACTCCTCCTCCTCCTCCTACTACTACTACTACTACTACTACTACTACTACTGCTGCTGCTGCTGCTGCTGCTGCTGCTGCTACTACTACAACACACACCACCACTACTTCTACTGCTACTACTACTACTACTACTACTACTACTACTACTACTACTACTACTCCTACACAGAAAAGAAAGATAATGCTTTCTTCTGTAAGTCTCTGCAGCTTGATGGCATCACCAGTCATCCGTGATGACAATTTCTGCACCACACTTTTAACGACTGCAGACACGTGGAAGGAACGAAACGCTGTGAAGAGTGCTTGGTCTGTCCTCTACATTTTGTTCATGCTCTCCAAAAGTTGTTGAACAAACTTCTCTGCCCATCTTGCTGCAAATGACAAACTACTCCCAGTCTCATTTCACAAGTCGCTAGTTTTGCTTCTGTGGATCGGAAAGTAATCTGGATCTCACGCAAGACGGACATTGACAGTTTGTGGACGCCAATCAAGCATAAATGGACTTTTGGATACTGAGAGTACATTTGCTCGCTGTAATGGTACAACATTACTCAGTGAACAGAACATTGATGCATTCTGAACTGGTACTGTCATTTTACTCTTTTGATTTTTTCTGAACTAGAAACAACAACAACAGTATCACCGCCAACAACACCAACAACAATTCTGATTTGAAAGGTGTGTTCAGGAGGTGTGCTTAAGGAGGTGTGTGTGTGTGTGTGTGTGTGTGTGTGTGTGTGTGTGTGTGTGTGTGTGTGTGTGTGTGTGTGTGTGTGTGTGTGTGTGGTGTGTGTGTGTGTTTGTGTGTGTGTGTGTGTGTGTGTGTGTGTGTGTGGGGTGTGTGTGTGTGTGAATATGCGTGCGTGCGTGCGTGGGTCCTTGCGTGTGTGTGTATTGTGTGTGTGGGCGTGTGTGTGTGTGTGTGTGTGTGTGTGTGTGTGTGTGTGTGTGTGTGTGTGTGTGTGTGTGTGTGTGTGCATGGGTAGATGTGGCTTTGAGTATTGTGAGAGAGAGAGAGAGGGGAGAGAGAGAGAGAGAGAGAGAGAGAGAGAGAGAGAGAGAGAGAGAGTAGGCAACTAGTGAAATTAAGCTCTCTTCCATTGTCTTTTCAGTCGTTTTTGTTTTCTTTCCTTTCATATATTTGATATAGACTCCAAGATGGAAATGTCCTGTAAGCAGATCTTCAATGGTTGACAGCACACGTCGCTCTCAGTGTTCAATGATGTCCTGTAAGCAGATCTTCAATGGTTGACAGCACCGTCGCTCTCAGTGTTCAATGATGTCCTGTAAGCAGATCTTCAATGGTTGACAGCACCGTCGCTCTCAGTGTTAAATGATGTCCTGTAAGCAGATCTTCAATGGTTGACAGCACCGTCGCTCTCAGTGTTCAATGATGTCCTGTAAGCAGATCTTCAATGGTTGACAGCACCGTCGCTCTCAGTGTTCAGTGATGTCCTGTAAGCAGATCTTCAATGGTTGACAGCACCGTCGCTCTCAGTGTTCAATGATGTCCTGTAAGCAGATCTTCAATGGTTGACAGCACCGTCGCTCTCAGTGTTCAATGATGTCCTGTAACAGATCGTCAATGATTGATAGAACCGTCGCTCTCAAATGTCCAGTGATGTCCTGTAAGCAGATCTTCAATGGTTGACAGCACCGTCGCTCTCAGTGTTAAATGATGTCCTGTAAGCAGATCTTCAATGGTTGACAGCACCGTCGCTCTCAGTGTTCATGATGTCCTGTAACAGATCGTCAATGGTTGACAGCACCGTCGCTCTCATGTTCAGTGATGTCCTGTAGCAATCTCATGTGACGCACGCGCTCCAGTTCAATGATCTTAACAATCTTCATGTTGACAGACCGTCGCTCTCAGTGTTCAATGATGTCCTGGTTAAAGCAAGATCTTCAATGGTTGACAGCACCGTCGCTCTCAGTGTTCAATGATGTCCTGTAATCAGATCTTCAATGGTTGACAGCACCGTCGCTCTCAGTGTTCAATGATGTCCTGTAAGCAGATCAATGGTTGACAGCACCGTCGCTCTCAGTTTCAGTGATGTGGTACACCCCACAACTCCCAAGAGGAGCTTCAGTGTGTTGTCACCAGCATCGCCGCTTTCTTTGTAAAAAATAAAAAATAAATAAAAATAAAAAATAAAATAAAATAATATCTGAACAAATACTCTGCCTCATTCTCTCTATCTGTCTGACTGTACTCTGCTCATTCTCTCTGTCTGTCTGACTGTGTCTGTCTTCTGTCTGTCTGTCTGTCTGTCTGTCTGTCTGTTTGGAGTCGGTTGTTCGGTCGGTCGGTCGGTCGGTCGTCGTCTCTCTCTCTCTCTCTCTCTCTCTCTCTCTCTCTCTCTCTCTCTCTCTCTCTCTCTCTTCTCTCTTGATATATATATTATTATATATATATATATATATATATAGTCAACTTAGTTAATGAGATACATAGATAGATACATATAAACAACATTATATCTCCAGTAAGAACAAAACCATATTGATGGCTGAAGTGATGATGGAACAGAAGTAGACGACACAACTATTTCATTCGGGTATGAAAAACGGGGCAAACAGTTGACAGTTCACACACACACACACACACACACACACACACACACACACACACACACACACACACACACACACACATCACATAACGCAGTACAGTTTTACATTTACCTTATGTTCGTTGCGTCACGAGTATGCTCTTCAAAACTTGTTCAACAAACTTTTCTTTTCACCACAAAGGATGAACACGTCAAGTCCAGATGTACAAATCATAGTTTTATCTCGCTAGATCAGGAAGCAGACTGCTGTTCATGCAAGACGATAATTAAAAAGTTTATGGACGTTAATCAAGCGTACAGGAATTTTAACACACTGAGTTGTTTGTTCTGATGGCAAACCAGGTCAAGCAGTTTTGTTGAGGTATTGGCACTCGGAACTCTCTCTCTCTCTCTCTCTCTCTCTCTCTCTCTCTCTCTCTCTCTCTCTCTCTCTCTCTCTCTCTGTGTGTGTGTGTGTGTGTGTGTGTGTGTGTGTGTGTGTGTGTGTGTGTGTGTGTGTGTGTGTTCTTCAGAGCTACAACAGGTTTTGACTAGAAATTTTATTTCCCTGGGGTGTGCCCATGAGGGGTTCATTGAGTTCAGCCGTGTTCAATCTATGTTGATCACGAGAAAAGCACTGGAAGAGAGGAGGGGGGGGGGGGTGCTACCATTTCCTCTTAATTTCAAGGGAAAAAAATTTGAAGTACTGAGGTGCAAAATGAAAGCGACAAATGCTGAACTAACGGGCTTCGGTCTCTGGGTCTTCTACAGGCAGGACAGCAGCACACAACGGAAATGGACATATAGCTGGTGGACCAAGCGCAGTAACGAGTTATCGATGGCTGTTAAAATGACTTCACAAGGATGAGCTGGGAAGAGGGAGGAGAGGAAACAGGAGAAACGAGATAAAAAAATGACTTGAAAAATATGAATATTACTTTCTTCACTGACAGCAGTGAGTATCCTAGACGTCATTTTTGTTTTTACTTTCCTTTCATAGATTTATAAAAACTTCAAGATAAGAGTGTCCTGCAGTCAGATATCTTCCGAAGAACTTTCAAACACGATGGCATCACATGTCAGCGGGGGTGATGGATTTCTGTAGCTCACTTCTTACCACATTAGACAAGTTCAAATTGTTATTAAAGATTCCTATGCACGGTCGTTTGGGTAACTGATTGTTGATAACGTATTTCTTTATGTTCCTTTCCTCCTTCTTTTCCTTGCCTATCCTTCGCTGGCCTCTTTGGAAACCCCGTTGAATTTTGACATGTTCCCAATGGTGTTTGAAACACCTCAAAATTATAAGTAGTGTTTTATGCAAGACACCATGGGAGGACTGCCACATCCACATAAAAACGGTGTCTACTGAGGCGATGTCATACAGGAGACGACAGTCAGCTCTGGTAGGGTATATACAAATAGGTTTGTTCAGAAGACCGAACTCAGTGACTGCTATTGCTGTCAGTGAAAGATTCAGAATGTATACTGCATCGTTGTTCTTTCCATTCCACCCCTTCTGTTCTTCTCCTTTCTCTTCACAACCCCATCCATATTTAATCACTTGTATAGTGACTAGAGACGTGTTCACGTGTTCTTGCTCCCCTCCCCCCTCCCTTCCCCCACTGTATGTGTGTTTCCTGTGATAGCTCTTGACCTGAAAAAGAGCAGTAGGTCGAGGTTTGCGACTTCAGTATTTATTATATTGATTTTGTAGCTTATTACTTCAATTATGTTCGAGTTCTGATTTCAACCTGCAGTCAATAACTTTGAAACTTAGCCTTCACATCACTCATTCCCTCACTCAAATCAGTACTGTTTCTTGACATATTCCTAAACTGCCACAAGTACATTAGAATTGGGTCACCTGATTAAATTCAGATTATGTCAGCCTTACTCTTTGTAAAAATTCAGGAATTCTTTCTCAATAATTATGTTACTGTATGTGATTTATGGCTATTCCTTACCTATGTATTAGATTGTGTGTGTGTGTGTGTGTGGTGCATGCCCCTGTGTATGTATGTGTGTATACTCTCTCTCTCTCTCTCTCTCTCTCTCTCTCTCTCTCTCTCTCCTCTCTCTCTCTCCTCCATCCTATGTGTGTGTGTATGTGTGTGTGTGTGTGTGTGTGTGTGTGTGTGTGTGTGTGTGTGTGGTGTGGTGTGTGTGTGTTGTTTGTGTTGTGTGTGTGTGTGTGTGTGTGTGGTGTGTCGTGCGTGCGTGCGTGCATGCGTGCGTTGTGTGTGTGTGTGTGTGTGTGTGTGTGTGTGTGTGTGTGTGTGTGTGTGTGTGTGTGTGATTAGGTAGGTGGAAGGACCTTATAGCAGCTTTGTTGCTGAGTAGTGCCTCGTGCATATTAAACAAAATGCTGGGCTGGTACACCTATTTTCACAAATCACATCCTGGTCAAGAGTGGACCACTCGCCTACCCCACAATTCAGCACTAAAATTCGTAGCTTTCTTGTAGTTGTGGATTAATTTTAGACCTTGACCCCTTCAGTTTCATGATAGAACGCTGCTTTCTTCAGTTTGGGAACTGTCTTATTACGACCAAATATTTGCATGTGAAGTGCCTTGCGTTTTGATTATGACCCGACATATCTGATTAGTATGTAACACAGAGTTTGACCTCTCCTTCACACGTTATTCATAGGATTCGAGTGTCGATCCTTACCATATGTTGTGCCTGGAGGTGTATATATCCTTCAAGTTCTCCACATCACATAGTCCCTGGCATGATTTCATTCATGCTACGAAACACGTCATTTTTTTTTACGAAACCTGCTGCAGGGTCGCTATCATAAACCAATATTCGTGATCGACTATATCACTTACAAGTTGTATCAAAAACGACAACGAAAAAAAAAAAACGGAGCAAAACAAAAAACATGGTCCATATGTTTTATGAAAACTAATTTGAATCCATCTACCTGAGAGTGCACTCCATACCTGAGTGATGTAAACAGACTATTTTTTTCTTGCAGATGTATGACCGCATGGCTCCATCTTACATGGGAAAAGTGTTTGTACACACCATTAGCTCGAAAACACCATAGCTAAAGCAGACAATAGGAACCTATTATTATCAGTAGAAAAGAAGGAGAAATAATGAATGCTGAATAGGCCTAAAAAACACAACAACTCATGATTCGCATCGTAGAATTATGGTAAGACATGATTGGATTAGAAGCACAACCTAGTCCCGGAAACTAAATCAAGAAGGGCTGGTTGGAGAGCTTTACTGTCATCAGAATTCCATCAACACTGTCTGTCTTGCAGGAGTGATCAAGGTCCAGCCATCCACCGTGGAACTAACTTTGATAGAGAGGAAGACAAGTGGCCCTCCAATAGCCAGGGATGTGTTGTGAAAGAAAATGAAGTGCAGGGCACTGAAGTTCATCACAGTCTGCTACATGAAACTTTCAGCGTTCAGGGATATCTAACAAACGCTATTGAAAAGATCAGAAGCAGAGGACAGCATTGTTCAGACCACATGGGTGTAACTCACATTGGGAGACAACAAGAATTTGATTTGGAGATGTGAATATTTCTGGCTCCCTTCGATGTCTTCAGATCAGCACAGGTGGAGTACCGTCGTGCCTTTGTTTGGTGACACCTTTGGTGTACAAGCTGTCCAGATTGTTATTTTCAGGGGGGGGGAGGAAGAAAGAAAGAAGAGAGACAGAGAAGAAAGAAAGAAAGAAAGAAAGAAAGAAAGAAAGAAAGAAGAAGAAGAAGAAGAAGAAGAAGAAGAAGAAGAAGGACAACATCAGCAACAAGTCAACAACTCCATCAACAACAACAACAACAACAACAACAACAGCAACAGCAGTAAAAGATAACAGCAAACGAGGAAAAGCGAAAGTAAAACAAATCACAAACGTTTAAACCTTTGAGTTTTACATCTGAGGGTCAGTGACGTACAGAATAAAGGAAGTCAAATTTTCTTAACAGCGGTCTTGAATCCGTTCCACCTTATTACCAGTTCCACCAGGTCAGGGCCACTCAAAGTGGTATAGCATGTGCGCCCACGGAATGTATCACATGTCGAGGTGTAGGCCCAGTGCAGAGTCTGCATATGAGGGTTGCAGCTGTGGCTTGACGTAACTTTAATGGACAAAGGAAGAGGTATTTAGAATACCGACAATGCCTGATCACGACCTTTACGAAGTTTACTTACTTGTTTTGACGTAAGACATCGACGAGGTCACGGAATTAGTTCAGTTTCCTTGGATTTCAAAATGTGAGAAGGAGGGGGGGAGGGAGAGGGGAGAAAGAGAGAGATGGAGGGGGGAGGGGGGCTGTGGGCAATGAAGTCTAATAGAAGCTGCCACAGTAAACAGGATACCTTCACTCCCCTAGACAACAAACGGCCAGCAGGGAGAATCAATACCAAACCATTGCGTTGGCTCAGGTCAAATGGGTCGTAACCAACATGTACGGACGACATTACCACACCTGATTGCTAGTTGGAAATGCTAATGGTTTGCTTTGTTTTTTTTTTTTTGGATGACATTTGGCAGAGCGTGTTTTATTTTGTGTTTTTCTGTTTGTTCTAGTTTTCTTATTTTATCATAATTTTTGTTTCCTTGGTCAGCACTTTTTTGTTTGTTTATTTGTTTGTTTTCTATTTCATGTCTCCCTTTGATATACATACATTGCAGGCTGTTACCTGTTTCTGATAGTTTGATCTCTCTCCATTTCACAGCAGAAGAGATTCTCCCCTGAGAAAAAAAAAATTGCATGGCATGGAGTGAAAAGAAAATGTGCATGTCTCTGGGTCTCTAAAGCTGTGATTGCATTACAAGCCATCAAGGCTGATAGATCGTCTGCATCACACATCTCACCACTGGAGCAAGCAATGAAAGGCCATGGAGTGTTCTCGCTCAGTCCATTACATTTTGCACATGTCAGTCCATTACATTTTGCACATGTTCAGTCCATTACATTTTGCACATGTTCAGTCCATTACATTTTGCACATGTTCAGCCCATTACATTTTGCACATGTTCAGTCCATTACATTTTGCACATGTTCAGTCCATTACATTTTGCACATGTTCAGTCCATTACATTTTGCACATGTTCAGTCCATTACATTTTGCACATGCTCTCCAAAACTTGCTGAACAAACTTTTTTCTTCCTTCTTCGCTGCAAAAGATAAACACATCAAGCCTAGTTTCACAAGTCGCTGGGTTTATCGTGCTTGATCGGAAAAAAAATCAGTGTTTTCATGCAAGACCGGTATGGAAAGTTTGTGGATGTCAGTCAAGTGCAAGCATAATGGGACGTACGCACACTGGAGAGTGTTTGCTTTGATGGCGAAGCAGGTCAAGCAGTATGTAATACGTTGAGTTACTGGAAGGTGGCGCGAAGATTTTCTAATTCAGATTCTTCAGAGTCCTGAAAAACGATTTGACAAGAAACGAATTTTGCTGTAGTGTTCCCATGTGGACTGATTGGGTTTAACCATGTTCTAATCCGCTGTTGAAGTTTAGAAGAGAGACAGCGCCAAGGTTTTCATTTTAGCTTCAATCAAACCCTGCCCAAATAAATCGTGTCTCTCACGGTATAATTCCTCTCCGTCACAGCTGCATCACAAGTTTGTTAAGTTTATTGAATAGTGATATCATTGAGCTACACTCTGGCAGTAGGTGCATTCTCCATGGTGAGTCTGTAACTGTGTCTTGACTGATTGAAACCCACTTCCTCTTGTGAATGTCATTTTGCTCACTGGGTCTGGGATGTAGTCCAAAACAGTACTAGATCAAGCAGGTTCAGAGACATCACGATGTGCAATAACCTTATATTTGTCAATGCGACCCCTACAGTATAAACAATGCCCTTTCTTGCTATGTTTAATAAAGTTTAATTGCATCAGCCCTTTGATCAGTCCTTTGATTCAGATTACACTAGATGTTAATCTGTTTGTCCTGAGATTAAAATACATATTACTACGAAGTTGACTAAAGATTGGTACAGTAAATGTTTAAAAGAATCTTGCTGACAAATATATATGGAAACAAACCAGCAGAGGTCAATGGAAATGGTGACCTTTATGGGGTAGTAGTAAAATGCGAAATGCTCATCTCACCAGCAGAAATGATGAACTGTGAAATGATGACCATTATAATGGAAGTAATCAAATGAAGAACACACACACACACACACACACACACACACACACACACACACACACACACACACACACGCACGCACGCACGCACGCACGCACGCACACACACACACACACACACACACACACACACACACACACACACACACACACCTCGCCCACATGTATATATGGCCCTTAAGACACCTACAGGTTTCCCCTCCCCCCAGTAAAGAACAAAAAGAGAAACAAAATCTCTCTACAGAAACACAAGCCACAAACAATCTGGTCTGAATCCGGTAGGCTAGAGTGGAAAATGTGAGCTGACACCAGTTCCAACCACATCAGTTTCCACTGAATTTCAGCATTCCTACCATCCCCAAAACACACACACACACACACACACACACACACACACACACACACACACACACACACACACACACACACACACATGTTAGCATTAGCAAGGAAGCGGAGACTGGCCAAAAGACAAGCCAAGGGAAATGTCGCAGAAAAAGACATGGACAACACATAGGTGATACACCCTAATGCACTTTACCTTCACCAGTGCTAGCATGGCCCACTCCAGTAATACAATAAGTACACTGTAGAATTCTCAACAGTGCAAGCATGGCCCACTCCAGTAATACAATAAGTACACTGTAGAATTCTCAACAGTGCAAGCATGGCCCACTCCTGTAATACAATAAGCACACTGCAGAATTCTCGCTCGTCAAGAACTCCCATCTGAACAAGGTCTGTCAAAAGAAGTTCTGTCGTCAGCTGCAAAATTCCGTTTGGTTGTGGGGTGGATTGTTCAGCTGTCTGTCTTGAAATTTGTGTCAGTTCCTAGTTGTGTCTCGTATCTATGGGACGGAGCAGCGCTCCTCGTTCTTTTTATTGAGAAGTACGTTCATTTATTACGTAAGCTTGGAGAACGAACCATGTAGGATAAATGACTGAGAAAAAATGCAACAAGACTGCTTTTTTCGCCTTGTCGTTGTTGTTGTTTTGTTGTTGTTGTTGTTGTTGCTGCTGTTGTTGTTGTTGTTGTTGCTGTTGTTGCTGTTGTTCTTGTTGCTGTTGCTCTTGTTGATGTTGTTGTTGCTGCTGCTGCTGTTATTGTTCTTGTTGCTGCTGTTGTTGTTGTTATTGTCGTTGTTGTTTTGTTGTTTAGTTTTGCTTTGATTTCCAGGATTGCCTTTTAATATTTGTGCCAGATGGGTACATAACGAACATTCCAGACAATACAAACGAAACAATTCTCGTGGGGTTTGTATTTTACCTCAGTATAGCCTTTATCATATTATACAGATAACCTCATTTTATTACGAAATGTAGATTATCTCAAAATGAGAAATTTCACATACCATCCACACAGAGTCTGGCATCTACCTGGCGAAGGGGGAAAACATCGAAAATAGCACCAGCTCCAATTACCCCAGTTTTGACTGAATTCCACCATTTCCCGTCACCATTTTGTGAGAAAGGAGAGACGAGCGAATAGACGTCAGAGAATAGTACACGGAAAGGAAAAATGAAACGAGACAAACACAGCCACATAATGCCACAACCTGGCATCTCCGTCCATTGGACAGGGCAGAAGTGACATACTTGCCTGGTCCCTGGTCCAGTGACAAACACAGCCATATAATGCCACAACCTGACATCTCCGTCCATTGGACAGGCAGAAGTGACATACTTGCCTGGTCCAGTTAGTTCTGAGAAGAATTATCAGATGCTGCTGAAATCCGGCAGGAACAATTCCTGTCGACAGCAGGTTCATTTGCAGGTCGTGGAAGCTCGTTCGCTTCTAAGGGCATTTTGAGGATTTGGTCGTCTGAAGATGCCCTCAGTTTCCTGTGTGTCCATGCATTTTTCCCCAGTTCTGAATATGAAATGTCAAATGTAAAATGGAGAAATGTCAGAAGCGGTTAAGAACTGCAACACCTATGCATGAAAGGCGACATGAAATCTAGAAGAGAAAAAAAAAACAGGGGGGGGGGTGGCAAAAACAAATGATAATTTAAACTGTCTACTACCTCCAGGGAAATAATGATACCAAACCATTAGCATCCACAGCTACCAGTCTAGTGTGCTAATGTCGTCTGCACATGCTAATTAAGACCCATTTGATTTGAGCGACTGCACTGGCTTGGTATTGACCCTCCCTGCTGGCTGTTTGTAATGTAGAGGGGTAAGCGTGTCCTGTCTGTTTACTCTAGCAGCTTCTGTTAGACTTCAGCGCCCACAGCTCCCAGCCCCCTTTTCTCTCTCCTCGCTTATTCATTTGATCAACTTTCACACCAGGCAACCAGCCCGTAAAGTGAACTAGCTGCATTCCTTCCAGTCCACCGAACATCGTTACCAATGTGCGTGAGATGAACACCCTAACCGTCCATCCTTAACATGTCATCTACAAGCACTAGCTTGCTGCTGTTCAAGTTTGACATTTATTGTAA
>CM065734.1:42345163-42350163 GCA_033310375.1 Conus canariensis
GTGTCCTGTGATGCCCTCACTGAAATACTAGCAGCCATCCAGTCACAGCTACGAGAACAAAAGACCAAATGAAACTGATGAGAGGGGAACAGTCGGAACATAACGTGCTTGTACGATCAGAGTTGAAACACTATCAAAGACAATCTGCAACAAGTTTCAGAAAGATGTGAAGACATTAGTCAACGTTGGTGCAAACTGGAACACGATAATGCAAGGTTCTCTGACAGAATGGAAGATATGTCTGCTGAAATAGGGAACTTGCATGGTGAAACAGTGGAAAGAAGAAATGAATGTGCCCATCTGTCATCTCAGATCTCTGAACTAAAGGAAGAAGTCGGCAAACTATACGACGATCTTGACAAATTAGAAGCCCACTCAAGACGAGAAAATCTACGTATACTTGGTGTGGCACCTGTCAGTGACAAAGAGGACTATGATGCATGTGCACGTGCTGTGTGTGTAACTCTCAACAGTGTGGATAATAACAGAACATGGGTGGAGAACGATATTGCGAGAGCACATCCTGTTGGACAAGCTAGAATGGGTGAATACAGGCCTATGATTGTTAAACTAAAACGATGGAAAGACAAAATGGCTCTCATCCAAGATAAAGCACTCAGGAGCAATCTGGAAAAGAAAGGGGTCAGACTTGCCAATGATCTGACACGAAGGCAAGCAGATTTGGTTGCTACTGCCAAGAGAGAGGGGAAATCAGCCTTCTTTGTACGAGGTAAGCTGACGATCGGCCCTCGGAGACCCGATCCCAGGGGCCACATGGAAGTGCTAGCAGCATCACCTAGTGTTACGCCAGGGGTTTCCCAGCCAGGAGTTCCCCAGCCAGGGGTTTCCCAGCCACGCACAGCTGATCGACAGAATGTGGGCCGGCCCTCTTCCCTCCCTCTCGACAAACCGCGACCCAGCCAGCCAGATGACGTCACATCAGGATCCCCTGACCCACGTGACCAACTTTAGGCCAGTGAAAATATACCTTGCGTTGTGACTGACCCTGATACTGACTTTCAGTCTCGTGCAAAGCGAGCACCCAGTAGCCGGGGACAGCACAGCGACAGTGTTAACACACCAAGTAAGCAGGGAACAGGTGCGCGTGCAAAAACAGTGGGCGGTACAGTTAGCGCGAGCGGGGGCCAGACGGTTCTGCACAATTATTTGCGCGGGCGGTCTGTTCAATCGAACAAAGCAGCTCAGGCGAGTGACAGAAATGTGACACACGGCAGGTCTCTCCGTTCTGGCGCCTCTCGTAATTCACCTAACTAGGACAGGGCGGATCATTGTATCAAAGATTTATCCTTTCTGTCGTACAACATAGAAAATTTGTACAACAAACTTGCAGATGCCTCCTTTATTGATTATGTTTCTTCTTTTGACTTCGTTTGTTTGACAGAAACATTTATTGATGACTCATTCGATTTCAGTTCTGTTTTTATTGATTATGCAAAATTCTATGCTCCTGCAAGAAAGTTATCTGTTCACGACAGAAACTCTGGTGGCGCATTGTTGCTGGTACGAAATAAGTTTGCAAGTTTTATTTCACAAATTAAGGTTGAATGTGATAATGTGATTGTTGTTAAATTTGATAAATGTGTGTTTGGGCTGAACAAAGATGTTATACTGATTGCATGTTATATTGTACCTGAAGGTGGACCTGCATACAATTTAACAGAACTTAAAGATGGGATACTCATTCTAGAAGAAAATGTATTACAAAATATTGACAAAGATGATGTTCATTTGCTTGTGTGTGGTGATATGAATGCCAGAACGGCTAGTGAACAAGCAAATGAGGAAAACATGCTTAATTATGATCATGATGATGATGATGATGATAATGAAGGTTATGTTCTAGAGCGTTCATCAAAAGACGCAATAATTAATAATTTTGGCAGGTCATTGTTAGACTTTTGTTTTCTGTTTGATTTGTTGATTTTGAATGGTGCTTGTGCAATGGATCCAGACGGAGAACTTACTTTCGTATCCCCAAATGGCAGTCGTGTTGTTGATTATTTTCTTGTGTCAAAAGAGATGAAACCATTTTGTGGTGTACAAATTGCTGATCAACTTTTTTCTTGGCACCTACCTGTGGAGATGTACTGGAAAAATGGCTGTGTAGAAAATGATGTCACTTTTGTGCCACAGGCGGGTGAGGAAAGGGTGGTCTGGTCAGATAGGTATGCAGAAATATATAAAGATGAACTAAATTCTTCAGACTTTAAGCATTGCATAGAGAGAAGCATAGTCGCTATGAATGTAGATGTAAACAGTTCTGTTGAGCTCTTTGTAAATGCACTATATGGTGCTGCTGCTTGTATGATCAGATTAGTTGGCAAAAACACAAAACAATTTGATGAATGGTTTGATGTTGAGTGTAGACAAAAAAAGAGATTGGTGAAAAGGCTTTTACAGAAATTTCAAAGAAGTTAAACAAAACTAGTAAAGGAAGAAAAGAAACAAGTTTATGTTGAAGAAAGGAAGATCTATGTGAATCTGCGAAAAGAGAAAAAAAGAGAACATGATGAGAAACGATTACAAGGACTAAAAGAATGCATAAACGACCCAAAGTTATTTTGGGTAACTATAAGATCAGTTAATAGAAAGAATATTGTGTATAACAATATCAGTATTCAACAGTGGTATGAGCACTTCCACAGTGTATTTAATATTTTTTATTCTGCCCAGAGCATGCTACTGTAGACTTTGAAGACAGTGAAGGAGAAGATGATGGTAATGAACCGCTTTCCCATGATCAAATAACAAAAGAAGAAGTTGAAGCTGGTGTGAAGAAATTGAAACCTAGTAAAAGTTGTGGGCCTGACAAAATTTTGGGTGAGATGCTCAAACAAGGACATACAGTAGTAACTGACTATTTAGTTTTATTATTCAATAAATTATTTGATAGTGGAACATTTCCAATAAATTGGTGCAAATCTATCATTGTGCCTATCCACAAAAAGGAGACATAAATAATCCAGACAACTATAGGGGAATTGCTTTAACTAGTGTGGTTAGTAAGGCATACACTCACATTTTAAACAGAAGGTTAACCAACTGGGCTGAGAGAGAAGGAAAAATGATTGAGGAACAAGCAGGATTTAGGGCAGGTTATAGTACAGTGGATCATATATTTACTCTGTATGCACTGGTTCAGAAATATCTTATGAAAAATTCCAAGTTGTATGTGGCCTCTGTTGATTTTAAAAAGGCCTTCGACTCTGTGAACAGAAATATAACATGGCATGTACTTAGGAAGTCTGGTATAAAAGGGAAAATGTACTTTGCTCTGAGGGGTGTTTATGATTCTGTCCTTGCTTGTGTACGTGATAAATGTAATTATTCTGAATATTTTGGTTGTCCCCGTGGCGTAAAACAAGGGTGTCTTTTGAGTCCCCAGATGTTTACGTTTTTTATTAATGAACTTGCCATTGAAATGTCGAAAAAGGGAAGACATGGAATCCAACTTGTACCTGGAGCTCCTGAAATATTTTTGCTGTTATTTGCAGATGATATGATTTTACTTTCAGACACTGTTATTGGGTTGCAGAATCAACTAAACGCATTGAAACAAGAGGCAGATAAATTACAACTGGCTGTCAGTCTTGAAAAAAAAACTAATATAATGGTGTTTCGTAAGGGAGGATCACCTTTCACAACGGGAAATATGGCGGTATGGCAACTTGGAAGTTAAAGTTACAAATGCATACAAGTACTTAGGGATGGTATTTACAACCAAACTAAGTTTAAATACTGGATGGCTAGAAATGTGTAGAAAGGGAAAAAAAAGAGTTGTAGAAATTCTGAAATCCATGAGGAAGTTGAGATCAGCTGACTTCTCCATTTTTTGAAATTGTTTGACACCCAAATACAACCCATGATAACTTATGCCGCAGAAATTTGGGGGCTTTCAGAAAATATTTATATGGAAAGAGTTCATACTTTTGCTATTAAAAGATTTCTGAGTGTTCCAATTCATTCATCCAATACCTTAGCTTATGGGGAAACTGGGAGATATGCTCTCTTTATTGTGACTTATATAAAATGCATTAAATACTGGATAAAGTTGATACGGCTTTCTTCAACCCGGCTATGCAGACAAGCTTTTGATATGTTACTCTCACAGTCTGAGGCAGGGAAAGCAAATTGGGTCAGTCAAGTAAAACATGTTCTTACTGTGAACGGGTTTGGTCTTGTTTGGCTTTGTCAACAGGTAGGTAATGAAAGGGAATTTATATCAGAATTCAAAGATCGTATTATATCATGTTTTAAACAAAATGGGCACTCCAAAATTGAGGAAAATGAAAGATATTCTTGGTTTCGTTCATTTAAAAGTATTTTCCAGACAGAAAAATATCTGTTATTAGTTACAACTAAGTGGCACAGGAGCATGTTAGTGAGATTTAGAAACCGAACTCTTGTCTGAACAATAATAAAAGATGGTGCTATAGCGATAACATTAACAATTTGTGTAGCTTTTGTTCAGATAAACATCATGCCTTCAAGGAAAATGAAGTGTGTGTGCGTGTGTGTGTATGTGTGCCCGCCACAGTATTTTCATATATGTGTTAAAGATTTTTCGCATTCTCATTCGCATTCGCATTCGCATTCTCTCTCTCTCTCTCTCTCTCTCTCTCTCTCTCTCTCTCTCTCTCTCTCTCTCTCTCTCTCTGACTCCAGAGTTAATGTGAAAGGGCAGTGGAGACAACGCGTCTACATCAGATACAAATAAAGACTAGGTCAAATGATAGTACCTATCCTCTACACCACGAGCATTGATCTCAGGGAACATTGGATTGGATCCACCAACCAATGTCCCAAGGCTTCAAGTAAAATTGGGTGGTAACTGCTTTACTGTCATTGGAATTCAATCACACGTGTTGTGAAAGAAATCAGCAGGCAGATATCCTCCCGCCCAGTATATAGTAAATATGTCTGGAAGAACTGTGAGCAAGATGAGTGGTCTATGTATAGCCAGCCAGTGCGCTCGTTGG
>CM065734.1:42352663-42357663 GCA_033310375.1 Conus canariensis
GTGTGTGTGTGTGTTGTGTGTGTTGGTGTGTGCCTCTGTGTGTGTTGTGAGTGTGTGTGTGTGTGTGTGTGTGTGTGTGTGTGTGGTGTTTGAGTGTGTGTGAGTGTGGTGGTGTGTGTGTGTGTGTGTGTGTGTGTTGTGTGTGTTGTGTGTGTGTGTGTTAGAGTGTGTGTGTGTGTGTGTACGTGCGCATGTGCGTGCGTGTGTGTGTGTGTGTGTGTGTGTGTGTGTGTGTGTGTGTTAGAGTGTGTGTGTGTGTGTACGTGCGCATGTGCGTGCGTGCGTGTGTGTGTGTGTGTGTGTGTGTGTGTGTGTGTGTGTGTGTGTGGAGCTGTGTGGAGCTCATTGGGAAGGGCAGAGAAATAAGAGGATATGGAGGGCTGTATGAAGAACAATTAGATGGGATTTAGGAATGAGATAATCTCATGTGCTACCAGTAAAGGGAGAGAGGCACTAAAAGAGAAGATGGGCAGACATTCTCAGTGTGTCTTCTAGTTGTGACAGAGACTCACTCTTAGGGAAATCCTGATTGTATTCACCAAACCCTTTCCCCAGAACTCAAGCAGAGCTGCGTGGATATTGCTTCACCACCTTTGGAATTGACTCAGACCTGTGTGTTGAGAGATATATAGGCACACTGATATCCTCCCTCCCAGTATTAGTAAACATATCATGGAGAACTGTGATGAAGGTGAGTGATTCATTCATGGCCAGGACGTGTGCTGGAAAAGTAAATCAAGGGATGAGAGTTGTTCAAGTCTCACAGCGGCTGTCACCACGAGCAGGTGACGTCCTTGACCTCCCTAGATCTCAAACAGCCGGCAGGGAGGATGAATAGCAAATCACTACACGAGCTCAGGCCGGAGGGAACACACCCAATGCAAGCAGACGACACTAATACATTTGATTAGTGTCCACAATAACCTTTAGATCCTCGCTGATTTCCTCCAATCTGCATACAAACGACATTGAAGTACTGGCCAAATTCCGACCTCTCTTGCTTGTCTATATGTATGAACAACATTCTTTTGCTTTCTTTTGTCTGGCAAATCGGCCGTTCCCGTTTTTTCTTCCCTCTTCATGCCTTGCATTCAGTCTTTTGCTGGCCTGGCACCATCTCTTGTTATGAGAGGCTGTGCTAATTTGAATTGGGATGAAGTTAATGTAGACTTGGAATTTTTCTCCATTAAGCGTAAATCGACTTAACTTCGTTTGTTCACTGACAACATGTTCCAGACACAATCTTTTAATGAACAGTTTCAGATTACATCATTACTATTGTAGGGAACCAAAACAATGCGTGAAACAAGAGAACAAAGCATAGTTTCAACTACAGGCGCAAATATGTTGATCGAAATACTCATTTCATGCGGTGAGGTTTAAGCATGTACAAAAGAAATTCTGCTGGGAACATGTTCTTCCCATTCAGTTCTAGAGAAAATGAAATCTGGAATGAGAACCAAACTGTTGAATCTCATACTTCAGAACTTGTAGACACAGACTGACATTGTATATCCATAGACATGGGACGTTTTGTACAATCCAGTCCAAGTCATTTGAAATTCGTATGTACTGAACACGACCAGTTTCAGTAGACCAATCGAACATACAGGAGATGCCGTGCGTCCAACCAGTCTAATAGAAAATCCCTGTGTGTCTGTCAAGCGAGAAACAGGCAGCTGTTTCATCAGCAGCTGGAGTGTGTTTTTTGAGTAGCTATACAGACCTCATTCTGTATTCTGTGTTGAGGCTTAAACGGCAAAGCAAATATATGCGTCTGTTAGGGTCATTAGGAAGAGAAAGATACCAACTCCTATGGAGGATAGATTTACTGTAGAAGCCGTTTTCATTGACCACGTGAAGCCTGACCGTCCAGCTTCCAGCTCTGTTTCTGATGATGACCTCCAGCCCTGTACTAAATGCAGATGGCGCGACGTTAGAGTAGGCTGGATATGGGGAAAGGACAGCCAGAATGAAGCAAGAGCCGGGACTGGGTGCTGTGACAAAGCAACAGCTATTGTACACAAAAATGATAAAGAGCAAGAATAATAAAGATAATGATGGCATTAATATAATGATAACTAAAATTGCTTCCAGTGATTCACTAGCTACTTGTATATTCATTTTGCTTCTACGTTGCTGTTACTTGTCTCGATTCCTGCCCTCTCTGCACTACGTTTCTCCCTCGTACTCTTACATGCTTCTACACACACACACACACACACACACACACACACACACACACACACACACACACACACACACACACACACACACACACGTGCGTGCGCACAGAGAGAGAGAGAGAGAGAGAGAGAGAGAGAGAGAGAGAGAGAGAGAGAGAGTGACAGACAGACAGAGATAGAGACAGAGACAGAGAGACAGAGAAAGAGAGAAACAGACAGACAGACAGAGAAAGAGAGAGGGGAGACCGAGATAACGGAGAGAGAGAGAGAGAGAATCTTAACTTGGGATGAAAAAAATAAAGGAAGAAAAGTTACAGGAAAAGAGAGTCAAAGAAAGAAAGAAGGAATTAAACATATAGAAAAAAAGATAATCAGGAGAAAATACGGAGGTAAAAAAAGAAATGCAAAATGGAGAGACAAAGAAGAAAAAAAGGGAGGAAACAGAAATTAAACAAAAATATCAGCAAGAAGAAGAAAAGAAGAAAGAAGAAGAAGAAGACGAAGAAGAAGAAGAAGAATCAAATAACGATAATGATAAAACCAACACCAACAACAACAACAATAACAACAACAACACAACAACAACAACAACGATCTTGATGATGATGGCGATGATGATGATGATGATGATGGCGATGATGATGATGATGATGATGGCGATGATGATGATGATGATGATGATGATGATGATGATGATGATGATGATGATGATGATGACGTTCATGGTATCTTTCATTTAGCCATGACTGTACCACCTATACAGGCTCATCGTCTTCCGACACTGCGTTTACCACCACCTGTTTCATATCCCATGCATTTCATTCCCTTGGGAATAATTGGGTCGTTTCATGGACATACTATCCACTTCAGTCGCCTGTGCGCAAATACACACCGGCTGAAATATGGGTTTGGCATCACAAGAAACAGGCAGGCTGGCAATGAATGCTTCCAGTGCCATGGATGACCAATGGTTTGACGAATGATCAATATCATTTACTGTTCCTGTGGGAAATAGTCACTGCTCCTCCCAAAGCTTGTCAGAATGTATGAAAACGGAGCAGCTTTGATCGACTTACTTTGTGAAATTCATTCACACACACACACACACACACACACACACACACACACACACACACACACACACACACACACACACAAGCGCGCGCGCGCGCGCACACACACACACACACACACACACACATACACACACACACACACACACACACACACACACACACACACACACACACACACACACACACACAACAGAGAGAGAGAGAGAGAGCTGAATAGTTAATGATATTACCGTTCATTTCCTACTTAACACAAAAGGCATGTACAAAGACTTGCATGACAGTCCACCCAAAATCTGAATCCCAACAGTACAAGATACTCCATGAAAGGTACCTCCTACAAAAAGAGGAATGGTTTCTTTATTCTGACTTCTTTAAATTTCGTTAAAGCGTTCTCCAGCTATCGTTCCTTGGAAAACTAGTTTATTCTCGATGCACCTGGATGTGCCTGTAATACATTTTGTCTCTCTCTCTCTCTCGCATGTCACTTTTTCCAAGGATGGATGTTCTTCTTCTGCTTCGAAGCCTCCAAGGCGTTATCAGATTAATGGAAAGATGCCTTGGGTGCATTTGATTTTTGAAACGTGCGGTTTGTGTCAGGCTGGGAGAGTTAAGAGCTGTTTAATCAACGTGATTGCTGGCGGGTTGGTTAAATCCTTTTTCTTCCATAGAAATCGAACTGATTAGTGTCTTTGTTACATTCTCCATGAACATTGTTTTGACGCTTTTATGACTTTATTCTTTAAAATGTAATTTTGCATAGGTCCTGAGCGTTGGCTCAAGAAAAACGTCTTTATTCCCACGTCAGTATGATCATTTTCTGTAATGCTGCTTCATTGTCATTTTTAAGAGTTAATATCATCACCTATTCACTTATTTTCGATTAGTTTTCTTGTAGTTGTTGCTGTTGTTTTGTTGTTGTTGTTGTTCTTCTTCTTCTTCTTCTTCTTCTTCTTCTTCTGCTAATGATGATGATGATGATGATGATAATGATAGTGATGATGACGACGACGATGACGACGACCACGACGACGACGACCACGACGACCACGACGACGACGACGACCACGACAATGATGATGATGATGATGATGATGATGATGATGATGATGATGATGATGATGACATTTCCTTTATTTCAACTCTTCTTTTCGATGATGATGATGATGATGATGATTATAGCTTTCATTTGACGATGATTTCACTGCCTAGACGGGTCCACCGTCTGTCTATACTGCTTTCGCCAACGTCTGTCCCATATCCCGCACCTTTCATTTCCTCGGAAGTAATTGGATCGTTCCGTCCATATACTATCTACTTGTGTCGCCCGCACATCACCAAAGACTAGCTGAAGTGTAGGCTTCGCATCACAAACAGCAGGGAGGTTGAAGATGAAGGTTTCCAGTGCCATGGACGACCAATAGCTTGATGAAAGATCAATATCATTTACTGTCCCTGTGGGAAGTAAGTCACCACTCCTCCAAAAGCTTGTCAGAATGAATTAAATCGGAGTGTTTTGATCGAGTTACTTTGTGAAATTCACTCACACACCACACACACAACACACACACACACACACACACACACACACACACACACACACACACACATACACGCACACGCACACACACACACACACACACACACACACACACACACACACACACACACACTAGTCACCCCTCCTCCCAAAGTTTGTCAAATGAATGCAATGGGAATGATTTCGTGAAATTAACATGCG
>CM065734.1:42360163-42365163 GCA_033310375.1 Conus canariensis
TTCATGCGCATGATACAGGGAACGATACACACATTGTGTGGGATCATCTGCAAATGTGGAAAAACAAAGGCAGGACCAAGTGCCAAAGACCCATTGTTTTAGCCATTTGGAGCTCCTTGGGCCTCATTGATATCAATACAACATCCATACATAAACTCTATCAGCTCTGAATGTAACACACTATTTATGTACACACAATATAAAGCACCTCCAGATCAGCATCTTGTGAAACCGTTTACCTTATGCAGTAGCGTAGGAGAAAACTACGACTCGGTATCGTTTCAGCAACATATCCAAACACCCGTAAACATAATTATATTTTTATCATAGGGTTAATGAGTCTGTGATTTCTTTTGGTCTGTGTTTCAAAAGACTAAAATATTGAATCAGGAGTTGTGAAGTAGTTGATGCATCAAGCTGAAACTACAGAAGGAGCTAATGCGTTATTTCTATGGGCTTTCGCAGGTGGTTTTTTTTTTTTTTTTTTTGGTTTCCTTGACAGCAAGCCATCGTTTTTAATGAAAATTGAAAACATAACAAACAAAACTGAAGCAGCCGAGTAAAGCTTCAATTTAGAATACTTATAATTAATTCTGAGAAAAAAAAACCCAATAAATTCAATGCTACACAAGTGCTGACCAAGATATAACCAGTAACAATCGGAACTGGTGAAAAGTTGGCCATGACCCTGTTGCCCCACCAATTCTGTCGTCTGGTACATATCTTCTCACTAGCTGCAATTTATCTACGTGGGCAACTAAACGCTGATGTTTGCTGACTCGATAGAACTTCAAGCCCTCCGTTTCTTTCAAAGCGCGTTGACTGGCCTAGAAAGGGCCACTCGTTTTCTTTGCAGTCCGTCGAAACTAGTTTCTAACTATACATCTAGACTCTGGCTACCCCTGCGACTGATTGTGTATTGGATTCTTACATCAAAAGGTAATCTCAACAAACCTAACTGGTTGCCAGGAACAAATGATTCCAACCCAATGATGTTTTTCCTCAAACCATTGTTCGGATGTCAAGAATGTTAAAATATCTCTAGGTCCATAATTCTAAAATATAAAACCATGCAGTTTGTACATGTATTTTGACTGTTCACCCCGTGTGTTAGTATGTGTTAATACTGACGTGCTGCACACAAACAACTTTCTCACTTTAGACCGAGCCTTGAGGTTCAATTCCTGCTGGAGAAATATGTTTAGGACACTGCATGTGCTCAGATGCATATAACCACTTTGGATAACAATTGGAAAGTGCATATAAATGCCCTTTGGCAAAGTTGTGAAATATAGCTTTTCAGTAGCTGACACGGCTTTTAAGAGTATGGAAGATAACCAGCAACTAAAACATTATACCAAAATTGCACGTGGCATCAAACACATATTTCCGAAGCACGAATAAATCCTTGCTGGTATCTAACGTGGAAAACTTCGTAGGGTTACACATCTTCGATATGTGCACACCGTATTAGCGAGAGAAGAGGACACACGAATCCTCTCAAATACTTAGGAACATAGACTAAAAAAAAAAAAAAAAAAAAAAAAGGCGAACCAGATAATACGGGAATGCGTCAAGTCATAACGCAAGACTCTCCACATCCGCATTCTGTTTCATGGACCGACAAGATCCACCACCACCTGTTCCCAGTCAGCACGATGTGAGGCTGGGTGATGTTGCGGAGGTGAGGCAGGAGGGCTCCGGAGCTGAACGTCTGCCTCCTGGACATTGTTTCAGTTTCAGTTTCATCAAGGTGTCACTGCGGTGCGGACTAGTCCACATACGCTACACCACTTTAAGTTTTGAGACCATACTGCGCACGATTTATATAGCTGATGGATCAATGAATTAATTAATGACTGAGACTGGAGAAGGTCTTATGACTACGGCTTAGATGTCTGGCCTACGCATTAGCCAAGCGCGCTGGACGTGGGTACCGACTCACATTGGCTGTGCCATTATTATCGCTGTATGCATGTGTGGTGAGTGTTCACGTGTGTGTGTGTGTGTGTGTGTGTGTGTGTGTGTGTGTATGTGTTTGCATGGGTGTGTGGGCACGGACCTATATTTGTGTGACAGTGTATGTGGTGCGCCCGTGTGTGTGTGTGGTGTGTGTGTGTGTGTGTGTGTAACGAAGTCTGGTGGACTGTGAGGAAGAGGAGCAGGCTAGGCCTAGTCCATTCTGGGCAGGACGTGTGTTGCGACAGTTGATAAAATGTCGAGCGATGAATGGTAAAGCCGACACAGCAAGCAGGCGGGATGCAGCCTCCTCTGTAGATCGCTATCAGCCGGCTTACAAGAATAATACGAAGGACCGCGTGTTCCCAGTCCAGTAAGATCATGATTTAAACTAGACGTAAAAGCTCTTTGTTTTTTTTCTTTCGCTTTGTTTCTTTTCTTTGTTTCGTTTCTTTCAATCAGAAATACAAATGTAGTATCCTTCACAAGATCCTGTCAGTTTTTGGAAGCACCTTAATCCTAGACTGTTACATTCCTCTGCCCTTTTGATATTTAAATTTAGTATTAATTGATAAAGAGCAGATCCAACAATAACAAGAACGAAAAGCAGCAGTAAGACAACGCTTCTTTGTGCACGCTTCGAATGCGTGATGCAATCGCATATTATTGGCGTACTATTTTTTTCACGTATTTTCTTCCGCTTTTAATGTGTTAAAGTAACACATCACCTTCGCAGAGTGTTAAAAAGTAATGTAGGAAGTGCTCACACAGTTTGTCAGATCATACGCATGGTCTCAAAAAAAGATTTTCAGTAAAGCAACAAGCCGCAGACATTCGAAAACAAAAGCAGAACAGAACAGAACAAAACAAAACAAAACAAAACAAAAAACTTTTCTTCCATACTTTTTGGCCTTACGTCACTAGATCTGAAACAAAACAATTTGACATTCCCATGTGATGGACACGACAATGTCATTACATCCAGTCCAGAATGCTGGAGGTGTTGTTTATCCAGCAAATGGCGTTGACAAGGAAGCAGGTCGAATAGCTCTGCGCAGCTGACAAATGAGTTATCAGCAGTTTGCCATCTGAATTTGCTTTTTCCATTTTCTTCAGAGCCACACAAAAAAATGGTTTAGAGAAGGTTATCGTCTCCCCGAGCCACATGCGAAGGGAGCTAATTCAATTCGACCCAACCATTTGAAAGATCTTAAATGTCCATGTGTGCTTTGCTGTTTCTTTTTGTCTTATCTGTTTCGTGACCCAGGGCATCAACTGATGAGGCGACGCAGATGACTTCCTGAAGCTCTAACACACCCCGCCTCCTCCACACCCTCCCCCCCCCCCCCTCCCCCTCTTCTGTTGCTGTCCCCTGCGACCCTTTCAGAGCCGTGGCCAGCAGGCCCGTCTGCCTCTTAGTGCTGCGTCAGATGTGAGTTTTCAATGATACCCCTTTGTCATGTGCACAAAGATTTGGTTGTTCGTGTTACAGACTTTCACACTTATAACAACAACAACAACACAACAACAACCAACACAATAACCCAAACAACAACAACAACAAACAAACAAACAAACAAAAGAGTCACGAAGAATCTGCGTTGATCTAGGATGTGTACTACATGTGGTTGAGGTTTCACAACATTCAGACTCATACGAAAACATACCACTCCATTCGCATACTTGCACACACACACACACACACACACACACACACACACACACACACACACACACACACACGCACGCGTGCACACGCGCGCGCACACACACGCATGCACGCACGCACGCACGCACGCGCGCGCGCGCGCACACACACACACACACACACACCACACACACAAGCAAGCGCGCATACGAAGGCGCACAGATAAAACCTCACTCACACTCATACACACACAGACACACACACACACACACACACATGGACAGACAGACACACACACGCACACACACACACACACACACACACACACACACACACACACACACACACACACACACACATGAAAGGACAAACAGCTATTAAAGAAAACAAAGAAACGCAGTGAAATCCATGAAACGAAAAGCAAATAAACAATATTTTAAGAATGTGTTATCCTCTTCTCAGATACCCAAGTTGATCTGTATGGTTGGTAATCTTTTGACTTACAGAAAATCGAACTCTAATGTTAAAAACCCAGTAAACGTAATTTTACCAGGACATTTAAAACTTTTCATTTTGCACATGCTGCTAAGGACATATTAGTAAATGACGAAAGAAATCAAAATGATTTACATGAACCACTGTTCTAAAGGCATCTCCCAAACTTTCGCTGTTGGGTCAATTTCAGTTAACGAAGCAATTAATATAATAGTCTGGTATGTTAAAAAAAATGGTTTGATAAAAAAGAAAAAAGAAATTCAGGAACAAGAAAGCTACGAACTTGATTGAAAGATACCAATGGCATCCCCCGTCTGTCTGGAGACACAAAGGTGCTGCGCCGTGGATCAGTCAGTTGTGGAGTTGCAGCGCCTGCTGTGGTTGAAGAGCCCGATCCTCGACCGGCAGACTCTGTGTTACAGTTGCTGCAGGTGAAGTCTCGGTCATGAGTGTCTTTTGGTGCCGACGGCACCTCTTTGCCGACTGCGGAGCCTCTCTGTTCTTCCCACTGGGCCTCTCTCCTCTGTTCTGGTTTTTTTTTTTTCTATTCTTTTCTTTTTTTGTGTGCTGCGATGTCGTATACAACAATCTACCATTTACAAAAGCGCTCACAAAGAACTGGATGGAAACATAACAAACTAATCTGTGAGTATTTATATTGTTGCAGAATCTCTCTCTCTCTCTCTCTCTCTCTCTCTCTCTCTCTCTCTCTCTCTCTCTCTCTCTCTCTCTCTCTCTCTCTCTAACACTAACTAATATTGTATCTCCTGAGAAGAAAAAGAAAAAGAAGAAAAAAAACACACACAGAAAATCTGCACGGATTGGACTGACCAGAGACACTGGCTGTATGGACGATGGTGTCCCTGTCTGTCCAGCTTCCGACTCTCTTTCTGATGAT
>CM065734.1:42367663-42375163 GCA_033310375.1 Conus canariensis
TATCAAGATTTCTTTTAAAGCCGGAACTATGGTCGCACGTTTAAATGATCATGAATTCCACGGCTTTGTGGTCACATCTTAAGTAAGCTTTCCTTTATAACCAGCTATGACGTCAGAACTAGCTTAGATACAAGGGAGATGCGTTGTTCTTAGGTAGCTTCTAAGTTAAGATTTCCATCATAACCAGCACTAATACCACGTCTTTTTTTTTCCTCTGGTCCGAAACTACTGCCAAGGCTGTCCATTGGCTTTGATGTCTTTGTCGAAATACTTCGTTATGCTTTTGTAAAGATCAGACACATTAACTTCTGTTGTATCAAAGTTAGTCTCAAAACAAGGTGATTGAGGGCGGAAAATGAAATCAAATTTAAAAAGAATGGTGTTAGTTACCGCCACAGATACAGACAAACAGATTACAGGATAAAACACAAAGCATTTCGACCTCTAGGGTGTTGTT
This sequence comes from Conus canariensis, assembly GCA_033310375.1. NCBI lineage: Eukaryota > Metazoa > Mollusca > Gastropoda > Neogastropoda > Conidae > Conus > Conus canariensis. Next base: position 42,368,121 of record CM065734.1, read on the forward strand.
TTTTTTAGGCAAAAACAAACAACATTTAGGACAATGAAAACGAAGAACGAGAAGCCACTTATCTTCTCATATTCGGCGCAAAATGGCTGCTGGATGAAAACGAGGCCGTTCAGGAGGGGATGATGGGAGTTGAAATAGTAATGATGACCATGATTATAATGGTGACAATGACACTAATAGCATATCATTCACATCACTAATACATCATACCATTAAACAATAATTACAAAAGAAACAAACAAACCCTACTGTTTCATCCTCCTCCATCCCCCTCTTTCTTCCTCCCCCTCAGTGTTTAGCCACTATTAACACTTTAAAAAAAAGAATTGCCAGTATCCCTTCTCTTGTTATATACGTTTTCATCATCGTCACTATTATCACTATCATAGCCATTGTTACCAGTATCTGTGGCGGTACCTAACACCGTTTCTGTTGTATCAGCCGAATCACACACACACACACACACACACACACACACACACACACACACCACACACACACACACACACACACACACAGAGAGAGAGAGAGAGAGAGAGAGAGAGAGAGAGAGAGAGAGAGAGAGAGGGAGACTCAGACAGACCGACAGACAGAGACAGAGACAAAGAGACAGAGAGAGAAAAAATTAATAAAAGCCGCATTGCTTCTGCTTCTTTTCACACAGCGCGAGCAATAACTTGAGTGAAAAAAAAAGACAGAAGAAAGGAAAGAAAAAGCAGACAGAAAAGAAAGAAAGAAAGAAGACCAAGGCAGAAAGAAAGAAAAGAATGAGAACAGAAATGATTAAGAAAAAATAAATATCAGAAAGAAAAACAAAATGAAGAAATGGAAAAAAAAACCCAAACTGAAGACATTAGCACTTTCTTGGTGTTTCTCTTATAGTTCAGCCAGTGCCCCAGGACCAGTCTATCTCCATTTTATATTGCATTCACCATCTTTTGTTTGAACAGACGCGCTTTTCATTCCCTTTGGGTACAACTGGATCAGTCAGAGTACTTCTTTGCATTTCTATCTCCAGTGCATCAAAAAGAACTTGGCATGGAATCAAAAGCAGCAGGAACATTAGTAAATGCAAACTACCGGAGCCATTTGTGACTAAAAGCATGATTCGACATTAGTATCAGTCACTTAGCAATTTTGATCCGAATACTCGAGGACATGACAGGTGTCAATAAAACTGTCAATTTTGGTTGACGTTTATTATAAGTTTTGTACAGTCACCCACCTCCTCTAACCTCTTACCCAAACCCTCCATCACACACACACACACACACACACACACGCACGCACGCACGCACGCACGCACGCACGCACGCACGCACGCACGCACGCACGCACGCACGCACGCACACACACCACACACACACACACACACACATACGTACGCGCGCGCATGCCCACACACAGAAACACCATCAAGGCCAATAGCGCAGTCAGATGGCATTAAATACGCCCAATCACTCGTGATTGCCTTTTTACGTGTCCATACATACACACGTAGTGTTGCACACCCCGCAAGGGCAGTGGCGCCGACAGACGGTATTAAATAAGCTGCATGACTAGTGAATGCCTTGTTTTACATACATACACGCATGCACGACGCACGCACGCTCACTCTCTCTCTCTCACTCACTCTGTCTCTGTCTCTGTCTGTCTATCTGTCTGTCTGTCTGTCTGTCTGTCTGTCTGTCTGTCTCTCTCTCTCTCTCACCACACACACACACACACACACACACACACACACACACACACACACACACACACACACACATTTAAGTGACAGGCCATCTGATGACTGTCTAAGTAGACAAACGCTTTGGGAATAGCAAAGAACAGCTAGACAATGTGTGGATGGGTGGTGGGGAAAGAACTGCGTGCACGTGAGTTTCGTGCCCTGATTCCACGGCATCTAATCTACTTGTCCTGCTCTGTTTCCATTCCTGTGGTCATTTCACGCCAACGCTTTCAATGAGGATAATTCTGTTGGTCTTTAGATTGTGAATCGTGAAACAAAAATGCCACAAGTCAAACAATGCGGATTTTGTGACTGGTCCAAGGAAGAGTATATGCATTTGCTCCAGCGAAAACAGTGTATGTATGTGATCTTGTTAGGGGTTTATGTCTTTGGCCCATGAAAAGGGATTTGCTTATTTTGTCCTGTGCAAGAGTTTGTGTGTATTTCGTCCTTTAAGGGATTAATTTGTGTGTTATTCAGACAGTGGAGAATATGTAATGTATACAATATGAGGGACATGCTTTCACTTCCAAGCTTGAAGTACACAACTGTGGTCTGGTAGGACATACTATGTTTTTGCCGTCTAAACTTCTACGGATTCGGAACTCAGGCAGATCTGACAAGAAGAGAACTGCAGACATCTAACATCATTATGGCTCAGGGTAAGTGATGGGGAGCGACCAAAGACAAGCTCTGTACAAAACACAAATTACATGGTTAACTGACAGCCTACGAGCCTCCACAAACCTTAAATTTATTCCCGGAAATCAGATAAAGTCTACCAAATGTTGCTCCCAAGAACTCAGTTAAGCGGGGCTGGGTAGTGTTGGTGAATCACTTACTTGAATTAACTCAGACTTGTGTGATAGGAGAAATCAGCACAAAGGTAGATATCCTTATCTCCACTAGAAGAGAGGTCTGGGACAGTTGAGGGAAGTGGTGGCGCATTTATTTTCTGACCGCGTGTCGTGATAAATAAAAGGTACGTGGAGTGTTTTTAAGCCCCACAGTGTCTGTCACAACAAGGGGCTGGCTTCCCACCAAATCTCGGATGTTTAGCAAGGAACCACACTGGAACATTACTCTGACGAAGGCCAGACAAAAGCAGTCGACTCTTGTACATAGTTGATTAGTATCTGGAATAAACATCGGTCTCCCTTCGATTTCCTCCAATCTACATGCAAATGATAATAAGCCATGACTAAAAGAGTGATGGCCTCTTTTGCTTATCAGTCTCGATTTAATAAGAATTGTTTCCTATTCTCGTCTCCCTTTTCCGTCTCTCCGGGTTAATAAATCTCCTGCTTCAGGAAGTACAGTGCTGATGGACAATTGAGCGTGAGAGCTAAAAAGAGAATGACTCTTTTCCTGGAAGGCGTACATATAAGTACATTTGTCCGTCCATTGACAATATAATTTGGACACGCACTTTTGTACAAGAGGGAATGTGTTTTATTTCAGAAATCCATTGCTTTTGTGACTCTTAAATAGCATAAGGATATATTGACATTTTCTATATGTTTAGTCAGATGAAAGACGCAAAGGATCAAATATTCATTTTACCCAGTGACCTTGAAAAAATTCCTGTACTCAGAAAATCAAGATCAAATGGAGAAATAAGCAAAACCGTCTGGGTGTAGCAGGTCCCCACATTTCCGTCACTGGATCGGAAGTACACTAGAACCCACGGAAGATGGCGGGGGGACGTGTTTTACAATCCAGTTGACTGTGTGACTGAGAATGGAGAGTGTGAACCATTGTCAGTGCTAGTGAACCGATCCTGTCTGATGCCATATCTTGGTGATGAGAAAAGGAAGGAAAAATCCCAAACGAACAGACTCCTTGTGTGTGTGTGTGTGTGTGTGTGTGTGTGTGTGTGTGTGTGTGTGTGTGTGTGTGTGTGTCTGTCTGTCTGTCTGTCTGTGTATGTATGTGTGTGTGTGTGTGTGTGTGTGTGTGTGTGTGTGTGTGTGTGTGTGTGTGTGTGTGTATGTGAATGTGTTTAGTATTCCGACACTGGATCGCATTAACACATGTAATGTGAGGGACAGAATCTTATTTCCTTGGTCGAAACAACTACGGTCTGATATGACAATGTTTATACGCTCTAAACTTTCACGAGATTCATACTGGGGCAAGTCTCACCGTGATGAGACTGCAGGCATCTAACAGAATTACGGCTCAGGGTCAGTGGTGACAGCCACAAACTGAATGGGCAAACTGACAGTCCATCACTCTTCCCACCCCAAACATTGACTTCAGGGAAGGCACGATTGGATGGGAGCTGTCCAACACTGGTTCCGTGGAGAATTCAATTAAGCAGGGCTGGATGGTGTTGCTGTACCACTTAGCCTACCTGACTTCAGTCTAACTATATGGTGAGGGAAGTCAGCGCACAGATGGACATCGCTGCCTACATAAGAAAAGAAGTCTGAGGGAGTGGGAGAAAGCCGTGGTGCACATATTCTTTGGAAAGGTGTTGGAAAACACAAAGTGGGAAAGTGCTCAAACCTCATACCAGCTGTCGCAACGAGCCATGTGCATGTCATAGTAGCTGTTTGTAGCTAGCAGAAAAGACCCATGCTACACCATAACACTCATTCAGACCCGAGGGAACGCAGTTGACATTGGCAGAGACATTGACACAGTTGATCAGTATCTGCAACCATCTTCGTGGTCCCCACGATGTCTTTCAGTTTGCATTCAGATGATGTAGAATTAGAGGCCCAGTGTCTGGCCTGTGTTGCTTCTCGCTCTCAGCCTGCAATATGTGTTTTCTCTTGCTCGCTCCCGATGCAGCTTTTTTTTCATGCTTGATGCAAGATACTATTTTAGGAACAACAGCGCTGATGGAGAATACAGAGTGTGAGTTGAAAGAGACGGATATTTTTCTGTAGAGTGTGAATATTTTTATTATTTTATCGTTCGTCCATAGACAATACATTTTTACTCAAGAACTTTCTTATAAGAGTGAATCTATTTTACTTTTAAGCTTCGTTACTTTTTGTGAAGGTATTAAAGAATGTACAGGGATATGGAAAGGAGCAGGATTAAAGGCTCATTCCATTCAGTGTGGCCTGTGCTGAGCACAATCAAATGCTCTTCTCCCATTGATGGTGAAAATGAACACCTAATGGACAAATAAACAGATCAAGCTGGATGTCACGTGTAGCTGAATTTATATAACTAAACTGGAATGACGTAGATTTACAGAAAGGAGGACAAGGTTTGTGTTTTACATTTAAGAGAAATGCGTAATCGAAGATGAGGAAAACTAAACATTGTCAGTGAACCAATCGCGTTTGAGGCCGTATTTCAAATTTTTCAACATCCCCGTTTATTATGTTATCAGGTCCCCACTTTTAAGAATATCTTGTTTGACCATTAAACAACCTATTATAAGAGCCCCCCTCCCCTCCCCCCCCCCCCTCCCCCCCGCATAATGTGCATCAAGCTCGGTAAATTTGAGCTTCTGTGATGTCTGTCACCGTACTGGGTGACCTCCCTCTTAATTTATTTAGAAACTAATTCTCTCAGCTTCAAACAATGCCAAACATCCTCTGTCTAGTTACTGGGGTACTGGCCATCCAGACACAGAGCCATCTGTTCGACAACAGTGATTAACCTGTGTCGCTAGAAGAAGCAGATCATGTGGTCAGTAACCCCAACTCTGATGTAGTAGTCAGAGGTGTTAGTGGAAAGGCGGATGACTCAGTTACAGTCCAAAGGCTTCCTGATAAGAGAAACACCAGGACTTGAGCAGAGCGTAGGTGAGCGCTTGGATTTGTGCAGGCTTTTCACACTCAGACCTGTGGTGTTATTTTTTTTAGATATCGCATATGGCTATCTATTCATTAACTGCAAGCCGGGAATGGTCTGTTCCGCCAAATACAAGACTTGAAAAAAATGTATGGACTTACTTGTAACAAAACCTGTACCCATCGTCAACACAGCGTAGGCCTCCAAGGGTGGTACAGGACTGCTCTAAAGGCAGGTGAAGACAGTGCTTCTCTGGGTCCTCCCCAGCACCTTCGGGTGTTTCTTTTTCTTCTATTTAGTCCTACGAAGTTTGGTATGATCACCGCATTGAACATTTACATTTGCTGCTATCAGAGATAATTTAATCCAGTATATGAGAAATTGTAATGCGTTACTTACACCTGGTTAATTCTTTTAAATGGTGTACCCCTCACCTATTCCATTTTTTTTTTTCAATAGCGATTGTTTGTGCTCTAATTTGCAATAAGGTTTATCGGTGATGAATGATTCTTATATTTGTTTATTGGTATATGCCATACCCTTTACTGAAACGTATACAAAAGATATCAAGCAACATTTCCTCTGTAATGATGTAAACCGAACGCGCAGTACTAGAATTGAAATCAACATAGACAGCAAATATGAATAGACTGGGTTATCAAAACCTTTTGCAGGCACCAGCGACTCCTCTCTCCACCCCCGTGTGTGTGTGTGTGTGTGTGTGTGTGTGTGTGTGTGTGTGTGAGAGAGAGAGAGAGAGAGAGAGAGAGAGAGAGAGACAGACAGACAGACAGACAGACAGACAGACAGACAGACAGACAGACAGAGGGTACAAGGTCAAACTGTGTCCATCAGAAGACTGTATGCAGACAAGTGACAATCCAAGATCCTTTATATCCACGAATCGATTGAAGGAAAGACGTGAGAGAATTTGGTGATCTCCAGCCACAGGAATTGAATGACGTGGGGCTGGGTGATGCTGGATAGTTGGTAGCCTAGTCCCATCAGAAGCTGTGTGATTGGAGAGGCCTGAATGGAAGATGTCCAGCTTGGGGACATCGGTAACAAGGTTAGCATGAAGGCATCGTGAGAAAGTTTTTGTTTTTTTTTTCCCTCCACCACCCCCCGGCTTTACTATTTTTTTTCTTTTATTTTTTCATTCTTTGTTTCTTTTTTGTTTGATTTTTTTTTTCCTTTTTCTTTTTCACTTTTCTTCCTTTATTTTTGGCTTTTTTTGTTGTAAAGGCGGTCCTTTTTTTTTTTTTCTTCCCTTCAACTCTCACGCACCATGCGGGTCTGTATGATGTATTGCTATGAATGGACATTAATTTGCTGGTTTTAATGTTTTGGCGTTTGTTACAGCGCGTCAGGGTTTATTTTTGTACTAGTGTTTGGTGCAGTGACACTCTCACACTGTGTTTCACAAAAAAGATACAAGGGTTATATAAAAAAAAAAGATTTAAAAGAGAGAGAGAGAGAGAGAGAGAGAGAGAGAGAGAGAGAGAGAGAGAGAGAGAGGCCCGGACATCTTCCGGGAACCATCCTTGAA
>CM065734.1:42377663-42382663 GCA_033310375.1 Conus canariensis
ACAGACAGGCAGGCAGGCAGGCAGGCAGGCAGGCAGGCAGACAGACAGACGGACAGATAGATACGTATGTAAAGAGATCGATCGATCGATCGATCGATCGGTCGATCGATCAACAGATAGATTGATGGATGGATAGATACATAGATAGATAGACAGACAGACGAACAGACAGACAGACAGACAGATAGATAGATAGATAGATAGATAGATAGATAGATAGATAGATAGATAGATAGATAGATAGATAAATAGATAGATAGATGGTTAGATGTACTTAATTAGACAGGCCGAGAGATCAGATTGAAGGCATGTAAACTAAATGGACGAGGATTTTTTTTTCTTAATAGCCAATTATAGAACGTATACACACACGTACGTGCATGCATCAAGGGGAAGAGAGAGAGAGAGAGAGAGAGAGAGAGAGAGAGAGAGAGAGAGAGAGAGAGAGAGAGAGAGAGAGAGAGAGAGAAAGGGACAGAGAAAGGGACAGAGACCGAGAGACAGAAAAACATGGACAGACAGAGAGACAGAGACAGAGAGAGGGGGGTCGGAGAAGGAAGGGGTGTGCGGCACATAAAAACGACACAGCATATTTCTATAAAAAAAAGAAGAAAATATGACATAAAAGGCAGACCTCGCAACATGTACATTACAGACGCTGACTTTCAGAAAAGAGACTGCTCCAAGAAAGCTGCGTCAAATCTACATTTTCTTATCAATACATTCCTTATCTATCGCTCTCAGAAAGCTAATTACATTCTAACCTCAGTGGCCTAATGACATGCCACCTGTGTCTCCAGTCATTATCTGTTTACCATTTTTTAGCCATATGAGGTGAAGAGAACACCTTTCAGGCCGGCCTTTTCTGCCAAATGATCACAAACCTTACATTTTTCATCCTGTGTATTTTTGTCTCCAGTAAACACTGATGTTTGAACTGTAATCTCGCTTCTTACTGTGTTCAATCTAAAGAAAAGTAACGAAGATCTAACACAAACAAAAACTCTATTTCAGAAAGTTGCTGTGAACAGAGCAACGACTTTACATACTTTGGCACCACACGAAGGGGAAAAAGATCTTTCCCACTGGAAGTCTAAATTTTATCAGTGCCACTCCTTTCTAAAGAGAAACAAGGGTAGAACGGGTGCAAAGAAAATCATGTGGAGAGAGCAAGAAAAAAAAGGCAACATTAAGCTGACAAGCACGAGAAGGCGAGAGTGTGATCAGAATTCAATACAGTCTGTATGCAGACGGCAGGAAATAGACGGGAAACCGGAAACTGTCGCAGATACTTTGCAACAGTGCCATCTGCTTGTGTCAACTGTATCTCCTTCTGGCTTGAGTGGGAGCAATGATTATCTTGTATGGTTCTTTGATGCTGCCCGCTAAAAGATCTGCAAAAGTCCAGATATTACATCTCTTCCTGACAGTCGCTATGGGACTTGAAAACTCTCCACTTCATTCGGTTTTTACAACACACCGCTTGCAGTGAATGGACCACTTCTCTTCCTTACAGCTCTCCCAGATCTTGTTTAGTAATGTGGGATGGATAGGCATCCCTTTGCTGACTTCTCACACAACTCAAGTCTGATTTAATTTAGACAGCAGTGAAGGAACACCGCCCAGCTCTGCCTAACCGAGTTCTTGTAGCAGGGGTCCATGGAGGAAATCCAATCCTGTCTTTCCAGAAATCGATGTTCGGTTCCAAAGGTTTGTGGACCGTCAGTTGGCCCTTTTTGCTTGTCTTATGCCAGTTTCTCATCACCCAAGAAACCAACACTCCCATACCAGCATATATTTGAAGCAATGAATAAGGATTCAATACAACAGCGATGGTAGCTTTAGAATGAGAGTTTAGACTTAAGTCTGCAAAATGAGTGGAACAAGTTCATGTAGTTCCATTCAATTCTTTTGTGGTTTTTTTTTTGTCCTTCACCCTCCATTGTTTTGTCCACATCTTTTTTCAGATTCGATCATTTTCTTTTTTTGTGTGTGGGTCCTCCATCTCCCCCCCCCCCTCCACACCACACCCCCGCCCCCCCTTTTTTTTTTTTTTTGCTTTCTCATTCACCCTGCAAATCTGTATATCATTTTACTGATGGACATTCTCGCGTGAACTTTAGTACCTTAGCGTTTGATACAGAGCGTCTGGGTTTATTAATGTGCTAACCCCATGGGGCTATACGTCTGCAGTTCCAATTCCATGGTCAAAATGTTCGTGGGTTGGTAGATCTTCAAAACATTTAGAGCACACCAAAAATGCCCCCACTTCCTCAACCGACTAGCGTTCCTCCTTACGTTTCTTGCTTCATGAATAGCACTGTGTGACCATTGCGGTGTCTTAGTTTCTTGCTTCATGAATAGCGCTGTGTGACCATTGCGGTCTTTAGTCTCTTGGGAAAGGACAGCAACTAATAGCGCTGTGTGACCATTGCGGTCTTTAGTCTCTTGGGAAAGGACAGCAACTAATAGCGCTGTGTGACCATTGCGGTCTTTAGTCTCTTGGGAAAGGACAGCAACTAATAGCGCTGTGTGACCATTGCGGTCTTTAGTCTCTTGGGAAAGGACAGCAACTAATAGCGCTGTGTGACCATTGCGGTCTTTAGTCTCTTGGGAAAGGACAGCAACTAATAGCGCTGTGTGACCATTGCGGTCTTTAGTCTCTTGGGAAAGGACAGCAACTAATAGCGCTGTGTGACCATTGCGGTCTTTAGTCTCTTGGGAAAGGACAGCAACTAATAGCGCTGTGTGACCATTGCGGTCTTTAGTCTCTTGGGAAAGGACAGCAACTAATAGCGCTGTGTGACCATTGCGGTCTTTAGTCTCTTGGGAAAGGACAGCAACTAATAGCGCTGTGTGACCATTGCGGTCTCTTAGTTTCTTGGGAAAGGACAGCAACTAATAGCGCTGTGTGACCATTGCGGTCTTTAGTCTCTTGGGAAAGGACAGCAACTAATAGCGCTGTGTGACCATTGCGGTCTTTAGTCTCTTGGGAAAGGACAGCAACTAATAGCGCTGTGTGACCATTGCGGTCTTTAGTCTCTTGGGAAAGGACAGCAACTAATAGCGCTGTGTGACCATTGCGGTCTTTAGTCTCTTGGGAAAGGACAGCAACTAATAGCGCTGTGTGACCATTGCGGTCTTTAGTCTCTTGGGAAAGGACAGCAACTAATAGCGCTGTGTGACCATTGCGGTCTTTAGTCTCTTGGGAAAGGACAGCAACTAATAGCGCTGTGTGACCATTGCGGTCTTTAGTCTCTTGGGAAAGGACAGCAACTAATAGCGCTGTGTGACCATTGCGGTCTTTAGTCTCTTGGGAAAGGACAGCAACTAAGGAGGACGGAACAAAAGAAAGCAAGAAAGAGTGAAGAAAGAAAGGAGGCAAGAAAAGAAGAAAGAAAACAAAACGAAAAAGAAACACTTACATAGACAGACAGACAGACAGATAAACAGACAGACGGATAGGTAGATAGATAGAAACAAAGATAGACAGATGGATAGTTAGATAGACAGATGGATACATAGACAGACTGATTGATTGATAGATAGACAGTTAGATAGATAGACACATAGACACATGGATAGACATATAGACAGATATGTGGAGGCAGCTAGATAGACAGGCTGCTAGATACATATGAATTACTTTAATGCATCAACTTGACAAATCAACAACAATGCACAGTAGTCCAGATTGCAGGCGCATCGATAAAAGTTCTCTCCTCTCTCTCTCTCTCTCTCTCTCTCTCTCTCTCTCTCTCTCTCTCTCTCTCTCTCTCTCTCTCTCTCTCTCTTCCCACTCCTTCTCTCTCTGTCCCCACGTCCTTCTTTCTCTCTCCGGCTGGCTCCAATTCTTTGTCTGTCAGTGCTTTAGTCAGCTTTATATGTCTATTACTATTCAAAGCACAGTTTGAAAGTCAGCATCCGTCAATTTCAAGGCTGTTTCATGAGGTGATTCCGCCTTGACCAAACACGCCCAGACCCAATCATGACAGACATGCTCAAGTATTTTGCAATTTGTTTACATTTGGTCATGGGCAGTCCTAACATTGAAAGCCCTGAAACCACTCTTTTATGAACCATGCCTAGTGAACCTATTACAAGAACAATCACTTTCGTGCTAAATCCGGCATCACTAAGAGCATAGCAAAGAGGCAAGTACTTTTGATATTTGCTCTTATAGTATGTTTGTATGAATATGTCAAATGGGTTTGAAACCTCGATGACGAATGCCACCGAGTTTCGATGGTCGATGAAGCATAGATCAGGTTTCAGCCTTGGTAGATCTTCAACACCGTTTATAGAGACATGCCTATTTTGAAAAAACATCCACAAAATCCGTCACAACGCATTTCTGTAGCTCCTTTCTGATGATTTCAACGCATCTGTCGTGTCTTTGTGTGTAGAGGCCCCTCAGTCGACGACATCCATTCAAGGCATGGAAATTTGTATCAGAACGAAACCCGCACAAAGCACACTCTCTCCGGTAAGTATCAGGATAGTAGTTGTTCACTGTACTGGTCTCCAGCAGCTGTAGACGTCCCTTGCTGATGAACCTGGTTATTTGGTCACTGACGTTGGTGTTGGTGAGGTGTCCTATGGAGTGGGTCACTGCCGCATCCGGAATTGCATCCCGGGTGATTCTCCCTTGTTGTTGCAACTGCCGAAAATGGTGTGTATCTTTGTCCATTTGCATTCTTCTGATTGCGCTGTACAATTGTTTAGAATTACTGTAGCACATTTGAACTACCCCATCATCAGAAGCTGGGAGTACTATTCCGAAACTGTCGCTGTTTTCATCGAATTCCAGCTTAAGTTCCAGCCGCACACACAGCTCATGGAGCTCAACGAAGGAAGAACGTGACCAGTTGACCTTGCTGCCTTTCCTTAACTTCCCTTCGGTGTCTGTGGCATATCCTCCAAAATTGTTGTCATCTGGATCTGCGTGAGGCACTTTTCTCTTTTCCATGTGGAGATGGAAACTGTTGCGACATACATAC
>CM065734.1:42390163-42395163 GCA_033310375.1 Conus canariensis
AAAGACCGAGGGCAAATCAGGGGGATGGGTGAGAGAGAGAGAGAGAGAGAGAGAGAGAGAGAGAGAGAGAGAGAGAGAGAGAGAGAGAGAGAGAGAGAGAGGTGGGTATTTATTGAGTACAGGCAATGGCCCGTTCTAAAGGGGGTACGTCAACAATACAATGCTGTTTCTCTTCTTTGGGCACATTATAGCATCTTCGTCAAAATGTATCAGTTATTCCAATACACACACACACACACACACACACACACACACACACACACACACACACACACACACACACACACACACACAGAGAGAGAGAGAGAGAAGAGAGAGAGAGAGAGAGAGAGAGAGAGAGAGAGAGTTACATACATACAAACATACGGACATACATGTATGCATGCATGCATACATACATGCATACACACGTACGTACATACATTCACACATACACACAAAACATACATACATACATACATACATACATACATAACATACATACATACATACATACATACATACATACATACATGCATACATACCACACGCCAAGGATTGATGATTGTGATGATGAATTGAGGTGAAAAAATGAAAATCAATGCACATTTTTCTTCAGATATACAGTAACGCCCGTGGCAAACCAACGGATTTTTCTTCTTTTTTTTTTTTTGCGCCGTGACATGAAGCCAGCAGCGAATATTTTACTGGCTAGCATCACTGAAGGGTTATAGTAAAAATTCTTTCTTGGTGGGTCTCAGTCGACGACTGGACAAATAAAGTAAGAGACAGAAAGGGGGAAAGGTTTACGAATATGCAAACAAAAGGGGCTCTGATTCTAGGACAGCTGTCCAGCTGCTTGTGATTGTTCATGTTTGTCCGTGTCTGACATGTATGTAGAGAATCCGAACACTTGTTCTTTTTTGCGTTTTGTTGTTGTTGTCGTTGTTGTTGTTGTTGTTGCTGCTGTTGTTGTTGCTGTTGCTGCTGCTGCTGTTTTTGTTGTTATTGCTATTGTTGCCAGCTGATGAAGACGATTTCTCAAAAATGTCTTTTAGATGTGCTGTGTATTGAAAATAAAACAAAACAAACAAAGAAAACAAAACGAAATATGAAGCACAATCTGCGATGTACTTGTGTGCTGAGGTCTTTCCTCTGCTTGTTGTCTGTCTCAGACATCTTCCCTGTCGGCATGGCGCCAAACAATCTACCCCCGGGCAAGACAGCCTTCAGTATCAATACTTCCCCCACGTAACAATATTGTTCTGTCGCCATCTGATGGGATGAAGGGATATCAGCAGCCCTACTCCTCCCTCTAGACTCTGTTTCCTTGCTATCGAAAATCCATACACTGTCGGAAAGCATCTAGACAAACTATGAGTGATACCAGAAGAAGATCAATGAGTGACATCTGTGTCCAGACAGCACTGTTCCAAAAGGTCTGAACTCGCTTAGACTGGAAAATGTTTTAGTGAAAGCTGTTAAGAGATACTGTCTTGTTCCACAGAACGGTTGCTATACCCCCTCATTTAAAGTTCCAGCCTAAACTACCAGAGAGGTGCTAGACAGTATACCACTGTTTGCCTACTCATGGACATGTTCTTGTCTGTCTGTTCTCTTGGCTAGGGCTGCTATGTTTATGCTTTCTCTGCTTAAGGGGAAAGGTTCCGCTTTGTTGTAAGTGGGAGGGAAACACACAGATTGCCCGAATTTCCACCCCCGGGCAAGACAGCCTTCAGTATCAATACTTCCCCCACGTAACAATATTGTTCTGTCGCCATCTGATGGGATGAAGGGATATCACCAGCCCTACTCCTCACTCTAGACTCTGCTTCCTTTCTATCGAAAATCCATACACTGTGGGAAAGGATCTAGACAAACAAAGAGTGATACCAGGAGAAGATCAATGAGTGACATCTGTGTCCAGACAGCACCACTCCAAAAGGTCTGAACTCGCTAAGACAGGAACATGTTTTATTTTAAGCGGTTAAGAGAAGCTGTCATGTTCCGTGGAAAGGTTGCAATATCAGATTTTGTTTTGAAATTCCCTTTCAATTGCCAGGAAACTGCTAAGCAGTTCATTGTTGTTTGCTTGTTCATGAATATGTTTCGACCAGGCTGTTGTTCTGACCAGGGCTGCGACAGTTATGCTCTCTCTGCTTAAGAGAAAACGTTTAGCTTCGTTTCAAGTGGGAGAGGAAAATACACAGACTGCCTCAATTTCCATTTTTTATAGACCAACTTTTTGTGGATTTTGGATGTAGGGCAGTCAGTCAATTCATTAGTTCAGTGAAGAGAAGCATACGAGAAAAAATATGAAAAGTAAGGATCTCATTTATCTGAGTTCAGATCCTGGTCATACAAAAATAAGAATTTTGCATTTCTTTGCACTCACAGCTTCCTAAAATGTAATTGTACCATACCTTTATCACACCAAAAAGCAACTGAGTCAGTATAAATTTAGATCCCTGATTTCCGGTCTCAGTGTGTTAAAAAGTGATAAAGCCCAATCTGGTATGTACTTGTTTGTTAAGGTCTTTACCCTACTTGTCTGTCTCAGACATTAACCTTGTCAGCATGGTGCCAAACAATCCACCCAGGCCCAGACAGCCTTCAGTATCAATACTTCCCCCACGTAACAATATTGTTCCGTTGTCATCTCACAGGATGAAGGGATATTACCAGCCCTACTCCTCCATCTAGACTCTGTTTCCTTTCTATCGAAAATCCATACACTGTCGGAAAGCAGCTAGACAAACTAAGAGTGATACCAGGAGAAGATCAATGACTGACATCTGTGTCCAGACAGCTCTGTGGCAAAAGGTCTGAACTCGCTAAGGCGGGAAAATGTTTTAGCGCAAGTTGTTAGAAGATATTGTCTTGTTCCACAGAAAAGTTGCTATGCCACATTCATTTAAAGTTCCTGCCTAAACTACCAGTGAGATGCTGGGCAGTATACTGCTACTTGCCTGTTCATGGGCATGTTTCGACCTGGCTGTTGTTTTGACTAGGGCTGTTATAGAGTCTTTGTATAGACTTTAAACTAATAGATGAGAGTTACAGAGGCTTGCAGCTGCTGCTTGACGTTCGTTTTGTTGCTCTAACGTCACTTAACAACAACATACGGGACTTCCGTTTGTATGGACTACGATAGTGTCTTTCTACACAAATACAGTGGATATTACAGCTGCGATGTTTAAACTTCCTTTGTTTTGGGAGACAAAATGCAGCTTTGTTATCAATGGGAGGGGAAATCGGAGACTGACTCATTTTTATATACTCATGTCCATGGACCGTCTTTTCTGTGGATTTGGAAAATATAGGGCAGGCAGACAAGACAGCGCTCATTAGTTCAGTGAACATAATAACAGTTTGATCCACGAGAAAACAAAAAATCTCCTTCATTTGAAGTGTAGATCTTGATAAAAAAAAAATCAGAACTTTTGCACTTCTTTGCACTCACAGCTTTCTCGCACATAAATCGTATTATCGTATTATACCATTAATTGCAGCACAAAGCAATGTGTCAGTATCGGTTTGGATCCCTGATTTCTGGTCTCAAAAAATACATCTAAGAGAGATGATCCTGTGATTTCTCTCTCTCTCTCTCTCTCTCTCTCTCTCTCTCTCTCTCTCTCTCTCTCTCTCTCTCTCTCTCTCTCTCTCTCTTCTCTCTCTCGTGTGCGTGCGCGAGCGCGCGCGTGTGTATGTACCTGCATGTGCATGTGTGTGCATATTTTCTTTCATGCGTGTGTGTGTATAGTCTTTTGATAAAGATATGAGATCATTTATGATAAAACATTTAGTTATATATGATTTCCCCCCCTTGTCTGAAAGGGCTGTACAGCTATTGGACAATAAAAAAGTGTCAGTGTCTGTCAGTGTCAGTGTCTCTCTCTCTCTCTCTCTCTCTCTCTCTCTCTCTCTCTCTCTCACACACACACACACACACACACACGCGCGCGCGCGCGCGCGCACACACACACACACACACACACAGAAACCACTGGCCTCCCTTGAAAGTCGTTGTCCAGAAGTATATCTCCTATGATGACCAGCTTTCGTTTATCCCGCTTTCATGGTAAAGATTTCTATTTGTGGCTCCACTCTCTTCATTGTCTTACTTTATCATATTAAATTGACTGAACTTTGATTAAAAGCCTCTGAGTCTGTAAAATCCATTTGATTTAATGCAGCATAGGTGCATAAGCCTTAAGTGGAATAGATGGTGATGGATTTGAATGGTAATTGTGAACGTTTGTAGCCTTCCTCTTTCTAACATCCGTGCCCCCACCCCAAACCCCTCCCTTTCTTCCTCTTTTGTTGTTGTTGCTGTTGTTGTGAATATCATGTTTAGGCAGAAGAGCAGATGATGATAGTGTTTGTTGTATCACAAACAAAACATGTACATTCTATAAATGGCTCGGTACGGAACAACATTTTCATGCCTGATGTGCAGATTGAATGTGTGTTAATTTTCTGATGTTTCATCATTGTATAAAGACATGCCAGTTCCGTGCACTCAAATTGAAATAACCAAAACAAATAATTGAATAAAAAGCAGCATTCAAGGTAGGAGCGGAACATGCATATTAATTTTCTAGCAAACAAAGTCCTTTCCTAGATCAAGCAACGTAAACATACATACGAAAACATTTACCCCAGAGGAATAGGGTCAAGCAGTGGCCTAGGAGCTTTTTTAAAAATTTATTTGACTGTTTGCCTCTTCCCTGCTGAGCAGTCTTCAGAAAGTAGTTTGTCTTTTGTTTACTTGGATAACTATTGTTTGGAAAGTTTCAATTCGGTCCATCTCAAGTCATTTGTTTTTAGGAAATTGAATATGTCGATGCTTTTTGCTACATTTATGCTCACTCTTACATCGCCTTAAATCGTGCAGATAAAAAATCTGAAGCCGAATGTGTGAAACTGTTGTTCAACACGTACAATGTCACCTCGTTTTGCGTATTTCGGAGACTTTTTATAGTTAGCTGCGATTGGAGACAGTATATGTTAATCACCCA
>CM065734.1:42400163-42417663 GCA_033310375.1 Conus canariensis
GAGAGAGAGAGAGAATTCTCCACCTACTCACCCCAGTCGCTATCTCTTTCTCTATCAACTTTCTGTTGGTGGGAAAATAGGGTTCGCACCATAACCCATCAATCCCTTTCCATGTCTTTCCTCCGTGATCTGGTCTTCTGAATTCTCGGAGGGATACCAAAGGAAATGAAGCACGTGCGAACTGTGTTAGACTGATTCCACAGGGAAGAGCATTCATGAAAAATGCCTTTCCCTTTCTCCCGGAGCTCAGACGGAATGTTATGTTTCCGATCTCTCGATACAACTTCCTTATCTTTTATCTGAAGTGGTGGTGGACCATTTAAAATCCGTGTCAACATTTTTTTTTTCTTTCTTTGCTATCACTTCTGGATTCTGTGTGTGCTGCTATAAGATGAAGCCTCCCGGCTCCAAGTCTGCTCCAAGCAGAATACTGTGCGGGGCAGATCTGATTTTTCAGGTCTCTGCATCTCCAGGGAACATAGCATAACACTGAATGGGAATCCTAATCTTTCAGGGAAGCAGATATCTTCATTGAACAATGTGCTTGAACATGTGCGAAGCACTGTTTTTGGAACCCATAACTGGTTATTCTTCATGTATTTGTAAACGGTGATAACCGTTTGGAACTATATTCAGACAAAATAACATTTTGAAATCATTTACATATGATTGGACACTGCCTATGTTCCATGGCCACTGAAATACATCCCTGGAGATTTGTACTAAGAACAACATTGACAGACATACACACGCACAGACGCAC
Source organism: Conus canariensis (assembly GCA_033310375.1). NCBI lineage: Eukaryota > Metazoa > Mollusca > Gastropoda > Neogastropoda > Conidae > Conus > Conus canariensis. Next base: position 42,400,927 of record CM065734.1, read on the forward strand.
AAAAAGATAGAGAGAACGCGTTGCATGTATCAGGTAGATCGTGGTAATCTGAAGAAAGCCGCTGAACATCACACACTTCATTCTGTATGCCAGTGAGGGCAACGATACTGCCGAGCTATTCTGCAATCAGCAGCATGTGGAATTTCCATTGCAAATCAGAAGCCAAATGTAAGGGACAACTAAGGTTCTGATCTTGGCTGGAAGATGTCCGCTCTCCAGTAAATCAAATTACTGTGGAAATCGAAGATTCTTGTCATTCTTGCGCTTTTATTTTCATGCATTGCATTACATTGCCTCCGATGCATGTAATAAGAACACACAGAAAGAATGGAGGATACATTAAAGACAGAAGGAATGAAGGGGGAAAAAACATAAACTGAGAAAAATCAAGTGTTTTGTTGAATATTTCTACCACTAACGTAAACGTTTGCAATAGTCAAAAGTCCATCTATGAGTGTGTGTGTGTGTGTGTGCGTGCGTGCGTGCGTGCGTGCGTGCGTGCGTGCGTGCGTGCGTGTGTGTGTGAGACAGACAGACAGACAGACAGACAGACAGACAGACAGACAGACAGAGAGTATAGGCGTTAGCCTCTGATGACTGTTCACTTTCATCAACATTCTGTATCACGGCTGTGATATGACATCCTCAAAATATTCTTCTTCCACGTTCATTGATCATTGCTGTGTGTCCCTTTAATCCCTCATCTTTCTTTGTACCCCACTCCTCCGTCTCTCCAGTCACCATCACCACTCCTCCCCCATTTGTCGCCATGTCAATGGATATTACGGTTTTCTGAGGAAAACAAGAAAAATAACACACCCCAAACTTATCTTCATTGCATTGATTCTGCCAGTCCTTCGCAGTTACTTTTGCATCAGAGGAAAAATATAGACCCAACACACCTCGGTCAATTCTGATATTCAATTTAAGCCGAAGAGTTGATCGAAGAATGCCAATTTCATAAGCTCTGTGTTGTTTCCCTGATGGAAGGAGGAAGGGATGAGAGTCTGTGAAGTGAAGGGGGTGAACAGAGATGTCCATCGATCTTCCTGTTGCCTTCATCTCAGTGCGTCCATGACTTAACTGTCAATATGTACGCTCTGGGAATATTTTTGAGACTGACACCACTCTCTCTCTCTCTCTCTCTCTCTCTCTCTCTCTCTCTCTCTCTCTCTCTCTCTCTCACACACACACACACACACACACACACACACACACACACACACACACACACACACACACACACAGAGATGATTTATTTCTTAACTTTAATGTAAACAATCGTGCCCGTTCCCCGTCAGAGGAGCCAATGGCCTCACTGAATAAAAATTTAAAGTCCAAATTCTCTCTCTCTCTCTCTCTCTCTCTCTCTCTCTCTCTCTCTCTCTTCTCTCTCTCTCTCTCTCTCTCTCTCTCTCTCTCTCTCTCTCTCTCTCTCTCTCTCTCATGCATAGTCAACAATTCAAACGACTAAATGCCTTGCCGTAGATCGCAGAGAATGATAAGTGAAGTGACTTTTTTTTTAAATGCAGATCAGTGCAACATCCTGGTGAAACGATTCTGCCCAACATTCGCATATGGGAATTCCAGTGCCAGAGGAAGGCGATGCCACTGAAGGGTGTGCCAAACGTGTGAAGAACACAATGAGCCACCGAAGACAGATGGGCTGGGCTGGAAGTTGTCATCTGTCAGCGTAATTCAGTTATTTTGTAAATGAAGGCTCCGTGTCGTGTTTATGCTTTTCGCTGGTGACCAGTATAGAGCCTACAACAAGGAAAAAAACAACAACGGTGCAGGCAATGGAATCTTGATGCAGAGGGGAGGAAAATGTTTATTCTGATGAAGAACAGAACCGCTCAAATGTCCTTTGTTAGTAAGAAAAAAACAAAACAAAACAAAAGAAAAAATATTTTTTAAAGTGGGCTGTTTTTCTACACACAGCATTAAGTTTTTCATCTGCTACTTTGTTAATTTTCTGTTCTTACCGAAGAGAGAGAGAGAGAGAGAGAGAGGGGAGAGAGAGAGAGAGAGAGAGAGAGAGAGAGAGAGAGAGAGAGAGAGAGAGATTCCTTCTAAAAGAGCTAGATCTACAGACAAAGTATATTAACAACACAGAAACAAGCAAATCAAAGGGGCAGCAGTAAGTTTTCTATGCTTATGCACCCATCCATCCCATTCCATCAGCTCTCCCATGAACACCGATATTAGATGATAGAAGGAGTTTCCATTGTTCACTGGAGCTGTCTCTGCCGCAGCATGAACTTTAAGGCGAAATAACATCAGCGATGAAGAAATGATCTTCCATCCAAAATGTTATTATCCTAGACAAAGCTTAATGTCAGTCTTCAGAATGGTGCGTCATGTCAAAGTCTGCCGCTTCAGTGTTGGTGGTTTCTTTGACAGTCAGCCTAATTCATGACGCAGTCTGCAGGCATGAGGTATAGCGGGTGCCCTCACGAAGGACCAGACCGTCGGTCTTCTCCGCCTGACGTCTTCCATTTTCATTGCTGCCGCTTTGGATTCAGCCAGGACTTGCACACAGAACGACCACGCCTCAGCTGTTAGAAAAGAGACATCAGTTATGTGTGACCACCAGCACAGTGAGGCTTCTGAAGAATGCCCTAGGCCTAAACAACACGAGGACAAAACTAGAAGGAGAACAAAAAGTATAGAACAAGTCTGGTGTATGTGTTCATGAACAAGTGTTGATGTATGCCAAGCCATGGAATGTCACAAATTTAAGTCATCATGCTAAGACTATGTAATGTTGTCAGAAAAGCATTTCATATGCTCGGGTTTGTTTTTTTTGTTTTTTTCGGGTAAGTAATAAGTTATTTAGAATTAAAAAAAAAAAATTACCCCTAACTTAGCGCCCAGTCCACTTCCTGCTTAAAAGACACTATTAATACCATAAGAAACAAATGAATACAGCCTTGTTCGTTTTGCCTGCTTTCATTGAACACTGTTGTTTTACTCGGCCTCTTGCTCAGTTCATCCCAGTGACTTAAGGCCTTGCCAGGTGACTTCTCTCTTCTCCAATGAATATAATGTATGAATTTGTGGTACAGCTTTCTCTTGAGATCTGTGTTTCAACCCCCCCCCCCCACACCCCCCATTGATTGACAAAACTTGTGGTACAGCTTTCTCTTGAGATCTGTATTTCAACCCCCCCCCCTCCCCCCCCCCCCCCCCCCCCCCCTTGATTGACACATGCTGTCCATTTCTGACATAATGACAACCTGTCTAATGACGCCTGGTGCGTAAAAATGCGTAAAAGTGCTGTCTGGAAAGACCTCTGCTGAAGAAGACTTGTCTTGATGCAGACGACTTTGAAGAAGTACTGCACTGTCTCCCATCCTGTCTGTAGCTGCATGCCTTCTTTACAACTCAACGGTCATGTGACTCACAGAAATTCAACCAGGCCCTTGCGTCCGTCACATGATTTTTATAAATTTTATAAAAGCTCTTGCAAAGATAATATATGATGTTTCGACATCTATCGACAATGATTGAATCTCCGTTCCTGCTTTTCAAGATCTTTCTGCCACCTTTGATATCACTGGCCACGATAGGCTGCAAAGCAGACTTTGTCCTTTCTGGATCTGCACTGTCATTATTGAGATCCTATTTCAATAACGAGAACAGAAGTAGTCACAGTGAATGGCCATAAATCCTCCAATCAATTCAGAGAGAGAGAGAGAGAGAGAGAGAGAGGAGAGAGGGGGGGTATGCAGATCGAAGTGGAGGTGAAGGGTGGAGGGAGGGAGACTATCTTACGTTTGGCAGGTATCATTGTCTGAAAATATTTCACTTTTTGTTGTTAAGTTAAAATCATATCATGATCTCTTACTGCTGCCTGTACGTGTCACTTCCCCAAATCTGAAAAGATTCCCCTTCCTCTTCCATTTTCTCCTCGTCTATGAGCTGCGGTCTGAGATAAAAAGTAACTGACCTTGACGACAGGTAGACAATCGGCAGAGACTCCTCAGTCTCTCCAGCCATAGATGACAGGTTGTCAATGTAGCACGCTCCACTGAAGACTGATATTGTAATAAGTCAGAGACGTTTACTCAGACGGATGATTATTTTTTCCATGGTTCACGTCACTCTGTCTGGAACGGCTTTCCACATCACAGCCTGCTCTTGGGAAAATGTCCCAGCTCCTTCCACCCCCAATGTCTGTTTCCCAGGAGACGTAATGATGTGTGGTGGCGGAACATACGGGTTGGGTATTACATTTCACTTCAGTTCTCTACATTTCTGTCTCTAATTGTTTGCTTTTATCTTTATTTTTTCTCCATGAATTCTTTGAAGTGAACTTCTCTCTGTCTCTGTCGTTGTCTCTGTCGCTGTATCTCTGTCGCTCTCTCTCTCTCTCTCTCTCTCTCTCTCTCTCTCTCTCTCTCTCTCTCTCTCATTATAATATATAAAATGAACTGTTCTTATGGGAGATAACAAAGTAATCATGTATCATCTACCGTCCAGTTTTCACGCAGACCATATTTCCACTCCATCCTAAGCCAGTCTTATCAAGCCTGTGTTCAATTCTACTTTATCAGTTTATTGAATGATTTTTTGCCACAAGCAAGCCAGTATGTAACCATACCTATAAATTTGAGCAAGCCTTCAATTTTCTCCTTAGGCATCTTCAAACAATGCTCTAAATCATTTTTTATACATACAGACTGACATTTTGGACGGTCTTAGAGGTCCCCATGTGACAGACATCAGACGTTGCCCTGACTCGCTCCACTGAACACAGACGTTGAGCTAAATCCAAGGCTCACACCAGGCAAATGATCCTTTATTTATGACCAGCGTCACTCTGTCTTGAACTTCCTGTCTCAAAGTCTGCACTTGGGAAAGGTGTTAATTTATTACACTTCAAGTCACCATTGTTCTCGGGAGAGTCCATATGTGGGGATATTTACTGAGCATCATTTATATCTAGTTCTGTTTTAATTGCTTATGTCTATCAATATTTTAGGATGGCACCTGTCTCTGTCTCTGTCTCTGTCTCTGTCTCTCTCTCTCTCTCTCTCTCTCTCTCTCTCTCTCTCTCTCTTCTCTCGGTATAAAATGCAGCTTTTTAATGACTTGTTGAAGAGATAAGGCAATGACTGCACACTGAATGATCGATCGATCGATCAATTGATTGACTGAATTATCAAGTGGTTATTGATTAATTGATTGACTGATTGATTGATTTTGGCAATGAACAACTGTGATAGATATATCATGTCTTTATTTGTTCTATGAATTTACATCATCTTTCAAGGATTTGTCTGACCTCAGGCGTCTCCAAACAACACAATCCACCCCTTTTGCTGTGGAGACAGACGTACATACATCCTGGCCGCTCTTAGAATTCCCCTGGCGACAGACATTAGACTTTGCCCTGACTCGCCTCAACCCCCCTCCTTCCTCCTCTCCACCCCCACTGAATACAAGCATTGATCTAAGTCCAAGAACTCACCTCACACACGTGATCACTTCCTCATGGTTTACGTCACTCTGTCTAAATGTTGTTGCCCCATAATCTGCTGCAGGGAAATGTACTGACTCGATTTCTTTCACGGAAATCATAATTCTCGAGAGAGTTGATAAAATGGGATTGGGGAAAGAGATACTTCATGGGATATTTATTGACCTTCATTTACATCCGATTGTTTGTTTTTCCAATAGACAACTGATTATGATAGGTATGTTCTTTTTTAAACTTTGATTATATCCATGAATTCACGCCAGCCTTCCTCCGTGAATGCCTTCAAACAAAGCTCTCACACTTTTGAAATACTGTTGGACGTACATTTCGGTCTCCTTTAGAATTTCCCACATGACGGACATCAGGCATTGCCCTAACTCACTCAACTGAAGACAAATATTGAGCTAAGTCCAAGACCTACGTCAGCCAAATTATTTCATCATGGCTGACATCACTCTGTCTAGAATTTTCTGTCCCAGAGTTCGCACCATAGAAAGGTGTTCACTTTTTTTTTTACTCTAAGACATCATTATATTTTTCTTGGGACAGTCCATAAATCAGCTGAAATGACAAAGAGACACCATGAGTTACTCACTGAGCAATAAACATCTAGCTCAATCTTTACAGTTTACGTCTTTTCTCTGTCAGTATGTCAAGATGGAAATTTTTGTTTTCAATCAGTCTCTGTCTATCTGTCTGTCTGTCTCCCTCCCCCCCCCCCTCTCTCTCTCTCTCTCTCTCTCTGTGTGTGTCTCTGTGTCTCTCTGTCTCTGTCTCTGTGTGTCCGTGTGTCTGTCTCTCTCTGTCTCTCACTCATATAAAATACCCCTTTCTGAAAATTTTTTGAGGTGATGCAAAAGTGAACACGCACTATGTACAGCCTAGCTTTCATGCAAACTGTATCTCCTCTCTATTCTGCCTCCTTTGTATGCAAGTTGTCTTGTCCAATTCATTGACTGGTTGATTAACTGACTGGTTTATGAATTGACTGACTGGTTGATTGGTTGATTGATTCCTGTAATAAACAGGGTTTTTTTTTCTTAGTCATCGACGACATTTGTGCATTCAGATCAAGTTCCATGGATTTGTTTTCTCTCCTTAGGTGTCTTCAATAAGTCTCTCCACATTCTGCCCTAAGCAAACGGACGTACATTCAAGCCTACCTTAGAGTTTCCCAGCTGAGAGAGTCAGACTTTGCTCTGTCTCGCCCCACTGAAGACAACTATTAAGCTAAGTTCAAGACCTCACCTTAGGCAAATGTTCATTCCTTCATGGTTGTTGTCGCTCTGTCTAGAACTTTCTGACGTGGTATCTGCCCCATGGAAATGGGCTGACTTCTTCCACTTAAATCGTTGTTCTGGATAGAGTCGTAATTCCCCTACTTTCATTGAACGCAATTTCCTTGGTCAGCCTTTTCCTCAGTTCACCCCCTGTAACTTAAGACCTTGCCAAATGCACACTTCTCTCTTCTCCATTGAACATACTGCATGAACTTGTGATATGGCTTTCCCTTGAGATCTATCTTTCGACCCCAGGACGTACTCTTGCCGTCCGTAACTGACATAGTGACCACCTGCCTAATGGCGTCTGATGCATAAAAGTGCGGTCTGGAAAGACATCTGTTAAAGAAGACTTGTCTAGATCCCGACAATTTTGAAGAGCTACCACACTGTCTTCCTTTCTGCGTGTTGGTGCACACCTTTCTGTATGACTTAACGTTCAGATGACTTGCAGCGATTTACTCAGGTCCTCGCAACCTTCACAACATTTGTGAATTTCATTTAAGTTCAAAAGATGCATTTTTAAAGATAATACATAATATTTCAACACCTTTCGTCAATGACTAAATCTCCATTCCTGTTGCATTAAACCTCTAACGATGCATTTGTAAAGGTAATACATGATATTCCAACACCTTTCAACGACGATTTAATTTCTGTTTCTGCTTTTCAAGATCTTTCTGCTACCTTTGATACCACTCGCTACGGTATGCTGAAAAACAGACTGTCATTTCTGGATCTGGACTGATATCATTCAAAGCCTATTTCAACAACAAGAACAGAATTTGTCATTTCTGGATCTGGACTAATATCATTCAAAGCCTATTTCAACAACAAGAACAGAAACAATCACAGTGAATGGCTTTCAATTTTCCAATCGAGAGAGAGAGAGAGAGAGAGAGAGAGAGAGAGAGAGAGAGAGAGAGAGAGAGAGAGAGAGGAGGGGAGTTGGAGGGGGGAGGGGGTACTTCACATTCAGCAGGTGTCATTGCTTGAAAATATTTTGCTTTTTGTAATAAAGGATGAATGCCACAGAGCGCCTGAAAATCATACTATGCTCCCTTTCTGCTGCCCTCCAGTGACACATCCCATAATGTTAAAAATTTCTCTTTCTCTTCCGTCTTCTCTGCATTTATGGAGCTGCTGTCCTCCAAAATAACTGACCTTGATGACAGGTAGACATTCAGCACAGACTCCCTAGTCTCACCGGCAATAGACGACAGCCTGTCAATACAGCACGCTCCGCTGCAGACTAATATTGTAATAAGTCAGAGACCTTTACTCAGACGGATGATTATTTCTCCACGGTTCACGTCACTCTGTCTGGAACGTCTTTCCACTTCAGAGCCTGCTCTAGGGAAAATGTCCCAGCTCCTTTCACCCCCAATGTCTGTTTCCCAGGAGACGTAATGATGTGTGGTGGAGGCACATACGAATTGGGAATTACATTTTCCTTAGTTCCCTACATTCCCGTCTCTAATTGTTTTTCTTTTTTGTTTTGTTTTGTTTTGTTTCTTTCTTTGTTCTTCATGAATTCTTTAAAGTGAACCTCTCTCTCTCTCTCTCTCTCTCTCTCTCTCTCTCTCTCTCTCTCTCTCTCTCTCTCTCTCTCTCTCTGAAATGCTGTTTTTTTCATGGGAGATGAGAAAGTGATAGTTCATCATATGTGGTCCAGTTTTCATGCAGATCGTATTACCACTCCATTTACAGCACCTTTTTAAAGTGAGTATTCGATTCAACTTTATTAGTTAACTGAATGGCTTTTTTGTCACAAACAGCCATTTACGGACAGTAATTTTCGGTTTTTGTTTTCTCATTCTTTGACTATATCCATAATTCACGCGCACCTTTAGTATTTCTCCTTAAGCGTCTTCAAACGAGGTTCTAAACCTTATTCTTATTGCATACAGACTTATATTTTGGATGCCCGTAGAGTTCTCCAGATGACAGAAGTTAGACGTTGCCCTGACTTGCTCCACTGGAGAGAAATATTGAGCTAAGTCCAAAGCTCAACCATGCAAATGATCATTTCTTCATGGTTGACGTCACTCTGTCTAGAATGTCCTGTCCCTGAGTCTGCACCCGGGGAAAGGTGTTGACTTATGTTACCGTAAGTCATCATTGTCCTTGGGATAGTCCACAAATGGGGTGGAGGGACAGAGAGACATCATGAGTTATTTGTAATAAAGTGTTAATGTCACAGAATCCCCAAATCATAAAATAATCTCTTTCTGCTGCCCTTAGGTGTTACATTCCATGTTTGTTTTTAAAATTTCTCTTCGTCTTTGCTGTTTTTCGTGTTTCTGGGTTGCTGTCTTCCAAATTGATTAACCTTGACTAGAGATCGAAGTTCAGCAGTAATAGACGACAGGCTGTCAATATAGCATGCTCCACTGAAGACTAATACTGTGATAAGTCAGAGACCTTTACTGAGAACGATGATTATTTCTCCACGGTTCACGTCACTCTGTCTGGAACGTCTTTCCACTTCAGAGCCTGCTCTTGAAAAGAAAATGTCCCACTTCATTTGACCCTTGATGTCTGCTTCTTAGGAGATACAATGATGTGTGGTGGAGACACATGAATTGGGGATTACATTTCCCTTCAGTTCCGTATATTCCTGTCTCTAATAGTTTTTTCTTTTTTTTTTTTCTCTTTTTTTTCTTTTTCTTTTTTTTTGTTTTTGTTTTTTTGTTTTTGGTTCCTTTCTTTATTCTCCATGAATTCTATGAAGTGAACCTCTGTCTGTCTGTCTTTCTCTCACTCTCTTTCTCGGTCTCTCTCTCTCTCTCTCTCTCTCTCTCTCTCTCTCTCTCATATAAAATGTGGCGTTCTTATGGGAAACAAGAATGTAATCGTATATAATGTAACGTCCAGGTTTCGTGCCGACCATATCTTCTCTTTGTCGAGCGCCTCTTTTATTAAGCAAGTATTCGATTCTACTTTATTAGTTGATTGAACGATTTTTTTTTGGCCACGAATAAGCCTGTATGGATAAGTATTTTCAGTTTTGCTGTTGTTCATTCTTTGACTAAATTCATGAATTCACACGTGCCTTCAGGTTTTCTCCGTAGGCGTCTTCAAACGAGGCTCTAAACCATATTCTTAGGCATACAGCCTTACTGTTAAGCCACCCTTAGAATTCGCTAGGTGACAGATGTTAGATGCTGCCCTGACTTGCTCCACAGAAGACAGATATAGAGCTAAGTCCAAAGCTCATGTCAGGCTAATGACCAATTTTTCATTGTTGACGTTACTCTGTCTAGGACTTTCTGTCGGAGTGACTGCACCTCGGAAAGGTGTTGATTTTTTTCACTGTTAGTCATTGTTGTTCACATTAGAGTTGATAAATAGGATTAGGGACGAGACAGAGAGACCTCACGAGGAATTTGCTAATATGTATGTCTAGTTCTGGTTGAATTGCTTGTGGCTTACATGTATAGATATTTCAAAATGGAATCTCTCTCTCTCTCTCTGTCTCTCTGTCTCTTGTCTCTCTCTGTCTCTCTGTCTCTCTGTCTCTGTCTCTGTCTCTGTCTCTCTGTCTCTCTCTCTCTTCTCTCTCTCTCTCTCTCTCTCTCTCTCTCTCTCGACGTTGCGCTAACTCGCCCCACTGATGACAGATATTTCATATACAATGGAGCTTCCTAATGACTTGTTGAGGAGGTAACAAAGTGGTCAGACATTATGTACGCTCCAGTTTTCATACCAACTATTTCTTCTTTTCGTTCAGCCTCTTTTTCCACATGAGTGGTCTTTTCTAGTTTCTTGATTGATTGATTAGTTGATTGACTGATTGATTCCTTCCTTCCTTCATTCTCTGCTTCCTTCCTTCATTGTTTCATTTATTGAACATTAACTGATTCATTGATTAATTGAAATTTTAATTGGTTATTGATTCATTGACTGACTGATTGATTGGCTTTGGCAATAAACAAATGTGACCGATATGTTAGGTGGTTTTTTTTTTATTTCTTTGAAGATATTTACGAAAGTAAACTTTCAAGGATTTGTTTTCTCCTTAGATGCCCTCAAACAATACAATCTGCCCCTTTTTCTATGGAGACAGACGTACATTCTGGCTGCCCTTATACCTCTCCAGGTGACAGACATTAGACATTGCCCTGACTCGCACCCTCCGCCTCTTTCCCCCTCTCCACCCCCACTGAAGACAAACATTGCTAAGCCCAAGACCCCACCTCACACAAGTGATCGTTTCTTCATGGTTGACATCACTCTGTCTGGAACCTTCTGCCCCAGAATCTGCTCCAGGGGAATGTGCTGGCTTCTTTCACTGAAATCATTGTTCTGGAGAGAGTCCATAAAAATGGGGCTGAGGATAGAGATATGTCATGATGTATTTACTGAGTTTCATTTACATGTATTTTCAGCTAAACTGTTTACGTCTTATGTTTGTCATAGTTTACTACATGGTTCTCTCTCTCTCTCTCTCTCTCTCTCTCTCTCTCTCTCTCTCTCTCTCTCTCTCTCTCTCTCTCTCTCTCTCATGCATGCTTGCGCAGTACTCAAAAGCGACACACACACCACACACACACACACACACACACACACACACACACACACACACACACACACACACACACACATGCCAGTCAGTACCACTTTAATTGCTATTTCTCTGCATTAAGGTTGTGTTTTGATTGCATACTTTGCAGTCAACTTATTGTATTGTGCCATGTGCTTACAATCAAGCCTGTGTTGTTCTATGCTTTCATTGCAGAGTGGAGGGAAGGCATGGTTATCAAACTGCCAAAGAAAGGAGACCTTACCAACTGCAGTAACTATAGAGGGATCATGCTCCTGTCAGTGCCAGGCAAGGTTCTAAACAGAGTCTTATTGGAAAGGATGAAGGAAGCAGTTGACTCAGAGCTCCGAGACCAGCAGGCGGGGTTCCGGCTAAACAGTTCCTGTGCCGACCAGATCGCCAGCCTTAGGATCATCATCGAGCAGTAATTGGAGTGGATCGTGCCCCTTTACATCAACTTCATTGACTATGAAAAGGCCTTCGACAGTGTAGATAGAGAGACACTATGGAAGCTACTGAGACACTACGGAATACCAGAGAAGACCATCTCTCATCTCGTACACCTATCAGGATATGAACTGCAGGGTGGCTCGTGCAGGTCAGTTGTCAGACAGTTTTGAGGTGGAGACAGGAGTGCGCCAGGGATGTCTGTTGTCACATTTCCTCTTCCTCCTGGTCATCGACTGGTTCATGAAGACCACAACAACAGACAGAAACAATGGGATACAATGGACACTCTGGACGCAGCTAGATGACCTTGACTTTGCTGACGACCTGGCATTCCTCTCGCACAGTCACACACAGATGCAGAACAAGATCACCCGCCTTGAGACAACATCAGCAGGAACAGGGCTCAAGATAAACAAGAAGAAGACCGAGCTGATGAAGATCAACACTACAGGGAGCAGCCCAGTCACAGTCGGAGGAGAGCCCATCAGGGAAGTAGATTCCTTTGTCTACTTGGGAAGCGTAGTTAACAAGCAAGGGGGGGGGGGGGGGGCACCGACCGAGACATCATAGCCAGGATAGGTAAGGCGCGAGCAGCAATCATCATGCTAAAGAACATCTGGGCCTCGGGAGAGATCAGAAGGACAACACAATTGCGTATCTTCAATTCAAACGTGAAGACGGTTCTGCTCTACGGCTGCGAGACTTGGAGAATGACCAAGGCAATACAGCACAAATTCAGACCTTCATCAACACCTGTCTGAGGCGCATCTTCAAAATCAGATGGTCAGCGAAGATCAACAAGGAAGATCTATGGAAGAAAGCAGGACAGGAACCAGTTGTCGAGCAGATTCTGCGGAGGAAATGGGGCTGGATTGGACACACTCTCAGGAAGCCAGCATCCAGCACCACACGCCAAGCCCTGACATGGAACCCGCAGGGAAAAAAGGAAGAGAGGCCGACCTCGCAGCAGCTGGAGGCGAGACACTGAGGCAGAGATAAAGAGGCAGGGGACCAACTGGACAGGCATACAGCGAGCAGCGCAGAACCGAGTGTGATGGCAAAGTGTTGTCGATGGCCTATGCTCACCCTTGAGCTATGGGCCTAAGTAAGTGCTCTGGAGCGTCGTCGTTGATGAGATCCTCCAGGAATCGTTCAAAATCTTTTCGGTCGTTGATCAGTCGCGGTCGTTTGAAGATTCTGGCGTTGTGTTGTGAGGCATGAAAAGAAACCTCCTCCCGGTGGTGTAAGATAAAGGAGTGGGAGGCATTGATTTTGAACCTTCCATCTTGTGACTCGAAAATGTCTGAGACAGGTCCGTCCCAGTCTGGAGCTTCCTCTCCCCACCGGATATCATACATCTTCTGGTGCATCCCCTCGATAGAATGAGTCCGAATGACGCCCCAGTGTTCGCGGTAGACCACGGTAGCTTCATCGGGGATGTCCGTCGTTATGGTCATTTCAGTCTCATCCGGTCGAGCTCTTTTCGGAGGAGGAGCATCAGCGAGAGGAGGGTGGGGGATGTTTCTTTTTTGTCTACCCATCTTCTTTTGAGAATGTTTTTTGCCGTACATGGCGAACTAGACTTCGCCTGTGTTTGAAGGCTTTATGACACTGGGCACAGATGAAGACCATATACCCCCGGAAGACGTTGATGGCGCATCCATTACCTAAAAAAAAAAAAAAAAAAAGCTTAAGCGTATAAGGTTTTTTGTTGTTGTTGTTGTTGTTTTTGTTTTTGTTTTGTTTGTTTTTTTTACTCTAAGGGAGTGAAATTGGGGTCGGTCAGTCACCGAGGGGGAAGTGTGTTATTTTTCCCTTAGACCACTCTGTTTAGGTTTGGGAAGACTGAGTAAGAGACTCTTTTCTTGTAATGATGCATAACTGAAAGGGGTATAGGAGTGAATCGAAGTAATATACATATAACCTAAGTAAAGATAGAATGCAATATCAGGGTAGCGTCTTCCAGCTGTTGCTCATAGGGAAAAAAAACGGAAGCATCTGTTTTCTGCATACAATACAAAACCGGGTCAGCTTCGATTGGCATGTGACCCATATATACTGGATGTGTAATAATATTATAAGCAAACTTATTCAAGCGCTGTGAGATTCGTTTTCCTTTTGGGCCACTATCATCCATCGGCGTGCCAAGATGGGGTCTAGAGTATCGGTGAGCTGTTGTTGTTGTTATCTGACTACAAGATTCCATCAAAGAGCCGAAGTACTTGAATAGCTATGGTACAAATGCATCAGCTGGGGACGAGAACATTACGTGTGTGACAGTGTTTTGATTACCCCTACATAACTATGCAGATCATAACAACATTTTGATGTAGCCTTGGTGTTCTAGCCTATGTCAATTTGGTCTGACACTGCCTTAAGCCAAGGTGGCATCGGTGAGCTGAAAAATAACAGTGGTGTTCGCTTAGTTTGCTACTCATCTGGTTGTGATAGTGGTTTATTTATTTATTTTTCTTAGGTCAACAACCTCACCATTCAGTTCCTCCGACGCTAGGCTCGACGTCGGAGCCGCAACCACCACTCCCACACCACCACAACCTCCGCCAACCGCGCGGGAACAGAAACCACCACATGTTGAAACTGTGACCATTGTGGTAAAATCGCATATATAGTACACTCAGTGGCTTGTTTGTTTTTTTCTCCACTTGTATATGCCTCGATAAAAGTTAAAAACAATATAAACTAAAATAGGTAACACCCTTTTTTCTGTATGGTTTGTGTTACAGGTCTTCATATACGGCATCGGAACTCTGCAGAATCCCCACTGTCTAATCGACTAATCGAACGAAACTATAAACAAAGAACAAAAGAGCCTCTTATGTTGTGTGTTGCTGTTTGTTCTGGGAAGCGTTCTAAGACCCCGGCCGTATATTATTTGTATGAGCCAGCTGTTACTGCTAAAGCATGCACACGAGTAACAGACGTGTTAGAATCCACACACACACACACACACACACACACACACACACCCTGGTACGGACGAGTCAGAAGATAGATAGCAAGCGATCCGTTTTCACCATTCCCTTTTTTAAAAATTATTTTACCATCAGAAACAACAAAAAGCATCAAATGAAATTATTGTTTAACAATGTACCTGCCAGAAACAAAAAAAAAAGAAAAAGGTATATCTATTGATAATGTCTCCTTCTCTTCTTCTTCTTCTTCTTCTTCTTCTTCTTCTAAGGACACTCTCGGTAAAGGGACGTAAAAACGAGGCGACGGTTGTTTCCCATAGTCGCTTGCCGTTAAAAAGAACATCATCGAGAGAAAAAAAATGCCAAGAACAAACAGTCTATGCACATTTTTTAAATAAAACATGTTCACCACAACGTTTTACACAGAGACAACATTCGCATTGTCTAGATGCGACCATAAGAGACGATATATAAAAATGTATTAAGTTGACGAATGCTGTCTGAAAGCATATTCAGCCAAATGCTGAAACAGTTCAGTGCGTTTAAAGTGATATTGTTTTCCCCAGGTTTGAGCCAGTGAGCAGGAGATCGAGTGAACACGCCAACAAGAGAGAGAGAGAGAGAGAGAGAGAGAGAGATCTTGTGAAAAGATTTGAAAACATATTTCCGATGAGCCGTTACTCCCAATGCAGGTGAAGGACGATCGAATCGAAACTAAAATTGGAAGAGCTGGAGAAGTTAAACTGTGAAAAAAACGAAACTTTTTTTTTTCTCACGTAACAATTACACTGGCAGCAGGTTTGCGTGCACTCCATTTCCTGTGAAGCTCACCAACGCTTCTGAAGACCTGACGACACTTAAACGTTGCTGATCTGCTTCAATCTTTTTGAGGCTGGGTCGATGACATGAATTCACGTGCACCCTCCCTTCCACCCATCTGTCGGCATTAGAAGTGGGAAGGTCATTGCTTGGGGTGAATCTTTGTATTTTTTTTATTATGTTTGAGTTTTCTTCATTGAATAATGCTGGAAATCAGTGACACTCTACCTCAGGCGGCTGGAAATATTGAACATGATTATAACTGCAGAGAAGTAAAAAGGGTGTCTATACAAGACATAGTGAGCTATGAGGACATCACATAAAGACAGTTTTATTACCAGCCACCGTGGCAAAGTGGTTAGCGTCGCGGGTTCCCGGCTGGGAGGTCGTGGCTTCGATTCCCATCAGAGTCATGTGGGATTTTTCTGTCCCGACCGGCTCCCACCCAGAGTTGAGTTTGCTGCGGGTTCATTTGGGAAGACTGGGCCCACACAGTCGAGTTTCATGCACTTAATGGATGCGTCTCTGAGAGTGTTGCTCTAATTTCCTGACCAACACTGCAGGTGTCTGTATCTCTCCGGCCTGGTTGATGCCGGGATATATTATGAAAAGGAGTGTAGAGTACAACCCTGTCATGCAGTTTCAGACCGGAATGGAAATCCTTAGCATCATCTTCATCTTCCTCATTTTAATGGATCAGCATAAAAAGACTCAAATTCTGTGGCCGTTCCTGCCCTGCTTTCATGGTGACCTAAGTTTTGATGTCATCTCCACGTTTGTGGCCATGCTTTGGTTCCGTCGGGGTCACCAGTATCGGCGAGCCCATAGGGGCTGCCGTTGGACGGATGTGGTGGCACCCTCCGGAAGAAGAGTTCACTCACGCCGGCTCCGCGACTAAGCAATTATTGTCGTCAGTAGGGGGCTTAGTAGGTGGCGTCCTGCGTATATTGGATCAGAACAGGCGCCACTGAACACCACCGAAGTGACTCGGCAGCAGTCTCCTCCGGTGGGTTGCCTCTTGACGACTTGACATTGACTGCTCCCTTTGGATTGCCGGTGCCGGGGCTGCGGCGGGACTGACCGGGCTGCGGCTGTGGACGGGGTGTCGGGATGAGCGGCGTGGGTGCACTGCCACTGAGGTGGCACAGAAAATGGGACAGCCTGAAAAAAAGGACAGTTTTATTAAAAGCAGTAAGTCCAAAATGAAGAATCTGTGGTTGCTTG
>CM065734.1:42422663-42432663 GCA_033310375.1 Conus canariensis
AGAACACTTTACCATGTGCATTTTAGTCTGCCGAAGTCTTGTCTGTGTTTATTGATGTTGCTTTGTAATCTGTTTGTCCAATTAATTCGTTACTCCAAAATCATGTTCCTCGCTCAGCTTTGTCATGTCCTGGAGTGCTGTGATGGAAAGTAAACACGATACTCTCTACCACTGCAGCAGGTTATTGTTATTGTTGTTTTTCTGCTGGCATTGTATCCTATCAATGCCTCTGTTTCTCATCAATCTGCGCTTCCTTTGTATTGGTACTGCCCACCTGTTCATGGCTACAAACCCAGCCACCTCCCCTAACTCACACCAACTCCCTTCCCTTCCCCACCCTTCTCAATGTCATCAGTGAATATGGATCTGTTTAGATAAAAACCAAGAGAGAGAGAGAGAGAGAGAGAGAGAGAGAGAGAGAGAGAGAGAAAGAGAGGGAGGAGCGAGTAGATTTGTCTGTTAATTTGCATAGACAGTGAGTACAACAGACGTTGAGATGCATCATATAAGAATCGATCAATGAAATTATCTAAATCCAGTAATGTGTAAACTTGTTGTTTTGAGACATAGTATCATTCCGTGAAGGTCAGGATAAGTCTGATATTACTGTCTAACAACTCGTTAATTAACCTCATTGCAATTGTCAGCGTTAGGATGGAAGAATATGAGGTCACTTGCATTTGTTATGATTGTGTGATTACTTAATATTCAAGATCGAAAAGTCTGTGCCAGTCTTGAATTAATGTTACTTTGTATTTGTTCATTTCTCCAGTTGTTGTTGCTCTGTAGATACGCCGGATAAAGGGTATATGGACAGGCTTGGGACTTCTTTTTTTGGGGGGGGTGGGGGGGGGGGGGGAATCGATTCTTCTTTGTTCTGTGTGCTCTGTGTTGCCATGTTTGCCGGGCGATTCTGTGTCGTAGGTGTTTGGAGTTTGGGGCGTGTGTTTATTTCATCATGGGAGCAAGAGATACCCTATTTGTTTGGTTATTTAATATGAACGGATTAAAACAAGGACTTTCACACATTATACGAGAGCTTCACACATTATTCACAACATAACCAGGGGTGTCGGGAATCCCGTGAGGTGATAATGCTGTAGGAGCTGAGGAAATGTTTGGTCAACACATGCTCTCAGCAATGATGTCAGCCTAAGTCGTCCCGTGCAGTGTGCGCAGAATGTTACGTACACCTTCCATGCTTCATTCAAACGTTAGATTGGAATCCACGCACTCTATCCATCTAAACATAAATAATCTATGACTTTTTCGTCCTTCTGTTGCTTGCATTCAGTACACATGAGGTACACATGAATCAAATATCGTATTGCATTTCCTGTTATGTAAATGGGCTATGTGTGTGTGTGTGTGTGTGTGTGTGTGTGTGTGTGTGTGTGTGTGTGTGTGTGTGTGTGTGTGTGTGTGTGTGTGTGTGAAGAGAGGGTTATGGTTTTTGTTCTTATTTCTAGTCATGAACTATACTCAACTGTTTCAAGAACATTTCCAACACCCCATGCACGTACGTTTGTTTGTAAAGACTATTCATTTGCATCAAGCATATATGGTACATTTCTTGGGTCTGGATGTAAAAATCACTGTCAATACACATATTTCATGTGCATTTGCAGTGATTTTTTAGATATATTTCACCTTGTCCATTAGGAAAAAAAAGCAAACACTCACGCCATGCTGATTTTTTTTCTTTCTACTTCATGCAAGAATGCAAATGCTTATTCCTTTACCTCCCCTTTCTAATTTCTTTGACTCCATCTTTCTACTGAATGCTAGTTAAAAAAAATGAAGCAACAATTCTTTCTGTAACACGCATTTTTGTTCAGCTTCTTTGTCAATCATTTACCTCTTCCTATCAATTTTTCTTATAATAATTGTACACTTTCTTTTGCTGTCTGTCTTCACTTTCCCTCTCTTTTTCCCATCAAATCTTTTATTTCACAAGCCTGCAGGACATCTCATTGATGCGCTTTTCATTCTCAGTTCAGGTGAGGATTTTCTTTTTTGCTCCTCCCCCAGCGCGGCGTGGGGCCCGGAGGAAATCACACTGGTCCTTTTGTCCCTTTTTTCCTTTTCTGCTGCAGCTGCTCAATGGGATTTCTAAGCAGGTTCTCTCTCTCTGTGTTCAGGTTTTCTTTAAGTTCTCCAGCACAGCTCTATTTCTGGTCTTCATGTCTCCTTTTTTCTTTAGTACTTGTATAAATGTCTTCTTCTTTCCTTGTTCGATCAGAGAGCAGCACCCAAGGGTAGTTTGAATGCAACGACGTGACAGAGCTCTTCCATTCGTCTGATGAAATTCTCTCTCAGCGGTGTGCCTGCAGACTAAGTTTCTCTCATGACACTTGCACGTGGAAAGCAGACTGTCTTTTTTTTCAATTAGTTTCCATCTTTGTCATAGAACTGAAGGATATGTAGTATGCATGAAAGAAATACTGAGGTTATTTTTTTTCATCTAAGGCGTTGAAGTATGCTCACAATCGTTACTTTTATTTGTTTTTGTTTTTTTATTTTACTGCATTGTTTCTTCTTTTCGTTTCATCATGCAGACCGACAGAAAACATCTGTTTTATTTTATTTTCAGATAATATAGTACCAGTTCCTCGAACCACCTCATCACATTTTCTTTGGTTCAAGTCAGATCGGGAAAATGTCAGAATTCCAATTTTGAAACTCAACTTCGGGGGATTGTATACTGGACCCTTGGTAGGAGTTTCATCACGATAGAAAACAGTCCCTACTTGTTTTTCACAAAAGAAACCGGACCATGGAACACTTGTATGACTTTGTGCTTTGTCCAAGTTCACATACACACCGTATTATTCGACATAATCAGACTTTCCTATTTCATATTTTCCACAGGCAATTACACATTCTTCGTTCTGTTCTTTAAATAAAGCCGCCTTGATGTGCTGCTGTCGTGGCTCTTTATGTCCTGCACCAACACCCATCTCAATTCTGTACAGGTATGACCACGTTTAATAACATTCCCAGCCCCTTGAGGTAGAGACTCACTGACCTCCCAGCATTATTCAAACTTCGAAAGAAAGCATAGCGTCTTAATTAAACACAGTCTCGTAATGAACGTCATCAGAGTAAGTGGGGAAAAAAACGATTCAGCCTAAACAGTGACCATTTCTAACGCCAACACAGGGGACGGAAGGAGGGTGAGTGTGCATTCATGTCATCGATCCAGTCTCAAACTGAGTGAAGCAGATCAGCAACGTTCAAGTGTTGTCAGGTCTTCAGAAACCGTTGGTGAGCTTCACAGGAAATGGAGTGCACGCAAACCTGCTGCCAGTGTAATTGTGACTCGAGAGAAAAGATGGTTTAGATTTTTCAGATTAACTTAGAATGGAGGAGGTTTGTTTTCCTCCAGCTCTTCCTCCCCAGTTTCAATGCGTTCTTTCTTTACCAAGGGAGGAACAGAGCCTCTGAAGGCTTTTTTTTTGTAAAAATTCTTTTAGAGGATCTCTGTCTGTCTGTTTGTCTGTCTGTCTGTCTGTCTGTGTCCGTCTTCTCCACCATCTCTCTCTCTCTCTCTCTCTCTCTCTCTCTCTCTCTCTCTCTCTCTCTCTCTCTCTCTCGCATTTGTTCACTTGTTCGCTCACTCGCTCACAGTATGCAGAAATCATCATGCCTTGAGTACTTGTGTGTGTGTGTGTGTGTGTGTGTGTGTGTGTGTGTGTGTGTGTGTGCGCGCGCGCGTGCACATGCATAAAAGCGTGCACTGACCATTTCCCACAAGATATTAACGACTGCGTAGATGGAGATCAGTTCAGTTCAGTTCAGTAGTTTTATTTAACGTCTTTTCATCGCAAGATGATCTTAGACCTTTAAACTGCAATGTACATTCCATTGTACTATCAGCACCCCCCCCCCCCCCAAAAAAAAAAAAAAAAAAAAAAAAAAAATCTCAAATGGCTTTTTTCACAATAGTTTTGCAACTGGGGACTGAGCAATAACCAAAGCAATATCAAAAAAGCAAGGTTATTTACCACACTATCAACATGGTCAGAATTATTTATAAAAATATTCTTCTCCTTATAAGCTGTGGTTAGTATAGGGCATTCAAATAAAAGGTGACGAATTGAGATATTCTCCTGACATATACACGCTATACCTCGTGAATATTTTGTATTCCATGTATTTAACCGTAATTTATGAATTAATCTGGCTAGATACCTTGGACATGATGGCAGGACGAATAAATTCTCATTAAGATGTTTCTTCCGCATATTCTTTTCCAATCGCTGGATCAATTAATGCGGAGAAAAATTTAAGACTTTGTTGAAGGGTGTTTCAAAAATTGTACAGGCTCCCTGTTTTGCCAATTTGTCTGCTAATTCATTCCCTTTTAAGCCACAATGTGAAGGAACCCAGCAAAAATCAACTGCTATACCTCGGGAAAGTAAACAATGTAATAGATGGTTAATTTCAAAAAGAATATCAGTTCTAATTTTAGAGTTCCAGTGCTTTAATGATTGTAAAACTGATTTTGAATCAACACAAAATAGCACACTATAAAATGATACTGGCGTGTCATATAAGATATAATTCAGAGCTTTCATAATTGCATATAGCTCTGATGTATAAATTGAAAATTCTCTGCCTAGATAGAAAGACTTTTGCACATTTAAGGATGGTATAGTGAATCCAGCACCACTGTCAGACGTTTCCATTATTGAACCATCTGTAAATATTTTTAAATGATTTGGATAAGTCTTTTCGAGATGTTCTCGAACTTCATTTACTAGAATATTTACACTGTCATCTTTCTTCAAAGTAGTATATTCATCATCAATTTTTGCGTTGAGATGCTCCCATGGGGCATTTGAGGAAAAATGGGAACCTCCGAAATTGCATCAATATCAATACTACATTCTGACATAAGCTCACAAATGAAATTTCTAATTGGCTCTATGTATGATATATTTTTAGACCTTTTGGGGTATTCCTTGTTGGAATCCATAAGAATTTCATCAGTAGCAGAGTTTTTTACAGATAGGCCTCTTACAACGTATTTGGACACATCCAACGTTCGTTGTTCATTAAGAGGTAAAATGTTTGTCTCCTTATAGCATTTCATTGTGTTTGTGTGCACTGGAACACCCAAAGCTAATTTTAAAGCTTTACTATCTAAGCTTTGCAGTTTCTTTAAAAGGTAGTTAGATGCCGAGAAGTATACTTCCTGTCCATATATTAATTTTGATCGGACTAACGATGTATATAAATGTAAAAGTGCAGTACAGTCTTGACCCCATGGTTGACAACATATAATTTTGAGCAAATTTAATCTTTTCCTAGCTTTATCTATCAAATTTTCAATATGTTTTTTCCAGTTCAGCTTCGGTGTTAAAAACACTCCTAAGAATTTGACTGTTTGCTTATATTGTAGAACATTGTCGTCAAGAATAAGGTTGGGCAGAGCTTTTGGGTTTTCACCTTTATTAAAAAGCATTAAACAAGTTTTCTCACCAGATAATTCAAGATCGTTCTCTTTCATGTAAGCAGATAATCTGTCCAATTCTCCTTGATACATTGTCTGTACAAATTTTACTGCCCTTTTATTCGAGTGCTTCCTTAATGAAGTATTAATCCAAATGGCAATATCATCTGCATACTGCACTACATTGGTGGATTTTGATAATGCCTTTGGGAGATCATGTATAAGGATCGTAAATAATAAAGGTGCAATAACAGATCCCTGAGGAATGCCCATATCTATTTTCCTGAATGATGAATATGTTTTACCAATTCGCGTACATATACTTCTTCCTTCTAGAAAGTTTTTTTATATAATCATACATATTCCCAGAAATACCAATATTTTTCAGTTTATACAATAATCGAGCATGCCAACACGGTCGTATGCTTTCTTTACATCAAAGAATGTAGCTAATGTACTTTTTCTGCGTGAAAATTGCTTTTTTATATGAGAAGTTAGTTTCACTAAATGATCAGTTGTGCAACGCCCTTTTCTGAATCCAGCTTGCTGGACTGGAATAATGTCATTTTTTTCACAATAATATAATAGACGTGTTTGTACAACTTTTTCAAGAAGTTTACCAACATGGGATGTTAAAGCAATGGGTCTATAGCTATTTACAGATGTTCTCGTTTTACCTTCTTTTGGTACTGGTACTACCACTGAACTTTTCCAGATTGTAGGAATAGTGCCGTACGTCCAACATTTTTGGAACAACGAATGTAGTAATATTTTCCACGAAGAAGGCAAGTGACGAAGAAGCTCGTAAGAAATACCATCTAGGCCCACTGCTGAATCATAAGATGTAATGGATTCTATCGCTTCAAGAAGTTCTGATGATTGTAATGGAGAATTTAAGTAGTTATTATTGTCTGGTATGGGACTCTTATATTGTTCTTTTTGTTCCTCTTTTTGTCTATGGTACTTGATTTCTGCTGGAAGATTTACAGCTCGACTATTTTCCGAAAAGAAATGGAGAAAGCTTCCGCCTTATCCATTGTGCTTGGAAATTCTTTGTTAATTTTACAGGGTAAGCTTGTGTTTTGTAACAATTTTTCATTTGTTTTACTTTTTTCCAAACTTTAAACATATCCTTCGATTCTTTTACTTCGGTCTCACAAAATTCTGCCCAGTATTTCTTTTTAGCTTGAGCAATAATTTTATTACATTTGTTCTTTTCTTGCTTCATAAAGACAAAATTTTCTTCTGTCTTATTTCGTAACCAAGCCTTGTAACTTATTCGCTTTGATTTAACAGCTAGTCTACATTCTTCCGTCCACCATACATTACCTATATATTTACCAATCTTTTTAAATTTACATTTAGGGATAGAATGCTCGGCTGCTAACAGTATGACTTTGCTGAAATTAGAATAAAATAAATTAACATCATCATTCTCAATAAATGTTGTGTTATACGATGCAAGAAAAATCTGGTAGGCATCCCAGTTGGCAAGTTTATAATTAAACTTTGGAATTTTGTCTTCGATGTCTGTTACATCATTATTTATGTCATCATTAAAGATTATAGTAATGGGGAGGTGATCACTTCCCAAACAATCTTCTCCTATAGACCAACTACAGTTTACTGCAATGCTAGGTGAAACTAAGGATAAATCTATCGCGCTAGGTTTGTGAGTTGAAACATCTGGAATTCTTGTGATTCGACCATCATTTAATAAAACTAAAGAGGAATCAATAATATTTTCAACGAATCTGTTGGATGAAACTTTAGAACACCCAGAATCCCAAAATGGTGCATGAGCATTAAAGTCGCCAACAATGATCCATTTCTTACTTGTAAAATTTGTATTCTTCATCCAGTCTGTATTATCCTCTTGGGGTCCATTAGGATAATATGCAGAAAGTATATTATAAACTGAGTCTTTGTTCACTTTGATTACAGCACCTGTAGCAAATACACCTTCATCTTCCTGCGGCACCGGAAATGGAACGATCCTAGTAAATTCCAGGTCCCGTCTGATGTATAGCGCAGTCTGGACTTTTTTGTTTGATTCACTGACTGTGTAAAGTGGAGGGAAGAAATAATTCTCCAAATTTGGTAGTCTGTGCTTTTCCACATTCAGAGACTGAAGTGCTAGCACAGAGTGGTTTCCTTCCAGAACATGATTTTCAAAAGATAATAAATTACTGGGAAGTGATCTGGCATTCCATTGAAATATTTTGAAACAATCATTTTGCTTAGCTTTCATGGCAGATTGCAAGTTGTAACATAACTGCTGTTATGCAAATTATAGGTTTTCACGGCACATTCTCCACCAAACAAGATTGATTGATATTGAGAGTGACCTATTACAGTAGTAATAAAAACGAAATAGCCCACATTGGGGAACATCATCTTCTTAACAAATAAACTATACATTCAAAGAAAACACGAAAAGAACAATGTCATATAAACAATAAACCAATGTCTGAATAGCGCACTACTAAGTATACTGACTATGAGAACGATGAAGGCTATGAACACTCGTTATTCAGGGAACTTGTATGTCTCCAAAGTGCAGGTCTGACCTCAATTAACACTTGCAATGATGAATGTGGTGTGCCTTCACAAAACAGAATATCCAGGTATATCTAACACACAAGCCAACATAATGTATACATTTATACACAGGCATACATACAGCCACACACAAAGACTCGCGCGCGCACACACTCACATACACACGTTCTCATCAGTGCATAACGCACACACGTACGCGCGCGCGCGCGCGCACACACACACACACACACACACACACACACACACACACACACACACACACACACACACACACTCACTCACTCACTCACACACACACACACACACACACACACACACACACACACACACACACACACACACACACACACACATTCACATATTAACTACAGCTCAAAATATACATTGTCAAGGCAGTCACCAGTGGGGGTACCAAAAACCCCTCCAGTCAAAGAACCCCATATGCGGCTGAATGTACGATTTGGAACGTCGCTTGGGCTGATTCCAGAAAAGACCGTGAAGATGTCTGCCCAAGTTTCCGGCCAGCACTGACGCTCCTCGTTGGTTGGGGTGAAGCTGATCCCGGAGACCTCTCGGCTGCAGGTTCTCGTGGCTGATGAAAGAGATATT
The DNA here is from genome assembly GCA_033310375.1 of Conus canariensis. NCBI lineage: Eukaryota > Metazoa > Mollusca > Gastropoda > Neogastropoda > Conidae > Conus > Conus canariensis. The sequence continues at coordinate 42,431,293 of CM065734.1, forward strand.
CTTGTTCTCCACCAGCTCGGCAAACACCAAGGCGTTATAAAGGTCTCTTTTTGCATTCAGGGAAGGATCTTTGACTGGCGAAATTTTGCTAATAACGACTTTCACTTTCTGATGCTCAGACTGTAACTTGCGCACGGCAGCAACAAAAGCTTCAAAAGCGTAGATGGAGAAAGTCTTCAATAGTTGCGATATTTCTTTTTTAAATCATATTTTCATGGATTGTCAAATCATGTCAAGAGAAACGCCCCTTCATTAACTTATCGAAACCAGCTGATGATGTATACGTCTACAGTCCTCTTCCATACTGTGGAAGAAATTCAGGGAAGAAAAAAACTCGTAATGTAAAAATTGCCCGCAGAGAAAATATGTTTCTCCTTACTGTGACTGATGACATGAGTCTGATATTTTTAGAACATTCTCCTCCTCGCTCTTCCTTTCTTTCTTCTTACATATTATTCTTCTACCAGTTCTCCTCCTCCTCCTCCTCCTCCTCCTCGTCGTCGTCGTCGTCGTCGTCGTCGTCGTCGTCTTTCACCTCTTCCCCTTTGTTGTACTTGTTGTTGTTGTCATTGTCGTTGCAGCCACCACTGCTGCTGTTACCATTCTACTTCTTCTTCTTCTTCTTCTTCTTCTTCTTCTTCTTCTTCTTCTTCTCCTCCTCCTCCTCCTCCTCCTTCTCTTCCTCCTCCTCCTCTTCATCCTCCTCTTTCTCCTCCTCCTCCTCCTCCTCTCCTCCTCCTCCTCTTTCATTTTCTTCCTCTTCGTCTTCTATGTCTTCTTCTCCTTTTTACTCCTCTTGCTTCACTTATTCAATTTTCTTTTCCGCTTGGTCCAGTCGTTGTATTAATTTGTGCTTAAAAAGCATTCTGAAGTCGTGGTATTAGGGAAAGAGAATTAACTACTTCAAGCGGTCTGTAATGATATAGCACACAGTTGGGGAGCACCGTCCAGGTCTGTCTAGTTGTTCACGTTGCAGCGTGTTCACGGATTAGTATCCAGTGAAACGTGTCGTTTGACTCAGTCTTCAAACTGGTGACTTCACAAGCTCTTGAGATGTAGTCTTTCCTTTGAATGTGTACAGAGTTGTGGTTTTAATGTCCATGCAACCCTGACATGGCCTCCGAGACCCGTTGGGCTGCACACATCATGATTTGGCTTTGACTGACTTAAAAGAAAAGAAAGCGGTGCGGTGATGGGGCGCGCGGAGGGGGGGGGGGGGGGGGGGGGGGGGGGGGGGGGGGGGGGGGCTACATGTCAAAATATCCCATTCTGTAAAAAAAAAAAAAATACACGAGTCATTTTCATAACGATTCGCGTGTTGAATGGCACGTCCCCTTAAAATACTATCATAACCTTATAGCCGTACAACGG
>CM065734.1:42462663-42485163 GCA_033310375.1 Conus canariensis
AATGTCCAGCATGGAGAATCTGACGTGGTATCTGTGGCATCCGGGATGAACCTTCTCTGCAGAGAGGGGAGCCAAGACACAACATGTTCTCGGAATGGGTGGTGGAAGTGCTCAAACGACTGGCGCCTCGCTTTCAGCCGGCCCGCGCACGGTTCGCCTATCCTGCACGATTCTTCGCCGATGTGCTCTTCGCCATTTTCGTGTTCTTTTTTCTGAACCGCCGGCCTGTATCCAGCTATCGGTCTGCCTTCTGGGCCCAGTTTCTCTATATCGTGCAGCTCTTCAAGGTGGTCTACACGCTTCGCTTTCTTTTGGTGGAACTGGTCTTCCGGGAGCTGAGGACATTCTTTTGCTTCATCCACCCTGTCCTTTCCAAACTGACCATCACGAAGCAATGGCAGAAAGCCGACCCTTGTGTCCTCAAAGTGATCAATTTGGCTTTCTTTCTGGTCTTCATCGGGCTCAATGTGCTCATCGCCTACATCATCGAAAGAATAGGCTGCGGGTTGTGGAGATTCATCAGATATTCCAAGCGTGGCAAAGACTGATCTTTTATCTGCCCAGACCCCTGGTGATGGGTAATGGGGGACGCAAACGACGCCGCAAACGACGCAGTTGGAGGTACCGGATTCGAGGGCGCTCCAGATGTACGTCGGAGCGAAGACCTATCCTAGCTTTTTGGCCCCTTAGGGGACGTTCGTCGGCAAGGAAGTCCGGTGATTCAGTAACTAGAGCAGACTCCGAAGAGTCAATGGCTTCTTCACAATCCAGTGACACTGAGAACACCTCAAACACGGTTGTGCCCTCAACGTCTGGTGAAGAAGGGGACTACATTGTGCGAAAAACGAGAAGCGGAAGGTTCTACTGAGGAGAAGAGAGAGAGAGAGAGAGAGAGAGAGAGAGAGGCGCTGTTAGGTCAGGTGTTCAAGTTCTCTAAATGAAGGTATTATATGGGTATTGTTATTTATTAGGTCTTCTGGCAAAACTCGACGTACTGGATCAAAATATTTTCAGAGACATTTCCGAGGAATTCAGATAGTTCTTCATGTAAAATCCGAATTAAGGCCAGAACGGTCAGTTTCCTGGTGTGCAAATTTCAACTTTTATGACTGTTAACCAGTGCCGATCCTCTTCAACTTCCGCCCCCTAACGATAATGCGTATGTTCCTTTAGCACTTGCGAATGAAGTTGTGTGTGTGTGTGTGTGTGTGTGTGTGTGTGTGTGTGCGTGCGTGCGTGCGTGCGTGCGTGCGTGCGTGCGTGCGTGTGGTGTGTGTGTGTGTGTGTGTGTGTGTGTGTGTGTGTTTGGACGTCCTACTCTTTTTAAAAGTCGTTAATATTTATCGTCATAGTCCGTGACACTGTGGGAGCAGGTATTGACTCTTGACACTACCAAGAGACCCTCGACTTAATGTTCGTGTTTGGATCACAATTTGTTCAAGTTCACACGCGCGTGGATATGCGCCCATGAGTGAGTGTGTGTGTGTGTCCGTTGCGAGAGTGCGTGCGTGCGCGGCAGTGCGTGAGTGTGTGGTGGTGTGTGTGTGTGTGTGTGTGTGTGAGATTTTTTTTTTTTTCAGTACAATTAATATGTAATTTGTTTTATCATTACAATTTCTGATTTTATTGTTCCACTTATAAATGTTAAATGTTTCTCTGTTAATTTTCCTTTATGATCCTTATGTCATTCAGGTGTTATTTCTATCATTTTAATTTCTCATTAATGTATTAAGGCTTTTTTTTTTAATGTCAGCACAACACTATGTTAATCTGACTGTAAATGTTTCAGTCAGTCAGTGTGTGTGGTGTGTGATGGACATTGTAATCACAGAAGTACATATGCCAAAAAAAAAGCCTTGATTTATTCTGTTGCTTGTTTATGAATGTTGGATGTTTATGTTTTCAAAGTCGGGTGTGTAATGCTTAATCGTAGCATGAACTGATTGTTTGCAAGCGGGCCAGAGCCCGTTCATCCCACACACAACACACACACACACACACACACACACACACACACACACTGATTGTTTGCAAGCGGGTCAGAGCCCGTTCATCCACACACACACACACACACACACACACACACACACACACACACACACACACACACACGCACGCACGCACGCACGCACACACATACGCACTTGCGGAGGAAACATTTAAAGTGAAACACAATTTGTTCATAGTGGTTCTCCTGAATTGTCCACGCAAATGATGGTAGAACTTGACATCCAGCGATGAAGTCTTTCACGTTACAACTCGATGCTTCACGTTCTATCGCTTTCGAGTAGTACGGAAAAACGCGGTCTCATTAAACTTTCAGGAAATCGGGGAAATTTCTTCGTCCATCCAATAGTGCAGGCTTTTGTTTTCCAATCGAATATGCAACCATGTTTCTCTTTTGTGTTGGAGCATCCAGATATATGGGAACACAGCCATTTCTTTCTTTCTTTCTTTCTTTTTTCTTTCTTTCTTTCTTTCTTGTTGTTGTTGTTGTTGTTTTCGTTCTTGTTGTTCTTCTTCCATTTCTTCTTCTTCCTCCTCCTCCTTTCCCTCGACTTCCTCTTTACCCTCCTTCCTCCTCGTCATTGTCTTGTTCTTGTTCTTCTTCTTCTTCTTCTTCTTCTTCGTCTCTCCTTCTTCTTCTTCTTCTTCTTCTTCTTCTTCTTCTCGTTACCGTGGACGTCGGTGTTGTTCTTATCATCTTCGCGCTGTTACATGCACATTTATGAGCATATTCGTTCCTTCTCTCCTTCACGTCAAAGACTAGTCTAACCGAATGTCACAGATTTCTTCCAGAAGCGGCTGCAGGAATGATGACACTGGCAGTGGGAGCGGGAGTCACAATCAGCGAGGGGTTGAAGACAAGGGAGGAGAGGGGAGGGGAGGGGAGTGGAGGAGTGGGGTCATACTGAAGTTGTAAAAAAAGTGCTTCAGCTTAAATCCTCAAACTCTTGATGAGCAGTTCTCTCTCTCTCTCTCTCTCTCTCTCTCTCTCTGTGTTGTGTGTGTGTGTGTGTGTGTGTGTGTGTGTGTGTGTGTGTGTGTGTGTGTGTGTGTGCACGCTCGCGCGCCTTTGGTTGTCAGAAGCACAAAGCAGACTTGTCCCAGTTTAAGAGATCCTAGTGATTACGAGTGACCTGTAGGGAAAAAGGGAAGCAGAAGATTGATCAGTCTTTTTTGTCCTAATCATGTACAAGGCCAAAATGGATAGTTGGACTCGCCCTCATTTGACTGTTACCCCTTGAGGTAGTCAGTTGTTCTCTCTCTCTCTCTCTCTCTCTCTCTGGCATTTCTTTTTATCATAGTGCAGCCCACGTAACGCCGTCAGCTCCTGTGGTGACGATGAGGACGGTGTGAAGTGTGGGGTGGATGCGTCGATGAGATCTCCAGTTGCAATCTTCTCTTCTTGGGAAGAAGAACTCTTTCATCATCAGCTTAAAAAGGGAGGCAAGAAACTAGGTGGTTCTGGACCCCGCCTTTGCACTTCCTGTGACTTGCAGATAAGACTGTAGAGAACATTCCCTACCACCCCTTGCGGCTATCACGTGCATGGGGGTGACATGATTAGAGATATCTTCATTTTTTTTTTCTTTCAATGCCAGGGGTGGGTTTTGACAGGGTCCACATTCTGGGTGATTATGGCGCGGAGCAAAGTGCCTACTCCGTTCTCCAGTCCCGTCTCCAGTGAAACGTGTCACCCAGTCACAACGCTTTGTTCGATTCAACGCTGGATGCAGGAGGTGATGAAATCTGTGTTCTTCTCGCTAATAAATGCTAGAATTTATTGTAGTGACGTGTGAGTAAAAAGAAAAAAAAAGGACCAGGGTGAGGAAGATGAAGAGAAGTTGGAGGTGAAGGAGGAGGAGAAGAAGAAGAAGAGGAAGAAGAAGAAGATGATGAAGATGAAAAAGAAGAAGAAGATGATGAGATGACGATGACGACGACGACGACGAAGATGATAATGATGAAGAAGAAGGAAAAGAAAAAGAATGTGTTGATGAAGAGAAGCACAGAATATTTCTGATCCACAACCTTTTTTTTTTCTTTTTTTTTTTTTTTTTTTTTTTTTTTTTAAATGTAACTGACCAGATAAACTCATTCTGGGGGGCAATAATTAATGGTACCTTGTAATGCCTGACACCGGTCTAAGCACTTCGGCTGCCCCGGGGGAGAGGTTTTTTCAGCAACTACCTTGTCTAAAGCAGCCTGGGATTTGACTGATCCGAGACTCAGTCCAGGGACTTTCCTTGATCGAAGATGGCCTTTGAGTAAAGCTGTGCAGAATGGCCTTGCGTCCCTTGAGACTTGCAACCGTGGCACTGGATCGCGTCGAGTGAATGGGGCGAGTTTCTCATTTTGCACATGAGGGCGCGCACTCGTGTGTGTGTGTGTGTGTGTGTGTGTGTGTGTGTGTGGGCGCGCGCGCGCGCCCGCGCGCGCATTTGTGCGTGCATGCGTGCGTGTATGAAGATTTATTGACTGGTTGGCCGATTGGTTGGGACGTTGGCTGATCGATTAATGCTCTGCATTCATCGCAGTTTGCGGTACAGATTAAACGTTTACTTAAAATAAGTTAAAAAGTTCTGCTAACATTAGTTCTCATTCTCTCTCTCTCCTCTCTCTCTCTCTCTCTCTCTCCTCTCTCTCATCTTCTCTGACAGATGTGTGTGTGTGTGTGTGTGTATGTGAGAGAGAGAGAAGAGAGAGAGAGAGAGAGAGAGAGAGGAGTGCATGGCTGCACTATTTGCAAGGCGGTTTGTTTGGGATGGAGTTGAGGATAGATGGAGTGGAGGGTTCTGTTCGTCCACTGAGTTGCTATGAGGCATGCCTGCATCAGTGTGTGTGTGTGTGTGTGTGTGTGGTGTGTGTGTGTGTGTGTGTGTGTGTGTCAATATGCACCCTTGTTTGTAGGTGCATGTTACTTATTGCAATATTCATCTTATTAGTTTCATGTATGTTTTCTTTAATCTTTTCTGTATTTGTAAGCGTTAGGGCTTATGGCGTAAGACCAAGCGCCATAAATAATCATTATCATTATCAACATTAGTACTAAGATTTCCACAACTAATGTCACCAGCCGGTGAAAAAAAAAGACTTTTCAGCTGAACCACACTGTCAAAACGGTCAAACTCATACGGAGAAAGACACAGTCACGTCACGGAATAGAGGTTTGAATCTGGAGAAGCAACAAACATCAAAAGCAGTGTATGGGGTGGTAGCTGACCTGTGGATATCGGAAAGGTGGATAAGACCAAACTTTACCGTCAGTGCCCACCATTCCGCATGATTTCTTGGTCCCAGGCATTTTTCAAACATAAACTTTTACAAAATAAATTAATGCAAGAAAATTGATACTGAAAGGCTAAATGGGCAAAGAAACACTGTTGAATGGACAGAAGATAATCCTTTCTGGACAATGTGTACAATTTTCACTACCTACATGACCGATCACCGCGTAAATATTTACCAAAAAAGAACATGTCCAAGAGTTTCCAGGAAACAAATGACAGGAGAATGGCCCACAGAGTACAAAACCACTGGAGGACATTAAAGACAATTAATCAGAAATAAAGAAATAATTACACAAAAAATAAATGAACAGATAATGAATAAAGGAATGAATAGCTAAATAAATAAATAATGAATAAATAAATAAATGAATACATAGAGAAAATAAATAAACGAATGAATAAAGCGCGGCCACATTCAAAGAGAGCGACTGAAAAGAGGAAATTGGGAGTACTAATCTTGGGGCAGCCATTTGTAGAGAAAGAGCCCACAGCATGTCCATGAGAACAACCCCTACGTGTTCGTGACCATCCGGTGGACGGGTTATGTCCGTGGTCAAAACTAGAGGGGCATGAGCCCAACCAGGCTAACGACACCGAAGATACACTGGCTTGCCTACGTGCTGGTTGTTAACTCTCGAAAGGGGGGGGGGGGGGGGGGGGGGTAGAGAGAGGAGGTTGGGGGCGGGGCGGAGCTGAAAGACAGATGTTTTGTTTGAGTGACCAGGGATTGGCGGAGAGTCTGGCCTTGAGGTCCCATCCTGGCACGGGCTTACTGTTGTGGCAGACGGCTCTAATTAAGGACGCTCAGAGAAAGACGGTGGGACACCTAGGTGTCACGCGACTGTTCGTCCTAGTACACCCCAGGGTCTAGCTGTGGGGCGTTGCCGTTCGTTCCGTCACTTTGAGGGAATGTTTCTGGTAACGTTTCTTGGTGGAAATGACTGCAGTTCTGATTTCATGATTCGACGTTTTCGTTGTTTACATATTTTGAAAAGATGCTGTCATAATATTTAGACACATCCACAGATCCACCTCTCTCTCTCTCTCTCTCTCTCTCTCTCTCTCTCTCTCTCTCTGCTGTGTGCGCCCCTAACAAATTTTGTGAATGTGACTCCGAATTTTTAGTCCAGCATCCATATCAGTCTACATCAAAGCGCCTCACATACACGAATTGTATCAAACATGTTGGCGAATTCCTAGAGAAACAAACAGTTCATGGACGATTGGAGAATGGAATTAGGTGAAAAGGATAAAAAGCTGGCTCGGTAGCCAGTGGATTAATATGAATCAGGAGCAAAGGTTGTCACGAACGTTAGAGAAATAAGGGAGAGGAGACAGCGATTGGGCCGAACGTGTACTTTGTGTTCACCCTTAGTCGTGCATGCCGACTGGTTCTCGCGTAGAAAATGAACGAGAGGAAACATCCGAAGATGGCTCTTATGTTTGAGCGACTGAGGATCGGCAGCCAGTCTGGCCTTAAAGACCCAGTCCTGCTACAGGGTGACTGTTGTGTCAGGCAGCCCTGATTAGAGACGCTGCCAGTGAAAAAAAAAAAAAAAAAAAAAGAATGTGCGTGTCACGCGACAGAATCGTCTGGTACTATCTCATGGTTTTAGCTTGAGGGGTGTTGTCTTTCATTTTGTCTCTTTATGAGACTCTTTGTACTGTTTTAAAGGTGCTTGGCGGTCACGATTACTTTTCGCAATGTTTGATTTGTCTGGAAGAGTGGAAAACTTAACTGTCTCCAATCATGTGTGCACACTGATGCTCTCTCTCTCTCTCTCTCTCTCTCTCTCTCTCTCTCTCTCTCTCTCTCTCTCTCTCTGTGCAATAAGGTCCATGGATAGCAGTCTTGCACCACCCACAATGCACCAACATATTTAAAGAAAATGTAAACTGAAATCAGACCGCATTAATTTGATATAGTAACATGTTTACACACTTCTTTTATATGCATTAGTTATACGTTGTATCAAAAGTCAATTTTTTTTTTTTGGATTAAAGTGTCTGTATTGACGCGAGATTCGTTTTCATCCGATATTTCACGTACGGAAATACAGGTAGAAATGTGCGTTATGTTAAGTCACTTCCACATTTCTATCAGATCTATCTATCTGTTTGTCATTATCTATCTATCTAATCTATCATCATCGATCGATCGATCGATGTATCTATCTATTCACCAAACTATCTGTCAATCTCTCTCTCTATCTGTCTACCTATCTATCTATCTGTCTGTCGATTTATACATACATATAGATGGATGGATAGATAGATAGAAAGATAGATAGAGGCAGGCAGACAGACAGAAAGACAGATGGATAGATAGATATATAGACAGATAGATGTATAGATAAATAGATAGATAGATAGAAATACAGAGATAGATAGAAGATAGATATAGTAGATAGATAGATAGATAGATAGATAGATAAATATACATATTTCCCTTTGCGATCCTCAGCTGAAACTCCGGGGCTCAACTCTGGGGTTTTTCCTCTGTAAGTTTCCGTTTTCAATCCACCATGAAGGTAGATATAATCCATTTTCCGGAAGAAAAAAAAAGTTTAAATCAATGTGCATGTATTATCTTTGTGCCTTTTGTGTGCGCGCGCGCGCCACACACACACACACCACACACACACACACGCACGCACGCACGCACGCACGCACGCACCACACACACACACACACCACCACGCACACACGCACGCACGCACGGACGCACGCACACACACACACACACACACACACACACACACACACACACACACACACACACACACTTTCTGGTTCGCAAAGTATAAAATGGAACTTTATGTGAGTGCAAGGTGATTTCTTTGTTGTTGTTTGATTTTGTTCTGTTTTGCTTTGTGTTCTACGTTTTCTTTTGTTTGAATGCGTTATGTTTATGATCACACATAGGACCTTGGTTTAGTGTCTTATCCGATGGATATCCAGGGAGTTTAAATGCACGCAGACATCAATTCCGGACAGAAAATCACTAGCATGGTTAGACTGTCTCAAATGGGGATGGAACCCATGACCCTAGATTGAAGAGAGAAATGCATTATCCGCTGAGCCAAAAGGACACCTTAAGTTTACTCTCGTTCCCTTCGCTGCTGGACAATTTCGTTGAATTGCATGGCAATAAATGGTTTCGACGACTCTCTCTCTCTCTCTCTCTCTCTCTCTCTCCAACAAAAGGATATTCTGTCTGCCTCAATCGAATCGACTGGAGCTGCACTCGATGGTCGCCAAGGGTAACGTTTCCTTAAACATTCCTGATGAGCAGCCGACACCGGAAACAGAACAATTTCTTCCCGTCATCCTTGTCGGTCTGTTTATTGGGGCGTGGCACGCAGCGCGCGCGATCTGTCAATGTCCACCAATGAAAACTTTCACGACAGCCGCTCTACCAGACTCCCTTGCTAACGGAAATGGATGCTTTGCATGTAACGCTGGTTGAGACGAGGGAGCTTGCTGGTGTTTTTAGTTGGTGGTGGTGGTGGTGGTAGTAGTAGTTGTGTGTGTGTGTGTGTGTGTGTGTGTGTGTGTGAGAGAGAGAGAGAGAGAGAGAGAGAGAGAGAGAGAGAGAGAGAGAGAGAGAGTGTGTGTGGGTGTGTGTGTGTGTGTGAATACTTTGTTGTGTTTAAACTCGTTCAACCCATACATAAAAGGGGGCAGGAGGGAATGGGACCGTGCAATAAACATTTTAAAACGAACAGAATGAGAAAACAACAGGCAGAGTATCACGCAAACGATCATCATGATATGGGCACCAAATCACAGGAGTATGTGAACATAAAGTCAGAACTATAACACTGGCAGTATGTTTATGAACACAGTACTTTCTGCTACAACCGTTAATCAGTTACAATATATCCTGAGAAGGGTTTCCTTTTTCTACAGCACCGCCCGATTCAGAGTTGGCCTGCCGTTCCTCCCTGAACACATGAAGGAGACTGTTCGCTCTTCTTGTCCTCTCTCCCAAGACATGCCAGGATTCCCTGGCCAATGCTTCAGGGCTGTGCAGTTTTTTTTATGCTTCATCTGGTACTCCGAATCTCTCCCGCACTCGTCCATGTTTTCTTTTCACCCCTTCCCTGCCTCACACACTTCCGTACTGCAAGGTTTGTTTGTGTGCCATGAAAGGACTGTCGCTGCTTGTGTTTCTGTGTTACAGTTTGTCGTCCCTGTCTGCTCAATTTTGCGGAGAGTGTTTGCAGGGGTGGAAGAAGGGTTTCTACATGAAAACACGTCCGCACAAACGGCTTCATTATTATTGGCGTTGCCCGCAGAAGAAAACAATCTGGACGAGGGGGCAACAACAAACCTGAAGGGGACGATGAATGTGAAGAAGGTTCACTTGCCTTGTTATCCTTGTCCAGTCTGTGTGTTTCTGCTTTTCTTTTGTCTCGCTTCACCTGAGACAGGCATTTCCGACGGTACACAGTGCAGTGATGTTGAACTGAAGTGTCGGGGGAGGGGGGCCGGCGGTTGTCGTCAGTCTGAGGACGATGACAGGCTGAAGCCCCGGCCTTCAATGTTGAAAGAGGAGAGTACCATTTCACAAAGTGCTGCGTTCTGCACCAGTTTCAAGGTAGACTTGAGTCTCTCCATGAACATGGGGATGGAAATCTTTTCGAAAAAAACCGCAATACTTTGCTGCTGGTGAAAAGTGCTTCTTGCTGGCTGCCAAGCGAAGGAAGTGACGAACGCGAGAGAGAGAGAGAGAGAGAGAGAGAGAGAGAGAGAGAGAGAGAGAGAGAGAGGGGTCACGTTTTTAAATGATGTGGAGACATTTATACTTTTGTATCAGGGACGTGTTGTGGGATTTGAATTTGGGACATCAGAATGTCAGAAAGACAGATCCAGGAAGCTGCCACTGTGCAGTGTTTAGCGTGGCAGATTCCTGGCTGGGAGATCATGGGTTTGATTCCCATCAGAGCAGTTTATTTGTGGGGTCTCTCTGCCCTGAGCGGCTAGAACTGAATTCGCTATGGTCAGAGCAGTTTATTTGTGGGGTCTCTCTGCCCTGAGCGGCTAGAACTGAATTCGCTATGGTCAGAGCAGTTTATTTGTGGGGTCTCTCTGCCCTGAGCGGCTAGAACTGAATTCGCTATGGTCCTCATTCAGAAAAGTGGAACCACACAGTCGAGTTTTGTTCACTAAATGGATGCGTCTTTGACAGTATTGCTCAAATGTCTTGATCAGCACTACTTGGGTCTGTATCTCTCGGGCCTGGTTGACGCGGTATTATGAGGGAAGAAGTACACCGTTCATCAGTTAGAAGGGAAGGCACAGTACAGCCCAGTCATACAGTTTATGAAGGGAAGGCACAGTACAGCCCAGTCATACAGTTTATGAAGGGAAGGCACAGTACAGCCCAGTCATACAGTTTCAAACCAGAGTGGAACTCCGTCACATCATCTTCATCATCCTTATTCTCAATGATCAGCGTAAACTGAAAGTATCAGATCCTGTCGACTTTTAAACACTGCTCTCAGGATGACCTCAGGAGGCGGGCCAGGGAGGGGTGTGGGTTTTTGTTTTGTTTTGTTTTTGTTGTTTGTTGATGTTATTTTGAGGAGTGGTTTTGGTTTTTGTTCGTTTGTTTGTTTTGTTTTGTTTTGTTTTCCACATCTACGCCATTGGTGAATTCGTATCGAGGCAGCTTGTATCGGAGAGTTCATGGGGACGGTCGTGGGACACGTGCTGGGTCGCCCTCCAGGTGGGAGAACGCACTCACGTTGGCTCCGCGACCAGACAAGCATCATCATCAGTAGGGGACTTAGCAGGTGGTATTCTGCACATGTTGGATCAGAACAAGCACCACTGAACACCTCCCACCGAAATGACTCGGCAGCAGTGTAATATCTTCTCTGAAGGGCCGGGATGTGACTATGGACTGGGAGTCGGAGTTAGCAGTGCGGGGGTAAAGCGACTGAAAGAGCACGGGAAATGAAATGGAAAAAAAAAAAGAAAAAGAAAAGAATATTAACAATAACAACAACGAGGACGACGACAACGACGACGACAACGACGACGACGACCTCAAGAAGTGACATATCAAACTGCGAGGAAGGCCATTTTAGCGATCAGCTAAGAAGACCACGTCTCATGTGGACATAGACCTTGCAGCACAGACACGTATCACCCAGTTTATACGAAAGGCGTATCACTGCAGCCTGTTGGGTCAAAGTCTAGTTCTGCTCATACTGAAAGTGCATGTTAAAAGGAAAGATGTTCTCTTCTAATATAATCGACATGCTCAGAATAAATTTCCAGTTTATTACTTCTTACTTCTTTCTTGTATCTAAAGTGTGGCATGGCCTGGGTGAATAGGATTGTAAAAGATCAGGTTTGAAACTTTTGTTTGGTTGTCTATTTTTTGAAAATATAATTTCCTTACAAGTAATGACACATGTGGTAGTTGATGATGGCGCCGGTAGCAATATTTCCGAGTCGCTGGAATTTCTGGTACATAAGATGACATCTAAACCTAACATTTCATTGACAAAAATCTAGTCGTGTAGTTATGAGAATGGATGGGATTTAAAAAAAAAGCCAAAAGATTTCCTCGGAATATGACAATGTCTGACACTGTTAATCTTAAATCTATATCTACATCTCTCTCTCTCTCTCTCTTCTCTCTCTCTCTCTCTCTCTTCTCTCTCACTCTCTCTCTCTCTCTCTCTCTCTCTCTCTCCACCACACACACACACACACACACAACACACACACACACACATACACCACACGCACGCACACACACACAATTATATATATATATAATATATATATATATATAATATATATATATTATATATATATATATATATATATATATAAAGTTCTGATCTTTGCCGGGTCATTACCGTAATGACCGAAGAATTGTTGGCCTGCACTTGTTTTCCCCCACTACTTAATTGTTCAGCATTATATTGTTTGGTCAATCAGTGGGAGATTGAATCTCTTAGGAGATCCAAGTAAAGGTTGTCCTGCACAATTCTTAGCCACTGACAATGCTTGAGTTATTGAACAGCAGAGCTGACCACTCAGACTGTTCCATATCTTTTGATCTCCCTTGCATCCTTGAATGGATCCTCAAGCATAGGCTCAAATATTGTCCCCTACATTTTATACTGTTTGCATAATGCTTTTAGTTTTTCAGCAACTTTTTTCCTCTCCACACTTTCGTTTTATTCCATTTACTATCCTTCGCTGGCTGCTTTGGGGGTGCTGTTGGATTCTTTTTTGAACCCTTGGTGGTGAGAACACCACAGAATTATGGACTGTGGTGTGTCTCTATTTGACACCAGGAGCACAGACACAATTAGCAGTGTCTCCCTGATGAGTCCGATCCAGCGGCAGAAAGGCCTAGGAGTAGGCAGTACAAATAGACCTGCCTTCGAGAGGGATTGTGATGGTCCCCTCAGGCAGCTAGCGAAAGGTTTCTCATATTTATAATATATTTCCCCATTTTCTTCATTTTCATTTTTTTTCCCGTAAAAGTTCTGATCTTTGCCGGGTCATTACCGTAATGACCGAAGAATTGTTGGCCTGCACTTGTTTTCCCCCATTACTTAGCATTATATATATATATATCAGGACAACTTGGAAAACACAAAACAACGGTTGGGCTGTGGTATCCCAATATTTCGGCCGTTGGGCGTTCCTCTGGGCAGTTTATTCCACTGGCAAGGAAGCAGTCACATTAAAACATTCTATTAAAACAGAAAATGTGAAAATCGTTCACACACACAAAAAAAAAACCCTCACAAACCTATCATGCCTGAACACAACTCCATCCTCCACCAATATACACACAGGCCACTTCCACACATGCGCGCAGTCAACGCCCCGCTCACCATTCTCAATCCCCACCCAACCCGAAGACATCTTGCCTGTCCAGCCCAAATAGCCCACCATGACCAAATTGGAATGAGGGCAGGGCGAGGAGGTGGGAAAGGGGAGACCGAGGGGGAAGGGGAGGGAACCGTTCAGTAATGCATGCTAGGACTGTCTATATATATATAGTGATGAACAATAAGTTGTCAATAGCGCCCACGGAGTTCATTTTTTAATCGAAGCTTTCGCGAAAAGGCTTCTTCAGGAACCGCTGGTACTTACATCTCCCTAAAGAGTGGACAGTCTCCATATTCGAACCAAAACAGCATGATAAGGATTGCCAACGGTAAATTTATTACATCCCTCAATGGCGTTACTAACGAAATCAACTCAATGGCGTTACTAAACGAAATCAACTCAGCTGAAAATCACTCACACACACACACAAAGATTTTCAAAGATTTTAATCCTGCGACCCCTTTTGGGGCATGGAGGACTTGAAACAAATCAAACAAATAGAAATGAAACAAATCAAACATCAAAATGTTCCCTATAATTAACATACTGAATGTAATGTTACACAACTTTACTAAGTTTCAAAAACTTCGCTAAGTTTAGCAACACTTTCTTACTACCACAAAGCAAACGACAATAGTTAAATACGGACTTTGTATATGTAAATTTTCTAGGTATAAACTGATTTCTAATGTCGTTATATTTGTTACATTTCATTACAAAATGAAATTCATCACCAAGGTCATTCTGGTCACAGTCCCGACAGAATCGTTCATCGTGAGGTATTCCAAATCGTCTGCCAATTTCTATCATGAGTTTATGATTGCCACAGCGAAACCGAATCAGTGGGTATATATAAACATCAGGTAACATCTTAATATATTTTTCACGGCGAAACTCTGTTTTAAAATTTCTGTAAAATAAACACTTATTACTAGATTCTAAAGCATCATTCCATGCACGTTTGTAAATGTCTTCTAATGAATTACGAACATTTCTACAGAGACTGTGAACAGACGAAAACTTTTGTGTCTCCCACACACAGTCGAATCCTGTTTCTATTAGGATATCCCGTATACACATCAACCACCTGGATGTAAAACCCTGATTTCTGTATAAATCATATAATACCTGATACAATCTAGATGAATATTTGTTTGTTTGTGGAGAAAGTAAGGATGACCAGAATTTTATCATTCGTGCATGTACTTGAACTGACACAGGATACATTCCTAGTTCTCCATATATCAATTCTGTTTTGGTAGAACGATTTAAATGAAAAAGATGCTTAAAGAATTTAAGCTGAAAACTTTCCATTAGCTTTAAATCACTATATCCCCAAATTTCACAGCCATATAAAAGCACAGGCAGTACCATTGACTGGTATAAGTCCAGTACAATGTTTATAGGCAAATCTTGAAATCTTGCCATCTTTAATAAAGAAAACATTGCACATTGCGCTTGGTCATACAAATGCTTCTTACATTTATAAAAATTTCCTGTTCTGCTAAAGATTATACCTAAATATTTGAAAGTGTGTACTATTTCTATACACTGGTTTTTGAATTTTAGTTTTTTTCTTGGGCTATTGCGTCCATTAAAGACTACACCCTTTGTTTTTGCTACATTAACATTAAGCTTCCATGTACTACAATACTCGCTTAATACATCAAGAGCATGCTGCAAACCGCAAAAAGAATCTGCAATAATAACAATATCATCAGCATACAAAAGTAAAAGTAAACTAATGTAACTTAGTAAATCTGAGTCAGGAAGATTTAAATCAATATTTAAGAAAGCACAGTTACGATCTGTGAGATATAGTTCAAGATCATTCAAATACAAAGAAAATAGCAAAGGTGAAAGATTTTCACCTTGACGAACACCTCTAAAACTGCCAAAATATTCAGATTGACTTCCATTTATAAATATACAAGATTTTATCTGCTGATACATATTCGTGATTACTTGCAAAATCTTTCCATTTACACCTTCTTTGATAAGCTTTTGCCATAATCCCTGCCTCAAACTGAATCGAATGCTTTTGTGAAATCAACAAAAACACAAAATAATTGCTTTTTACGACTATTGAAAATATCAATTAAACTTTTTAAAACAAATATATGATCTGTCGTGGAATGACTTCGTCGAAAACCAGCTTGATTTTCCGAAAGTGTGTTGTTATTCTCGATAAAATTTGTCAAACGGTTATTCAAAATTGTTGTGAACAGTTTTCCAACACAACTCAAAAGTGTTATACCTCTATAATTGTTACAGTCCAATTTACTACCTTTTCCTTTGTATATTGGCAGAATAAGTCCAATCAACCATTCTTCTGGTATGGTCCCTGTATCAAGAACTTTATTGAAAAGTTTACAATAACTTGTTTTGAGAACTGGGATGCTTTGTTTTATATATTCATTTCGTATTCTATCTATCCCACAAGCCTTTCCATTCTTAAGTTGCTGTACAGCTTTTTCAACGTCTTCGTCACTTATTGGTGCATTTAGAAATTCAAGATCATATTGCAAGTCACAGTCCATATCACTTTCATTCTCAACACTATCTGGTTGTACATTCAATGATTTAAAATGTAAGAAAAGATCATCCATACTAACAGGGCATTCATTTCTCTTTTTGATTTTAATGTTTTCCCAATATTCTCTTGGTCTATTAGCTTTTAGATTACGAATCTTCTTATGCCAGTGTTTTGTGTAAACTCTACACACACACACACACACACACACACACACACACACACACACACACACACACACACACACACACACACACACACACATTTTCTTTTCAAGATGACATACGATAGTTCCCATTCGCTGCTTGTGAAGAATTTTTGTGCCCCTCTGTGTGTGTGTGTGTGTGTGTGTTTATGTGATGCTATGTTATTGAAGATTGGACAAAATTGCTGGAGACCGCTCCTTTGTTTGCCTTGGAGATAAAAGTCATTGATGCAAAGAAGTTTAGGTTTCTTTTTCTTCTTCTTCTTCTTTTTTCATTATCTCCTTCATAGTATCTGCTTGCATTTTTTTTTTTTTTTGGCTGTTTGTCTTGTCTGTGGGTCTATTTATTTATCACTTTATCTCTGTGCGTGCGTGCGTGCGTGCGTGCGTGCGTGTGTGTGTGTGTGTGTGTGTGTGTGTTGTGTGTGTGTGTGTGTGTGTGTGTGTGTGTGTGTGTGTGTGTGTTACACTATGTATTGTATATAATATACATGCGCGCCCGTTTCTTTAACTAGCTGTTCAATTGTAGCAACAAAAGAGGGAAAAGAAAAAAAAAAACAAAAACAAAAAAACGCTGCAATATGAAACACGTACAGCGATCTGGTTGGACGCACGCGCTCCTTTTACTCACCCCCACCTACACGCATTAATGTAACAGGCCTGAGAAATACTCACCCCACCTATACGCATTAATGTAACAGGCCTGAGAAATACTTACCACACCTATACGCATTAATGTAACAGGCCTGAGAAATACTTACCACACCTATACGCATTAATGTAACAGGCCTGAGAAATACTCACCCCCACCAATACGCATTAATGTAACAGGCCTGAGAAACACTCACCCCCACCTATACGCATTAATGTAACAGGCCTGAGAAATACTCACCCCCACCTATACGCATTAATGTAACAGGCCTGAGAAATACTCACCCCCACCTATACGCATTAATGTAACAGGCCTGAGAAAAAACACAAGTAAAAAAAAAAAAGTTTAACAGCTCACGGCAGATAAAGGGCCAGCATCAGCACTGTCCGACACGAAATGTACCATCTCCACTGGTCTCCCTTGGACTGCTAACTCCTGGAAATCCTGGCCAGCGCTTCCCGAGGGCTGTGACGCCAACTCTGAGTGTCTGGTGAAGGTCAGGAGCTGCTCCTGTCCCCTGGGGGCACTGGGGTGTTCTGCTTCCAGGAGTTCTGTGACTGTGTGGACCTCCACCGCCCGCGATGGATCTGCCTGACAGACAAGGGATCGAGTCTTTCGCCCGAACTTACCCAGTCTTGGTGGGTGTGTGTGTGTGTTGTGTGTGTGTGTGTGTGTGTGTGTGTGTGTGTGTGTGTGTGTGTGTGTGTGTGTACACGTGTGTGTGTGTGTGTGCGCGCGCGCGCGCGTGTGTGTGTGTGTGTGTGTGTGTGTGTTGTTTGTTTGTTTACTCATGCTTTAAAAAAAATGTTTGTTGTTTGTTTTCTGAACTTTTTCTTCTTGTTGTTTTTGTTTGTTTGTTTGTTTGTTTGTTTGTCCATGTTTTTTTTTTTCTTTAAATTTTTTGTTTGTTTGTTGCTTGTTTTCTGAAGTTAGCCTTTCTTCTTGTTGTTTTCGTTTTTTTTTTTTTTTTTTTTTTTTTTTTGTTGTCTGTTTGTTTGTTTGTGCTTTTTTTGTTATTTTGTTTATTTAATTGCAAAGTGAGACGACTGCAGGCGGAAATCTAAACAAAGAAGGCCTTCTTCCTTGCGCTGAACTCTGAAGCGATCTGAAACGATCAAAGCTAAGTGAATTTTCGTTATTTTATTCGTTTGTGTCTCACCTGAAGAAGACCTAAGAGGTCGAAACGCGTTGTGTTTTGTCTTGTGACTCGTTTGTCCACGTTTCTCTGGGCGGTTCGCTAACATTTATTTAAGATGTGTTTATTTGTTTGTTTTTCCACTTTGTTCCGCCGATCACGTAATCACCTGATAAAGATAAGTTGTTGTTGCTACTCTCACACTTCTCGTTCACCCCACCCCCACCCCCACCCCACCTCTGTGTGTGTGTGTGTGTGTGTGTGTGTGTGTGTGTGTGTGTGTGCGTGCGTGCGTGCGTGCGTGCGTGTGTGTGTGTGTGTGTGTGTGTGTGTGTGTGTGTGTGTCTCCTTTTTCATGTAAGAGAGTTAAGGTGCCATGCAGTGAGTATGGTGTAAGAGAGCTGAAATGGGCTGAACTCTAGTTTTCCTTTCGTCATACATTCTGGCGTTAACCAGACCAGAGTGATAAGCGAGACACGTGCAGTGTCGGCCAAAATGTTCGAGCGACAAAATCACGTGTTCTTTTCTACGTGATGTTTCTGCACAGTAGACCTTCCAGGATGGGAAAGCAGTCCGGAGATCATCAAGAAGAGTGGCGTGAAACCGGACATAGCCCTCCACTCAGAGCATTAAAACACGTGATTCTAATTGAGCTCAGCGCACCATGTGAACACAGATTGGAGCGAGCTGCCTTTTTCAAAGATTGAGATGTTCCATGATCCACAGTGGACATAAACATGTGACCTGCCGATGTAAATTGTGACCGAGAAATTGGTGTAATGTTTTAACACCAAAACGTTGGTACAGAATACCACCCGGGGTACTCATCCTACACGCCGTGAACCTGATGACCTACCTGGTGGTCCATGGCATGCACGGCGTTCATACAGAATACCACTCGGGATGAGACCCTTAACCGGATGAGAGAGAGAGAGAGAGCCTCATGAATAAAGCAGAAGCAGGGCAGCATCAACCAATGGACTGTGACACCAATGAGTACACATCCTACACCCGGTGACGCTGACGATCTGCCTGAATGTCTATGGCATGCACAGCGTTGGTCCAGTATACCACCCGGGATGAAATTCTGTGCCGGATTAGAGCTTCATGGGAAAAAAAAAGTAGAAGCAGAACAGCGTCAACCAGTGGACTATAACACCCACGGCTATCCACCCTACACTCAGTGAGCCTGACGGTCTACCTGTAAGGCCATGGCAGAGTACGACGTTCATACAGAATACCACCCGGGGTGAGATCCTTAACCGGATGAGAGAGAGAGAGAGAGAGCCTCATGAATGAAGCAGAAGCAGAACAGCATCAACCGCATGGCTATTCATCCTATACCCGGTGGACCTGAAGATCTACCTGATTGGCCCTGACATGCACGACGTTACAGGATGTCCGGCAGGATTTGCTGACCATCTTCTTCGATGGCACTCTTGCTCTTTGGCACTCTGTCACCGATCTGGACACCCCTTGGCCCCGGCTGGTGGTCTGGCTGTTGTCGTTGTCATCGTTGTCGTCGTCGTCATAATCAGAGTGCGGGGAGCTGTTCTCCCTCCGCTGAAGGGCAGTTCGGAGACTGGCGATGGGGATGATGTCGTAAAAGGCCTGAGAACATGGGGCGGTGAGTAATTAGAAGGTGAGGGACTGAACCCCTGTGGTAGGTGACAAGAAGGAGAGGAAGAGAGAGAGAGAGAGAGAGAGGAGAGAGAGAGAGAGAGAGAGAGAGAGAGAGAGAGAGGAGAGAGAGAGACGGGTGGATAGATAGATAGATAGATAGATAGATAGATAGATAGATAGATAGATAGATAGATAGATAGATAGATAGATAAATAGACAGTCAGACAGAGAGGGGCAGACAAACAGCGAGAGGGAGAGAGAGAGAGGGATGGAGGGAGGGAGGGAGAGAGACAGACAGATAGACAGACATATAGATAGACTGACTGGCAGACTCATAGGTAGACAGACGGACAGACAGACAGACAGACAGAGATAGACAGACAGACAGACAGACAGACACAGACAGACAAACAGAGAGGGAGAGAGAGGGGGGGGGGAGAGAGAGAGAGAGAGAGGGAGGGAGGGAGAGAGGCAGATAGATAGACGGACTGATAGATAGATAGACTGACTAGCAGACTCATAGGTAGACAAACAGACAGACAGACAAACAGACAGATAAAAGGAATGAAGAAAGGATGAGGGGGAAAAAGAAAAAAAAAAGAAAAAAAAGAGAACTTGGTAAAATATGTCTGCAAAGTAGGAAGAAAAAAAAAACAAAAAAACAACTGGGTCCAGTTGAAAAAAACAACAACAGAACCACATACAGTCGAGTTTGAGAAATAGAACCGTCACGTCCTGGATTCCCTCCCTTACCTGGCGAAATTGTCTGTTGGTGGCCACGTACAGCACGGGGTTGAAGAGCCCTTGGCATTTGGCCAGTGCCGCTGGGTATGTGGCCAGAGTTGGTGACACCGCTCCAGATCCTGCATGCCCACAGTCCAGCATGCTCTTTGACTGGAGATTAGCCTGGTCAGTCTGCTACTCAGGTACTTGGTCGGTTAGATAGTTAGCTAGTTAGGTAGCTAGTTAGGTAGGTAGGTAGTTAGGTTGACTTAGTGATAACATAATTTACTTAGTTAGATAATTTACTTAGTTAGATAGTTAGTTAGTTAGTTGGTAGTTGTTAATTAGTTAATCAGTATTTGTTAGTTAGTAGTTGGCTAGTTGTTATTGTTTCAGTATGTTTGTTAGTTAGTAACTTGCTAGTTAGCTTTGTAGTTCATTTAAGTTTAGGTAGTTAGTTATTAGTAGCTAATCGCTGGTCGTTTATTTATTAGTGTGATTTAATAGTGAACTAACTGCTCTCTTTTTATGCTGTCTCTCTGCTGACTCACTCTCTCTCTCTCTCTCTCTCTCTCTCTCTCTCTCTCTCTCTCTCTCTCTCTGCTCTCTTTCTCGTCTCTGTGTGTGTGTGTGTGTGTGTGTGTGTGTGTGTTCATGTATGTATATGCACACACACACACACACACACACACACACACACACACACACACACACACACACGTAAATAATAGCAATAACAGCAACAACAACGACGACGACGATGATGACGACGACGATAATGATGATGATGATAATAATGATAATAATAATAATAATATTAATAATGATAATGATGATGATGATGATGATGATAGTAGTATATTTAATAATAATAATATATAAATAATAGTAAATGGAGATTAGAAGTAGAAGAAGAAGAAGAAGAAGGAATAACAACAATAATGTCAGGATGATGGTAATGATGATGATGATGGAGGAGGAGGAGGAGGAGGAGGAGGAGGAGGAGGAGGACGATGATGATGATATTTCTGTACTTTTTAACGTCATCGCACCAAGAGACAGACAAACAACGGACGCGGAGGAAAACACACAACCTTCGTGGCGGAGGTCATGACAATAATCATAACTGAAAGGGAGGGAAATCGTAGTCTTCCACCAAGGTTGATTGAATTTTGGATCAACCTTTTGATACAGTTCTGGGGGGAGAGGGGCGGGGGATATAAATTTTCCGTCAGGACAAAATTTGACATGAGATGGTCCGGGCTGAAGGATTTTTTTTTTTCTGTCACATCTTCTGTGCCATTTCAATGGCACTGCACTCAAGCCGCTCATACCGGCTCTCCGTCCACAGCCACAGCCCCGGCACCGGCAATTTAAAGGGAGCAACCAATGTCAGGTCGTGCTGAGGCAACCCACCAGAGGAGACACTGCACTGCGGCCGAATCACTCCGGTGGCGTCTAGTGGTGCCTTTTCTGATCCAACATATGCAAGACACCACCTACTGAGTCCCTTGCTGACGGCAATAATTGCACAGCTTTGATGCTAGCGTGAGTGAGCTCTCCTTCCGAAGGGCGCCACCACTTCCGTCTGACGACATTCACCACGATTTCGCCAATACCAGTGACCCCGACAGAATCTCACCACGGGCATAGACATGGAGAAGAAATCGAAACTGAGGTCACTATGAGAGCAGGACATGAAGAACGACAGAATCAGGACCTTTCTTGTATGTTGATCAATGAGTACGAGATGGTGAAGATGATTGCACGGATTTTCATTGTGAAAAGGAGACTGCGTGTAAGAACTGCACTCTGCACTTACTTTGATATATTCCTGCCGTCAACCAGGTCCAAGAAATCTAGACACCTGCAATGTTGCGCAGGAAAATTTAGCAACACTCTCAGAGTTCCAGTCTTTCCAGTTGAGCGAAGAGCAAACTCAGCTCTGGTTGGGAGCCCGTCGGGGCAGACAAATTCCGCGAATAAATGACTGTGATGGGAATTGAACCCAAGACCTCCCAGCCGAAATTCCGCGACCCTAACCACTGCTGCGACTGCTGGACTTACTACCCGTGTTCTGTTCGTATTTTCTGACGGACAGAAAAAGGGACGGGGTGGTGGGAAAGAAGAGGGGGTGGAGTGGGGGTGAAATTGACGTCAGTAAACCACACGGAGAGAAGCTAAGGGAATCACTAATGTCGCTGAGACTGACATCTACATCGCCCACAACACCGCCCTTACAGCATGACTGGACACGAAGAAGTAGTAAAGAGAAGAAGAAGAAGAAGAAGAAAGAAGAAGAAGAAGAAGAAGAAGAAAGACGAAGACGGAGAAGACGAAGACGAAGAAGAAGACGGAGAAGAAGAAGAAGAAGAAGAAGAAGAAGAAGAAGAAGAAGAAGAAGAAGAAATCAATGTGTTATTGTCTGGGCAAACATGTACTATTCTAAGATTCTCCCAAAAC
>CM065734.1:42500163-42502663 GCA_033310375.1 Conus canariensis
ACACACACACACACACATAAAATATATATATATATATATATATATATATATATATATACAAACAGAAAGAGAGAGAGAGAGAGAGAGAGAGAGAGAGAGAGAGAGAGAGAGAGAGAGAGAGAGATTCCTAGCATGATTACACATACCTTTGCCACACGACTTCCGAAAAGGCAAAGAATCAAAGCTTATTAAACATGATGTTCTTTTCATGTTGATTTTAATCAGGTCTTGCCGAATGCGTCATATCCGCTTGAATGTAAATGTCATTTTTATTATATATAATACTATGCATGCACGCCCCCATACCTCAGTTCCTCGGCACACACACACACAAAACACACACACACACACACACACACACACACACACACACACACACACACACACACGCACACACACACGCACGCACGCACCACGCACGCACCACACACACACACACACACACACACACACACACACACACACACACACACACTATCTTCAAACTGGGTACCCACCTTAAGACATGGTACCCACCTTCAAGCACAGTACTCTCCTTTAAAGATGAAATTCACTTCTAAACATAGTACCTATCTTCAATCGAAGTACCCACTTTCAGATACGCAGCTCACCTTTAAACAAGATATACACCCCCAAACACAGAACTTATCTTCAAACAAGGTACCTACCTACCTTCAAACACAATCCGTGTCTTCGAATAAAGTACACATTTTCAAATACGGTACCCACCTTAACAAACTAGGTACCCACATTCAAATACAATACCCATCATTGAACAAAGTACCCATCTTCAAACAAGGTACCCACATTCAGTCACAGTACCCATCATTAAAAAGAGTACACACCTTCAAACAAGATACCCACATTCAAACAGTGCCCATCATTAAACAAAGTACCCATCTTCAAACAAAGTACCCACATTCCAACACAGTAGCCATCATTAAACAAAATGACCCACCATCAAACAAGGTACTCGATTTTAAACAAGGTAGCCACACTCAAGCATTAGTACCCAACATGAAACAAAGTACCCACCTTCAAACACGCACCCTGGATGCCCGTACAACCATTCCTTCTTCCAGGCCGAGGTCATGGTCAGGAAGGTGCCCACAAAGGACATGCAGAGGTCACACAAGTTCAAGGCCATCACGAACATATTGGTAGGCGACTGGAGTTTCTTGTTGGCCGCAAAGACACACAGACTGGTGGCGTTGAACAGGGTACCCAGTACCCAGACCACGGATAGCATGCTGGCTACCACCATGTACCCGGCATTGGAGATGGGCTGTGTGTTGACGTCATCCTTGCTCTCTTCGTTGTCTGGTAAGGTTGAAGTTAGGGATTCCGATGCGGCCATGTCCTGTCACTTAGTTGAAACACGACTAGGTGCACTTCAGTTAGTGCGTCAACATTTCAATTTGAGAATAGATAGTTGTTCAGGGCTGCATGATGATCATTGCAATTTTGTTGAAGAAGGAAAGAAAGAAAGAAAGAAAGAAAGAAAGAAAGAAGGACAGAAAAAAAGACGGAAAGAAAGAAAGAAAGAAAGAAAGAAACAAACAAATACGTACAAAGTCTTTATGTAGTTTGACATCTACCATATATAGTGAAAACAACGTGTGGAAGTGTATTCGTGTAATGAAATGAATTACGCATTTTGTTAGGTAGGTAGCTGAGTGCTTATTTGAATGTGTTGTTTCCCGGGAGAATTGCACATACAGACGTAGGCACGCAAACACACATTCACACCCACTCGCGCGCCTGCGTATACACACACACACACACACACACAACACACACAACACACACACACACACACACACACACACACCACGCACGCACGCACGCACGCACGCGCGCGCGCGCACACACTCACACACACACACACACACACACACACACACACACACACACACACACACACACACACACACACACACACATGCTCGCACGCGCGAGGAAAGAAATCGAAATCAGAAAAGCATACTTGTCCGATCAATCGGTTCAAAAGACCGATTCGGTTTGAATCAACAGTTTTGCTAGTTCTTCGGAGACATGCTGAATTAATTTGCTACAAAGCTGGTCTACGTATAAAGTCAACACTAAGTGCCTATCACAGTAAAGTCACCACTGACTGCCTATCACAGTAATGTCATCGCTAACTGCGCTATCACAGTAAAGTCACCTATCACAGTAAAGTCACCTCTAACTGCCTATCACAGTAAAGTCACCTATCACAGTAAAGTCACCTATCATAGTAAAGTCACCGCTAACTGCCTATCACAGTAAAGTCACCTATCACAGTAAAGTCATCGCTAACTGCCTGTCACAGTAAAGTCACCTATCACAGTGAAGTCACCTATCACAGTAAAGTCACTGCTAACTGCTTATTACAGTAAAGTCACCTATCACAGTAAAGTCAGCGCTAACTGCCTGTCACAGTAAAGTCACCTATCACAGTAAAGTCACCTATCACAGTAAAGTCACCTATCACAGTAAA
>CM065734.1:42512663-42540163 GCA_033310375.1 Conus canariensis
AAACACGGTACTGTTTATCTTACCGTGCCCGAGAACATTGCCATTAGTTTCTTGTTTATCTGCCCAAAAGAACGATCCTCTTTTCCTTTCTTTCTTTTCCACTCTTACCGTGCCAAGGACAAAGGCCATTTCTTCATGGTTTCTCTTATCGTGTCTGCCTTTTGGCCGACTCTGGGGAAAGGTCCAGTGACGGTGAGGAAGGACTGACTGACCGCAGGGAAAGTCCTGTTGACAACGGGAAAGACTGTGACCTGGGATTCTCTTCAGAGAGCACGTAAGACCTTATGGTTTGGCCGTGTCTGAAGTTGTACTGTCTTCACCTGACAGCGGAACAGTGAGCGAGGCTGCAGGATGCACACGGTAGTTGCTTGCTGGTGGCGTTTTTTGCCGGTGGGCTCTGCAGGCATGAAATATGGGCTGGTACACCCATGGGAACACTCCCGTGGAGATTCTGTCGTGTCATATCAAGTGGCCATTACACAATGACATTTGCCAGGGAGCAGTTATGTCCCTTGACGTCTTAATGGAATGCCCTGTGTATGCCTATACCCTATGTGAACACAGCACAGGCTTCCATGGGTCATGCAGGATTGCTCCCAGCTGGCCGGTTCGGCAGTTGAGGACAGTACTTCTCTGGGTCCCACCCGCACCTTCGCGGTATATATTTTTTTGTGCCCAAGAACTTTGCCATTACATTTTGTTTTTTCTTACCATGCCAATGAACATTGCCATTACTGTGTTGTTTCTCTGACTTTGTCTAGAAGAACGAACCTCTTTTCTTCTTTTTTTCTTATCGTGCCGAAGAACATGACCAATCCTTCACTGTTCCTCTTATCCCTCCCAAGGAAACGGCCAACACTTCATGGTTTCTCTTATCATTCCCAAGAACATTGTCATTACTTTGCTGTTTTCCTTTTCTTCTGATTTTGCCCAGAAGAACGACCCTGTTTTCTTCTTTTTCTCTCATCATGCCCGAAGGCATGGCCTTTCTTTTTCTCATGGTTTCTCTGTATAGTGCCCAAGAACTTTGCCATTCCTTTGTTGTTTCTCTGACTTTGCCCAGAAGAACGATCCCGTTTTGTTCTTTTTCTGTCACTGTGCCCACGAACATGACCATTACATCACCATTTATCTCACCCTGCCCAAGAACTTTGCCGTTCATTTGTTGTTTCTCTGACTTTGCCCAGAAGAATGATCCTGTGTTCTTTTTTTTCTCTCTCTCCTCTCTTATCGTGCCCAAGAACATGACCAATTCGTCATGTTTTTTCTTATAGTGGCCAAAGGCATGGCCTTTTCCCCATGGTTTCTCTTACCGTGCCCACGAACACGGCCATTTCTTCATGGTTTTTCCTGTTGTCCCAAAGGCATAGCCATTCCTTCGTGGTTTTTCTTATCGTGCCCAAGAACTTTGCCATTACTTTGTTGTTTCTCTGACTTTGCCTAGAAGAACGATTCTGTTTTCTTCTTTTCTCTCATCATGCCCAGGAGCATGATCATTACTTCATTGTTTCTCTTACAGTCCCTAAGAGTATGACTATTATTTCATGGTTTCAGTCATCGTATCCAGAAATAGTCTTTCTTTGTTTCATTATGTTTCACTTTTACTTTGATTTTACCAAAGAATACACCACGTACTTCATCTTCTTTTTTTTAATCCGTCGAGGAACACGAAAAACATTTCAGTGTTTCTATTATCTTCCCTTGGAACACGACCATCACATTAATGTGTGTGTGTGTGTGTGTGTGTGTGTGTGTGTGTGTGTGTGTGTGTGTGTGTGTGTGTGTGTGTGTGTTGTGTTGTTTTGTTTTAAAACAATGACTGAGGGCGGAAAATCAAGCAACATTTGAAAAGAGAGGGGTTAGTTACCGCCAAGGACACAGACAAACAAGAGTACAGGACTAGACACTCCTGTGTAGTCTTGTACTCTTGTTTGTATGTGTCCTTGGCGGTAACTAATTCCTCTCTTTTCAAATTTTGTTTTGTTTTTGTTTAATTTGTTTTCCTTTTCCTTTTCTGAGCAACACACACACACACACACACACACACACACACACACACACACACACACACACACACACACACACACACACACACACACATGCGTGCGCGGTACAGCAATCCATCACTAATTAAATCTGTCGTCTTGTGCGTCATTTGTGCACGGGTGTGATCAGTTGATCCCCAGACCGTGATGACCAGCTGATCTCAGTGACTGTAGCTGACCACACTGCCAGTAAGATATATAATCACGCAACCGTTGGCACAACGGCATCTCTCTGAGTGTTAAGGGTTGGGAGGTGTATGGCGGGGATATGTGGTAATTACATGGAATGACAGAGAACAGTGAAATGGGAGGGATGGTGAGAAGCATCGCTAAAGGAGCTGTCACGCGAGTTGATATCAAAGGGTCATCACGGTCAGTTCGTACACCTTTGTAGCCGTTCACTTAAACCAGGGTGGGAATTCTGACTCGACCTGTCCGATCTGAATCCGCCATTAGCCAGCCTAAAGGGATGAAACTATCTTTCCAAATCATGAAACTCAATTTTAAACCCATAATGTTGAAAACGAAAGGGGAACAAAAGCACAAACAAACAAACAAACAAACAAAAAGATTATCATCATCACGCTTGTTCACCTTACGAAAACTAGAAAAATATTCTACATCAAGAAAAGACAGGCATTTCATGGCAAGAAAACGTAGAAAGACATTTCACAGGAACAAAGACTAGAAAGACATTTGAAAGCAACGAAAAATTGGAGAATATTGCACGGCAACAGAAACTAGATAGACATTCCTCAGCAAAAAAACCAACAAAAACAAACAAACAAACAAAAACTAGAAAGACATTCACAGCAACCAAAAAAAAAAAAAAAAGACATTCCACGGAAACAGAAACTAGACATCCCACAGCAACTTAAACTAGAAAGACATCCACAGCGAAGAAAACTAGAAAGACATTCCACAGCAACAAAAACTAGAAAGACATTCCACAGAAAAAAGAAACTAGAAAGACATTCCATAAAGAAACTAGAAAGACATCCCATAGCAAACAGAAACTAGAAAGACATTCCACGGAAACAGAAACTAGAAAGATATTCCATAAAGAAACTAGAAAGACATTCCAGAGCAACGAAAACTAGAAAGACTTTCCACGGAAACAGAAACTAGAAAGACATTCCACAGCGAAGAAAATTAAAAAGACGTTCCACAGAAACGAAAACTAGAAAGACATTCCACGGATATAGAAACTAGAAAGACATTCCATAAAGAAGCGAGAAAGACATTCTTCAGCAACGAAAACTAGAAAGACATTCCACAGCAACGAAAACTAGAAAGACATTCCACAGCAACGAAAACTACAAAGACATTCCACAGAAGGAAAACTACAAAGACATTCCACGGATACAGAAACTAGAAAGACATTCCATAAAGAAACTAGAAAGACATTCTTCAGCAACGAAAACTAGAAAGACATTCCACAGCAACGAAAACTAGAAAGACATTCCACAGCAACGAAAACTACAAAGACATTCCACAGCAACGAAAACTACAAAGACATTCCACAGAAGGAAAACTAGAAAGACATTCCACGGATACAGAAACTAGAAAGACATTCCATAAAGAAACTAGAAAGACATTCCACAACGAACTGAAAGCTAGAAAAGGAAACATTCCACAGCAACGAAAACTAGAAAGACATTCCACAGCAACGAAAACTACAAAGACATTCCACAGCAACGAAAACTACAAAGACATTCCACGAGAAACAGAAACTAGAAAGGCATTCCACAGCGACGAAAACTACAAAGACATTCCACAAAGAAGCTAGAAAGACATTCCACAGCAACGAAAACTAGAGAGACATTCCACGGAAACAGAAACTAGAAAGACATTCCACAGAAGGGAAAACTAGAAAGATATTCCACAGCAACGAAAACTAGAAAGACATTCCACAGCAACGAAAACTAGAAAGACATTCCACAGCAACGAAAACTAGAAAGATATCCACGGAAACAGAAACAATAGAGACACTCCATAAAGAAACTAGAAAGACATTCCACAGAAGGGAAAACTAGAAAGACATTCCATAGGAGGGAAACTAGAAAGACATTCCACGGAAACAGAAACTAGAAAGACATTCCACAGAGGGGAAACTAGAAAGACATTCCACGGAAACAGAAACTAGAAAGACATTCCACAGGAGGGAAACTAGGAAGACATTCCACAGAAACAGAAACTAGAAAGACTTTACTTCTAGCCAAATATTTCATCTATAAATGCACATGTGAGAAAAAAACTTCCAATTGTATTAAACTTTCTACACTGTTTAAAGACAAGATGTAATCTTGAACAGCAAGTCGCAAAAAGCGTAAAGTCAATGCAAAAACTGCACGAAAAATGGCAGTTATACCAATCTTTGATAGAAGTGTAATTTTTGGACTTGATGTGCATGTTGAGGGACTAATCTGTCTCCTTATCACTTATTATGCATGTACGTATGGATCCCCTTGTGGTTTTGTCGGTGTCCTACCCTCCTCCTCCTCCTCCTCTCTCTCTCTCTCTCTCGTCTCTCTCTCCTCTCTCTCTCTCTCTCCTCTCCTCTCTCTCTCTCTCTCTCTCTCCTCTCTGGAGGTCTGGAGACCTCATTGAACTTTTGATTCTGTTATTTGCTGATGATGTTGCATTATTTTCTGATACTGTTATTGGTTTGCAAACCCAACTGAATGTCTTGTATAATACTTCAAAACGTTTAGATTTACTTGTGAATCTGGAAAAGTCAAATATTGTTGTATTCAGGAATGGGGGTTACCTTGCTTCGAATGAAAATTGGACTTTTGGTGATGCTCAACTTTCCACTGTTAACATGTATAAGTATCTTGGTATAACACTGACTACAAGATTATCTTTCCAACCAACTATGTGTGACCTAGCAAACAGAGCAAAGAAAGGATTAACTGCTATCAACAGAATGCTATGGTCAATAGGTGAACATTCTCCTGGTATTTTCTTTAAGCTATTCGATTGCCAAATACAACCTATCTTAACTTATGGAGCAGAGATTTGGGGACTGTCATCTAACCAGGAACAAATTGAAAGGGTGCACTTAGCTGCTATTAAAAGATTTCTTGGTGTAAGTTTAAAAGCTCCTAGGCACTTAGTGTACGGTGAATCTGGAAGACACCCTCTTTATGTTAATACTTATGCAAAATGCATCAGATTTTGGCTTCGTGTTGCTTGTATGGATAATAACAGACTCCCAAAGAAAGCCTATGATATGTTGCTGCATCTGCAGAATCAAAATTATATTACCTGGACGACTAATGTTTGCTATGTTCTTTATAGATTCGGGTTTGGAATTGTATGGGAAATGCAAAGTGTTGGTAATGTGAAAGCTTTTATTGTAGAATTTAAGAAACGTTTAAGTGATTGTTACATCCAAGACTGGCATTCAGCTATTGAATCGCATGAGTTGTACGATGTTTGTCGGTCATATAACCAGTCTCTTGTTCGAAGTCCCTACCTCTGTGTAATTAAACATGTTAACATCCGCAGGTTACTTTCAAGGTTTCGGTTAGGAATGTCGCCTTTACGATGCCACTTTTTACGATATACTGATCGCAATAGAAACCATGACGTTTTCTGTCCACACTGTAAGGAAGCACCGGAAACTGAGCTTCATTTTCTACTGGTTTGTCCTTTGTACGAGAAGTTGCGCCTTGAGTTGATTCCAGCTAAATATTACAAACACCCTTCTCTATTCAAAATGTCCATGTTGTTAGCCTGTTCTATTGAGACCACTATTACGAGTGTTGGTAATTTCATTTATAGAGCTATGGCTGTTAGGAACGGAATAATTAATGCTGCAGTTGCTTCATGAATGTCTTCTTTGTTAACTGTGAACACCATTCAGCTGAGGTTTCGTTAAGAGTGGCTTGTACCGATTTATTTTGACCTTGTTCACTCACTTTGATATGGGCCTGTGGCCTGTCAAGTAAAATATTCTGAGTTCTGAGTTCTCTCTCTCTCTCTCTCTCTCTCTCTCTCTCTCTCTCTCTCTCTCTCTCTCTCTCTCTCTCTCTCTCTCTCTTCTTTTGTTTCTGTTTTTGCTTTGTTTTTGGTTGTCTATTTATATTTAATTTTTGAAAAACCCTGCCTTGCAAATAAGCTAACACATGATACGGAAACTGTTTATGGTACTTGACTGAAATGTAAGAGTTTGGCTGTTGAAACATAAATGGTGTGAATTATATACTGATGTGAACTGAAATGCTATGAATTTATATAAAATGTTTTGTCTTTGCAAGCAGAAAAATAAAGTTAAAAAAAAAGAAACTAGAAAGACATTCCACAGCAACGAAAACTAGAAAGGTATGCTATGGCGACCAAAACTGGAAAGATATTACTGCCATGAAAATATATGGATTCGCCAGTGTTTTGCTTTGCAGTGATTTTACAGTGCTTTTTGTTGTTGTTGTTGTTGTTTTTGTACTCCCAGTTCTTATAGAACAGGGAGTACTTTACAATGGGAACGAAGAAATCCTGTCTGTGTGTCTGTGTGTCCGTCCATGGTCAAAATGTGTTCCATTCACTCCAGACAAAACTTCTGGGCTGACCTTTCTGAAAATTTGTAGGTATGTTCATTATGGATCGCGGATGATGCCCGAGGTTTCATTTTACCAGAATAGCCGTTACTAACGGCTATAACGGCCCGAAACGGTTTTTCAAGATAAACTGGGAGTACGCTTACATGCTTTGCAACTTGTTTTTAATTATTATTATTATCATTATCATGATTCTGCTGAATGGAGAGTGGATTCAATGATTGATCCGGATTCGCACAATCAATCTGAAAAAAAAGAGGATTTGTTTCTGAGCCGTGTATGTCGTATCTTCCTTCTAGATTTAAATGTACTTGATGTCAGTGTTTGTTTGTATGTTGTTGTTTTTTTTTTGTCTGTGTGTTTTTCCGCCTATGAAAACAATACTGGGCGGGGATATGTCAGGTTGCTGAACGAGGGCAGCTAGCCCCAGCAAAGCGATGCACTTCCAGGGGGTTTTGAGGGACAGCACTTTACAAACAGACTCCTGTGAGACAATTCTTTCACACACTTTTTACACTGAACGCTGTTGTGACGATGACGCCATGAAATACAACACAATGGCAAACATGTTTGTGTTTTCATAACTCGACTGCATTGGTAACAACTTACTGAAATGCTACCAGGATCTAACAAAATGCTCAATTTATTAAAGACTATAAGCAACTGGTCTACTCAGACCTGTGTATTTGAACAGTGCGTTCGACACCTACAGGACTAAACGCACGAAGTTCATATGTTCCTCCTCTGATGTCTGACTCAAAATTTTTGTTGTGCCTGTGAGTGATAACACTCTTAATAGTCTATGTTCTGACTGTGTTGAACCATTCGTCGAAGCTTTAAAAGATATTTGACACATGACCTTCACTAAATGCTCCGGTTTGACTTCATTGTTTTTAGCTATCAGTTTGAAAGTTCTTGTTTGTTTTGAACAGAGGTGTTGGGGCCCAAAGCGTACGTTTTTTTTTGTCCGGTACAACTGGTTCAATTATTAAAACTACATCTTCCTGTAGATGTGAACAGAATGCCTAAGTTATTTCATCTACCTGTTTAAAGGGACACTGAGACATTCCTCTCTCTCTCTCTCTCTCTCTCTCTCACTCACACACACACACACACACACACACACAACACACACACACACACACACACACACACACACACACACACACACACACACACACATACATACAGAGAGAGAGAGAGAGAGAGAGAGAGAGAGAGGGGGGACAGACAGACAGACAAACAGAAAGATAGATACACAGACACACAGACAAACACACTGACAGACAACGAGACAGAGAGACAGACAGAGAGAGAGAGACAGAGAGAGACGAAGCGAGACAAAGATAGAGGAAGATTTAACTATACATTGTGCAACAGTCTTGGAGAAATTCTATCCTGAAAATTTTCTCTTTTATTCTTTCACTTTGACTATCCCCCCACCCCCACCCCCCACCCCCCACCCGACTCCCTCAATTTCATGTTCTTTTTTTCTGTCCTTACAGCCCATACATCTGTCTTTGTTGTAAAACGAGTCTGTACAATGTTTGTGATCCACCGTTGTAGAGGCCCGAGTGACTCATCGTTTCGTATTCCGGTCTTTTTTTTCTGTTTTGTCTTTTTTTTTGGTTGTAAATTCGACCTCGCATGTTTTAAAAATCTCGTTCGAACAGTTCTCTTCAAACGTACTGCCAAAGCCTGTTCCCAACTGGTAACATTATGCCCCAAGGGCTTTAGCTGTTGCAGATAAGTGGTTCCGAGACCTGATTCACCTTCAGTGCGCGCACAGACAGACAGACAGACAGACACACACACACACACACACACACACACACACACACACACACACACACACACACACACACACACACACAACGGGAAGTAGTTTATTGTTGAACTTACCTTGCCAAGATACACATACATTACTTCATGTTTATTTCAAACATGTTCAACACACACACACACACACACACACACACACACACACACACACACACACACGCACGCACGCACGCACGCACGCACGCACGCACACACGCACACACACACGCACGCGCACACACACGCACACACACATACACACACACACCTTAGAAACACACACTCTCTCCTCTCTCACACACACACACACACACACACACACACACACACACACACACACACACCACACACACAAGCACGCGCACGCGCGCTCGTATGGCAACTTTTTATTTTTTAACTCATTTGAAGTTCATGTTACCGCTCAGTGAGCTTGCAGCCAAAGCGCACCATCGTCACTCAGCCCTGACATCATTCCTTCTTTCCAGTTGGAATGCTTTATTGCTCAAGAGCTGATGGAACTAATAGCAGACGCCTTTGACGCTCACTGGAACTATTTCCTTACGATCCATTATGGAACGTGAAGGGAAAGCACTGTTCTCTTTCAGGAATAAACTGAACGTTACGCGGTCTCTGTTTCTTCATCCGTGTGCGATCCTTTGAAGCTGTCACGTATATGCATTGGTTTTCCAGCGTGGTGGTTTTATGAACATTTTGTGACGTCGAGCCCCGAGGTTAGGGACAGCTTTCTTTCTTTTTTTTTTTTTTTCTTTTTTTTTTTCTCCAAGGGTTTCCTGGTTTTGACAAATGATGCGGTTCCAGGGTTCTGCTGGGGTTGTCAAATTCCGTGATTTGCGGCAGAATTGATGACGCTGTGTTGTCTGGGGCATGATGAACTCTGTGGAAATGGTAGTGGCCATGATGGTGCTGTCAGGTATGCTGGGGTCTGGCGGGTTGTTTGAGTCAGAGCTGTAACAGTGCAGTTGCTGGGTTGGCAAGGGTGTGAGGAATTCTGTAAACCACTGCAGTAGTCACGAGACGGCCAATATTTGGAGGGGGGAGGGAGGGTGTGAGGAGAGGGGAGTATGAAGGTGATGAACTCTGTGCATCGCTGTGCTTTGAACACCTAATGACCTGTCTGTCGAAAATTAATTTGCAGGAATGTTTTAAGTATTGCTACAGAGAAAGTTAAACGATTTCTGGAGGGACTGTGCTTCTTGCCAGGAAAATAACGGCTTTCAAAAGAAAGACTCTTGAGTTGGAAAAGAAATGCGTAGACCTTGAGAAGAAGATAGACGACCTGGAATGTAGGTCCAAACGCATAAGCTGACTATCTACGGACTCAAGAGGCCAGATCACGAAATCCGAGAGGACCTTGAGGCAGCCGCCGCTGACCTGTTCACGAACAGGTTCAAAATGGCCAAGGACGTCCTTTTGATCGACTGCACCGTCTGCACGGTAAGCCAAACTCCACAGTAATCAGCGCGGCAATTTATATAAGAGAGTGTCCGCAGGAGTATCAGCCTGCGTACGCGGGAAAAAAAATATATAAGGACAAGGTACACGTACTGAAGGCCAAGGGGAAAGTGCAGGGTTCAATGGTGCTGTTGTTTATAGTCCAGCCGACCGCGAAGGGCCATGTCAGGGCCGGCAAGGTTCAGTTATTTTCATTGGAAAAGAGCTCTCGTGGCGGGTGAGAGAAATCAGGAGGAGGTTAATACCTCATCTGAAGAAAACAAAAGATAAGAGGGTAACATGGTAGCGGTGGTCTTTGATTTATCTCGTCATCAATGGACAAGGTTCTCAACTGACGACGAACGGAACTGACGAAACTGGAAATCAAAACTGGCCCTTCTTATGGTAGGGGTATTTCTCCAGTGACAAATAACCTCTTGTTTCTTGGTAGGTGAAAAAGGAACACGTACAGATGCAACACCAGTTTTGAAAACAGTGAGTAACGGTTTCACTTCACGTGCACGTGTGTGTGTGTGTGAATCCCGTGGGCGTGATATGACGGTGACGGTGACATCGGGTTCGTGGTAAGAGGAGGAGTGAGTGCTGTGTAGAGCTTGGTAATACAAGACCGCAGGTGGGGAGAATGGCCTGACAACAAATGTGGATTTGGATACGCCTGGGCAAACCGAGGAGTTCAGAATGTCAAACACTTTTTACATGAATTCAAAGGCAGACTGATTTCACGTCGATGGCAAGATTGGGATTAACATTCAACATTAACCCCCCCCCCACACACACACACACACAACACACAACACACACACACACAACACACACACACACACACACACACACACACACACACACACACACACTGAGCACTATTATCAATCCACCTTAACCACTACCGTCACAAATATATTATACCACTCCACTAAACCAGCTACACAACCTACAAACCCCATCGTTTCACTCCCCCACCCTCCCTCCACCCACCCACCCCCCTCCATTTCCTCTCCCATAATCCCCTCTATCGCTTCCGTCTGGCGGCCATTTTATTTGAACACATGGAAAGATAAGTGACTCTTTGTTCTTTGTTCGTACTGTCCTAAATGTTAAATGTTATTTGTTGTTGCCTGAAGAAGACCCAAGAGGTCGAAATGCATTGTGTCTTGTCCTGTGCTTTGTTTGTCAATGTTCTTGGCGGTAACTAACACCCTCTCTTTCTAAATGTTGGGATTAACATGTTAAAAACAGCGAGACATTTGATGTATACAGGGTATGTCTATCATACATGATGTCAAGCTATATTTGAAAATGGATTAACTCAAACGCTTAAAATTTTAGTGTGTTAAACTGTAGATGAGGTGTTGCAGACACTGCTGTACATTACTATCTTTATAAAGAAACACTGAGATTGATTTAGTTGTCCTCTTTGCAAAATAGGAAAAGAAGCTGGCATGCATTTTGCTCTGTGATTTAAGAACACGATATATACCACAGATATATAACAATCATCTTTTCCAGTTCTGTTTACATATCTTTTTAACTTATCGAATAGACAGAGTTGCGAGGAATTTGTCGTTTCATTCATGCAAAGCATTTCACTTCGTCCTGTAACGATGTCATAATGTACAGAGTCCAGTGCTCTCAAATTTTGAAAATAATGTGTATGTTATACCCCTTTATGAGTGGAAATGGCCTCAACGAATGACAATCAATTAATGAATCAGCCAATCAATTAATCAGTTAATCAAATTATTGATTAACTGATTAAATCTCTCTCTCTCTCTCTCTCTCTCTCTCTCTCTCTCTCTGTCTCTGTCTCTCTGTCTGTATGTATGTGTGTGTGTGTGTGTGTGTGTGTGTGTGTGTGTGTGTGTGTGTGTGTGTGTGTGTGTGTGTGTTGTCGTCGTCGTCGACGTTGTTGTTGTTGCTGTTGTTGTTGTTGTTATTGCTGTTGTTGTTGTTGTTGTGTATGTGTGTGATTAAAGTATGAATTTCTTCACTTTCTTTGTTATTTTTCATTGCACATACACACAGGCACTCAGCTCTTATTATAAGGCAAAATCTGATTATTCCCATGCATCTTACCGCTCAGTGAGCTTACAGCCAATATACATCACATCCAGCTCCTTCAGAATCTCTCCCGTTTCCACCTGTGATAGATCTTTTGGTCAATGTTTGACATTGATAATAGCGAATGCCCTTGCGCTTCTTAATACTTTTTTACGCCCTATGACTGAACTTGACGTTAAAACGGTGCTTGTGTTCAGGAATTAATTGAACACAACACGTTCTGTGTTCATTCATCCATGACTGATGCTTTGAAGCCGCAACGTAAATGTGATTTTTTTTTTCATGGTTTAACACATTGGTGCGCTTCAGTGTGTTAGTTGAGGCGTGGAGCGTTGTAGTAATGATGAAATTATTAGGCGGCTGCGATGTGTTTAACGATGCAGGTGCAGGGTTTGCTGGAGTGTGAGAAATTCAGTAATTAGTCCTGTACCTGGCTATAAGTCCCGTGTACATTATGGTGTTAGGAGAATTTCTCACTTGATTTGAGTCAAGGGGCACCTAGACATGAAAAATCACGGAGGTGATCGGGCACCACCCTGGTACATTTTGCGTAATGGCCGATTCAAATATGGCTGCCACCCGCCGCGGTGAAAATCCTAGCAAAATTCTCTACCCTCGGTGCTGTAGTCACTGCAGTCATCACATCAGCCACAAGCCTCTGCCATGAGTCGGACTACATTCACCAGGTGTTAGATTCATACGCTGAACTTTCCCTGAAAGAAGGAGAGCGCATGAGGCGAGCTGATGTGACGCCCATTGACATTACTGGCATGAACGCAGACACACCCATCCCTTGACAGCTTGAGAAGTTCTGGGCATCTGAGAAGAACAAACAGAATCTTCAGCTGCTGGTTCGAGATATGGTGAGCAATCGAGCTGAAGGAAATCCTGTCATCATCGCCAGCTCTGTCATCTCTGATGATGAGGTACTTCCAGCCAAAGCAGCTGGCAGTGAAGAAATCCCGGACCTGCACAGCTTGACTGAAAAGGCAGACGCCAGACTGGTGGTACATGTGGGGTGGGCCGTTCGTATCAAACAATGCAATAAAGTTATAGCAGTTTCCAACGACACGGACACTTTCGCACTACTGCTTCACTACAACCCTCAGTTCCAAGCGCTGGGGTTGAAGGAAATCTGGCAGCAGTTTGGTATAGATGAGAAACAGCGGATGCTTCCACTGCACCAAGCAGTTTCTAGGCTTGGAGCACCGCTGGCCAAGTCAATGATCAAAGCACACATACTGACTGGAGATGA
The DNA here is from genome assembly GCA_033310375.1 of Conus canariensis. NCBI lineage: Eukaryota > Metazoa > Mollusca > Gastropoda > Neogastropoda > Conidae > Conus > Conus canariensis. Next base: position 42,525,878 of record CM065734.1, read on the forward strand.
CTGTATGAGCAAGGTACAGACGAAGCACGCTGCTATGGCCGCGGACCCTGTGCAGCATCTGACGAACTTTGGAGAGACAGACAGCTTGTCAGAGCAAGATGAAGCTCTGGCAGAAATGTACCTTGTACATGTCTAGGCGAGTGTCAGATCAACAACTGCTGAAACGTTCAACTAGCTCAGAGTAGAGAACTACAGCAGTGCTACAGCTGGAATTGACTCTCTCCCACCCACAAGCAGTGTCATCAGAGGCCACATCCAGAGAGGAGCCTTTCTAGTGCTCAAAGCATGCCATCTGTTTGAGGCGGCCAGTCAACAACGTGAGGACTACCTAGAACCACTAGAACGTGGGTGGGAGCAACATTTTGGCACCCTGTTGCCATCTAAATGCATGAAGCCCTTGCCACCCACTTTGCTCACAATATGCAAGTGCGCAGGCAAGTGTGACACTCGACGGTGTGGGTGCTGTTCTACTGGAGTTTGCTGCGTCACATTCTGCCATGGAAAAGAAGATAATTCTCCATGTTCCAATCAGTGATGGGAAGAGACAATTGCAGTTACATTGAGCATGTTTGTTGCATACTTGAGAACTTTTTCTGTTTCTGTTGGGATGTGTCAGTGACCACACAATACAGGAAAAAGTGAAAAAGCAGCAAAGACAGTTTTAGTTGAATAGGTAAAAATGGCGTTCACTTGTGAATTCAAGATCAGAATGACTTATATCTTAAATAGTGAATAATACAGTGAAAATGCATGCCAGAATTAGTAGCATTATGTGTAGGAGCCCTGTTGTTACTGCTAGAATATCGCCAGGTTACGGTCAAGACCGTGGGTATAAGAAAATTACGTTGACCATGGCATTTGAAGGTCAAGATGACCCCAAATGGACAAAATAATACCAGAAATGAACTCAGCACACCAAAATCAGTTGGATTAGAAGTGTTACAAGTGTATATATTGTCAAAAACACAAAAGTTAGGATTTTCACCGCGGCGGGTGGCAGCCATATTTGAATCGGCCATTACGCAAAATGTTCCAGGGTGGTGCCCGATCACCTCCGTGATTTTTCATGTCTAGGTGCCCCTTGACTCAAATCAAGTGAGAAATTCTCCTAACACCATAATGTACACGGGACTTATAGCCAGGTACTGGATTAAATGATCAGGCTGTGTTTTCTTGGGGGTTGACCAGCTCTGCAAATCAATGATGCATTTGTCAGGAATGCTGGCGCTGGCAGATTCTCTGATTCGTGACTGTCATAGCAAAGTCATCAGGTTTGCAAGGGTGTGACCGATGCCTTGGCAAGATCATAGAGCATTCCATTTAGATGTTTTCCCATTTTGCTGTTGTCTGTTCCACCTGTTTCCATGTTGCCCTTTCTCGTTCTGTACTCACGACACAGGACATTTTCTTAGAGTGGCATTTCGCTCCCTCCCTCCATCTGTCTGTCTCTTTCGCTTCTCTCTCTCTCTCTCTCTCTCTCTCTCTCTCTCTCTTCTCTCTCTCTCTCTCTCTCTCTCTCTCTCTTTTGAGAGAGAGAGAGAGAGAGAGAGAGAGAGAGAGAGAGAGAGTCAAAACTCATCTGAAAATGTTCGATTTACTTTGTGTTTCCTGTTTAAAGGAAACAAAGCATATCATGGATAAAACGCGTTTAATCTACGTGTCACTGCATTTTATATACTAGATCAGAGGGAGGTGGTTTCACATATCGTTTCATTTCCTGACACATACATTTTCACTTTCAACTTTTTTTTTAAAGCTCCCTTGTTGTCAAGATGAGTGATTTGAGAGAGAGAGAGAGAGAGAGAGAGAGAGAGAGAGAGAGAGACAGAGACAGACAGACAGACAGACAGACAGACAGAGAAAACAGAGAGAGAGAGACAGGCAGACAGACAGACTCAGACAGACAGACAGACAGAGAGAGAGAGAGAGAGAGAGAGAGAGAGAGAGAGGGAGAGATATTGAGATAGGCAGACAGACAGACAGGGACAGACAGACAGACAGACTGGGGAGGAGGGAGCAAAATCACACACACACACACACACACACACACACACACACACACACACACACGCGCGCCGCGCGCGCGCGCGCGCGCGCGCGCCACGCACGTACACATATACGCACACACACACGCGCGCGCACACACACACACACACACACGCGCGCACGAACGCACGTACGCGCGCACACACACACACACACACGCACACACACACACACACACACACACACACACACACACACACACACACACACACACCACACGTATCCAGCAAGTGTCATGCTACAGTTTCTACGATGCACACACACACACACACACACACACACACACACACACACACACACACACACACACACACACACAGACGCACGCACGCACGCACGCACGCACGCCCCCCCCCCCCCCACACACACACACACACACGCCCTAAGTGTCATGTTACTGTTTCTACGATGCATGGTCTTCACCCGGATCGAGGACTGGTATAAGCAGCAAGAGTGGGGCGCTGCTAACCCTTAACAACACAGGACATCAGAAAGCTTTCGTTGTGTTCTGCCTTGAAGGAATGTCTGTATTTAGCTGGCTTGTTTAATAACAGGGCAAGCGGCAGGCTGATAACAGACGGCACATTGCAAGTTGCATTAGGGATCGGTGGGATGCTCTCTCTCTCTCTCTCTCTCTCTCTCTCTCTCTCTCTCTCTCTCTCTCTGATTAGAAATAGAGTAGTGTATAATCGCATAGTGTTGGCTGTCAAGTATGAGAGATGAAGCTGTACTACATCAGAATACGTACACAGTTAAGGTGGGGGGGGGGGGGGGGGAGTAAGGAAAGCAACGAGTTCCAAAGTCGAATGGGTTCAGAATACATGGCAGGTTTATCTGTGGCCAGGGAAAGAAAGTATGTGATTGTAACCCACAGATTAAGACAGAACCGTGGAACAATCAAAATATCCCCTCGATGACTCGAAAAGTGTACCATCAAGCACTAAAAATGTAGGCGTCCCTCGATTTAAATTTTAACAAATGAACGATGGCTAAGTTTAGAGACATTGCGTACATAAGTTCCTTGAATTGAAGTTTGGACGCATTGCAAGCCATCGCATATCAAGCAATCAAGCCTTCAAGCATTGATCTGAATGCCGTCGCCGAATCAAAACGCTAACAGCTCTTACAGAAATATGTCTGTGACCGTATTTGGTATTGGCGGACAATAGGAGTTTGAATTGCCAGCTGAAATGTGCCTACAAGCCCATCTTATGGTATTCGCTTCCATGAAATGGGCATGACACTGGTTGCAGAATATCAGGGGAACAAGATTTTCCCAGTGGGATCTGTCCTTTTAATTTCAGACTGCTAAATCTGGTATGTCAGCAGTGTTACTCAATGCATTAAGGTCAACAAAACGATCAAGGTACCGGTGTATGAGGTCCCAAGATATTCAGTTTAACCAACCTTTTTTTCAGTACAAGGAACGAAGATAAATGCTTTTTGTTCAAAGTGATATAACAGTTTTGAGCGCCTTATGTTTGTAGAAAGCAGTGTTGTATACCTACTTTTCTTCCAATATCCAATACTCTGGTCTCTGGCTGATCACAACTTTATCATCCTAATTTTTTTTTCTCTAACCGTGTTGGATAATTCAGCCTGATGTATTCAGTGTTGGTTCATTCAGCCTGATGTTTTCAGTGTTGGTTCATTCAGCCTGATGTATTCAGCGTTGGTTCATTCAGCCTGATGTATTCAGTGTTGGTTTATTCAGCCTGATGTATTCAGTGTTGGTTCATTCAGCCTGATGTATTCAGTGTTGGTTTATTCAGCCTGATGTATTCAGTGTTGGTTCATTGAGCCTGATGTATTCAGTCTTGGTTCATTCAGCCTGATGTATTCAGTGTTGGTTCATTCAGCCTGATGTAACCAAAGTCACCGAGGGCTGGCTTCCTATGGCTGCCGTTTGACCAGATTGTCAGAAGTTGTCTCCGCCCACCCCACCCCCACCTTCAGACTTCAGTTGCCTTGCAGGCCTCAGAGTGTGGACACACATCACAGATACTCACATTTTCCTTGAACCAGAGCATTTCCCTGTACGGCGCCTCCAGTGTTTAACATTTCAGTCATTTTTTTTCTTCTGAAACTCACTTTTCTTTTTCTTTAATGGTGAAGTAATGGCGCCTTATTTTTCAAGCGAACCTGGCGAATGCTTTTCTCTTCTCTGTCTTGATAGATGCTGTGTAAGCATCTCCTTAAACTGTAGAAGGCAGGGGTAAAAGTTCTCGGTTACTGGCACAATATACAGTTGTATGTGAAGGTTTGTGCATGTCTTTCCCACTGAATGAAAGCAATTCTAATTTACACTAAAGACACTTTAATATGTTTTCGAATACGTTTCTGGTTTTGAACATGTGTGTCCGGCACCTGGTAGAATACAACTGTTTCAGGTGTATTGGTATAGGGCTTGAGTGGATAACAAGGAGGTATAGTGCAACCAGGTCGTTGTGTGCTTTGCGCAGAAGTACAGCTTTGTTGACGTTTTAGTTTTTGCACTGGCAGTACATTTAATCTAATTTGCGGTTGGACGCAAAATCTGACTGATTCATATTTGTCTCAGCAGAAAGAGACTGCACGCCTGTTATGCGAAAAATTGGAACAATATGAAACTGTCAAATGGGCACCTGATCTGCCATCATTACCACGACATTTTATTATGATATGACTACTTGGGTATTGTTGATCAGCCAGCAGAATAAGAGTTGTACCACGGCAGATAGATGGGCCACTCTAATTTGTAGTCATCTCTGTGGATGAGATTGTGCTAAGACAGACTGTGAATATTCCTCTTACTTGTCCTGACGGTGTGTTGTTCCACCTACTTCCACTAACCCAGATTCTAAGGCTTTTAAAAACTTCAGTTCTACGGCACCCCTCTTTTTTCCAGGACCACGTTCAGGTTGTAGAGAAATGGGTTGAGGGCTGAGTTAAGCGGCAGTACCAGCACGGCCATACCAACATTGACTTCACCTGGCACAGGCACTCCCACAGAGGCCAGGAGGCCGAGGAGGCCAATAGGAAACCAGCACAGAAAGTCTGACACAGCGATGGTGATGAGTCTCCGGGCGATGTCAACATCCTGGTTCTTCCGTGTGGAGTCAGATTCTAGCGTCATGCTGTTGGCACGGATAGAGAGATAGATAAAACCTGACCAATGAAAATCAGCGAGAACAAAACAAAATTAACAATAATCATGATGCTAAAAGCATAGTTTCTACCCAGGAACTCGTCTCTCGTGATGGGAAGAGGAATGCAGATCCCTGTGTGGGAGTAGAACTCCCAGTGAGCTGTTGCAGGCAGCAGAGGAATCAGGGCAATAACCATGACAAGGAACCAGGTCAGCAAGCACGTGAGGCGGGATGACTTCACTGCAAAGTGCCAGCCACTGAGTGGGAAACGGAGAGCCAGGAAACGGTCCAGTGTGATGAAACAGACAATACAAGCTGACACTTCACTGGACAGAAGAGACAGAAAGCCGGCCACGTGACAGGCCACGCTGTGTCTCCAGCTGGTGCCCTCCCAAAGGTAGGTTCCCCGGTACATGTAGTCAGCCACGCCAATGGTGCACAGGTACACTCCCATCACACAGTCTGACACACACAGGTGGGAGACAAAAACACTGAACCCAGACTTCTTCTTCCGTTCCAAGACAAACAGCCTAATAACGAAGCTGCCCACACTGCCAATGACAGCAAAAACAGCAAAGACAGACAGCACCACGCGGTAAAATCTGAACGCAAAAGAGACTGACAGGAGGAGATTTCATCAAAGGGGGCAATACAATTCTCCACATTAAAATCGGATGGCAGTGTTAAAGGACAGCACAGCTTATAACTCGGTGCATAAACACGTTGTAAACTGTGCACATCTTTGAGTGCATCCCTTTGGAAATATCGTAGCGGAGAGCTTAGAACATCTAACACAGAAATCCGTTCTAAAAACTTGAAAGAGCCTTTCAGCAGTTCAATACCATTCTGGGATACGTTAAGCAGCTCTAACCTAGGTATCGGGTGTAGCGTGTCTGTTGAAAATTGTTCCAGCTTTATCTGAGAAATATCCAGATGAGTAATATGAGGGAAAACGACATTGTATTTGTTTTCACTGATCACTTGAGGTGTTAATGGGTTTGCTGCTAAAATGAAGTGGCGCAGATTAGGCAGGTCCTCTTGATCAGTAACAGCGACATTGTGAAGAAAGTTACCTGTTACATCGAAGTGACGTAAATTAGGTAAGCTGACGTTGCCCAGGAAAGTAATGCCACACCTGGCAGTGTCAGGTGAATCACATCACGTTGTTAGCCAGGTGATGTGGCATCATCCCACTGTCGCTGGCATCCAGGTAACGAAGCTGCAAGACGTGATCAACATCAAACAGCACAGGACACGTGAAGGCCAGTCCGTAGCAGGTACACTTTATGGGACACTGCACGTGACAGTACAACTCATCGTCCTGCAGTGGACAGTGATACAAACTGTCACAGACATAGTCAGCATGAAGACACACCTTGGACCCTCTACATCGGTATAGACCAGGACAGCTGTATTCCGAGCAGTCTCCTTCATCCTCATGACCTGAACAGTCATAGACATCGTTGCACCTGACAAAGACAGGAACACAATAGAAATCACCTGGGTACTGAAAGTGAGTCTCTGGACACTGGATGGTACCAGACAGACCAGGCAATAATGATATCATGGTGATTCCAAAACTGATACTGATGGCATATCCATAGTTAATGACTCCAGGTCGGGGTACCGGCTTAAAACTTTACACTGGCCACGCAAGTTCATCGTCATGAGCGCAGCTCAGTGTGTCTTCTTTCATATGGCAACCACTCCGACCATCACACCAACTGTGCAGTCCAATACACTTTTCAGGACAAAATGCAACACATCATCAAAAAATACAAAACTGGAAAAAAGAGCAAATTCGATAAACGAATTTAGATTGCTCTGCTATACAATGACCTGACCATGAAGTCTGATTTAACCAGCCCACCGATCCCGAATCAACAACAATCAACACATACGCCAACCATTCTCAACAGCAGCAACAAAACAACCTGTCGCCCTATGGAACAGGGGCTACACTGATAAGCAGTGCTCAAGCATGGCTTCAACACAAGAGTTCACTTTCTAAATCTAGAAGAACATTCCCTGCTAAAGAAGCATGTACCACATGCACTCGGACAAAAATAACATGATAATAAAGTGGAGAATCCAAATACAGATCATCTACATTTAACGTGCGGCTGGTAAGGGAAATAATTTCCTCAATGACTTAAGATTTACAAACCAATTAAAGAAAAATAGTCAAATTTGTATATTCAGTAACCGAAATTAAATATGGAGTGCGCAACGTCGTGGCACCCTCTTTTCCCGGCTTCTTGATAATTTGTTCGTGAGAATAAAACAAAAAGATTTCCTTTTTGACTGGTACATTCAACATTCGACACGGTGTTGTTCTCTTCACGCATTGCCGTGTTGCAATGACTGCAAGTGCGCGCTATGATTTACGTTTATAATAGACATCCTCTGAAAAAAGGTCAGGGAAGACTGGGAAGGAATGGAGATCGTCAGCGGTCCCTGGTGCTTTTATTAAGCACCACCTTAGTTCTTAATGCTTTTCAAGCAGTTTCTGATGCCGTTCTGTGACATTTCCCAGAATTCCCTGACACCTTACAGGAAGTTACTGTTTCTTTCGTGTGATGCTCTACCGTGCTCCTTCCTTAGAAGTCTCTAATGCTTCCAGCAACCTCTGGTATACCAAGCAGCCACCGACTGACGGCTCGGTAGATGAGAAGCCAGAGGAATCACCAGTCAACCCAGATGGCGCTTTGACGACCTGTAAATTTGCCTAGAGCCGCTGAATTGTGGACAGTGGTGTCACCATTGCCGCGTCACAAATCACAATGGTCCCCGGAACAACAGATTCGATTTATTATGTATGTCATCTATAAAGCCAGAGAACGTTTCGAAGGGTGACAACATTACTAACGATTTAAACATATCAAGTCGGTCTTTGAGAAACAAAGTTAAGTTATCCGCCATTCCTTTTATCTGAATAATTTCTATTACAAGAATGTAAAGGATCTTTGGTGCCTATAATCGATCTGTTTCGTTTCTAGTAGCTAGTAATTCGACGGCTAACACAATGGCTAATGCTTAGAACAGGCAGCCTTGTCTGATTCCGCAGTTTACATCGGAAGGCTCGGAAACCCAGCCTCCATGATTTACAGAAGTCATGTTTCCGTTTGTCAAAAACAGATACCTTTTTTTTAATCAGGCGACACAGCTGAGACGAGTGTACAGAGGCGGAGGCGGTGAGAATTATCGCTTGCTTGGCAAGTGTTAGCCTTTCATAGCATACCTTAGCGGCGAGTGGGGCTAGGGTTAGGCCAGAATTCGCTAGACTGCCTTGAGGTTCTCTAGCATGCAAGACAAAATAGCGGGCATTTGCAATGCTCTGATTGGTGCAGGAAACGTAATGACGTTTTCAATTGGTACAGACAAAAAATTAAGACACTGACCCATTAACAACAGGAACAGGTGGACGAAGTTGTCACTTTGTGGATTTGAATTTGTCATGTGTTCGTTTTGTTTTGGTTTGCTTTGCTTTGCTTTGCTTTGCTAGTTTTCACTTTATTTGTTTCTTTGTTTGTTTGTTTGTTTGAATATATATCCCTCGCCGAAAGGATAAAATAACCACACAAACCATGTCACGTGTTCTTGTGTCCATGAAACATCTCAGATATATTTTCATTCGGAGGACAGAGTAGGTGTGTGTGTGTGTGTGTGTGTGTGTGTGTGTGTGTGTGTGTGTGTGCGGCGCGCGGCGCGCGCGCCGTGCGCGTGTGGTGCAAGCGTACGTGCCTGCGAGCGTGAGCACGAGCGCCTGCACACGTGAAAATATGTTACGTGCTAGTGTTTGAGTATCTATTCTTGTTTAGTCTTTTTTAAGGTACGTGTCAGGAGGGGGCGGAGGGGGCGGGGGTGGAGGAGGGGGCAGGTGCGGGGTGGACATGCAGTGAAAAATCAATCACGGTCTACACATTCATCCTCTAAGCTCTAATCAAGCGCTGACACTAGTCAGGTAGACGCTGAATCCCAAGTGGCATGTTGTATTGACCAGAAAGATCTGTTAAAAAAAAACAAAAAAACAACAAAAAAAAACGATTATTTACCATCAAGCGTCACATTACTTCTATGAAATAGTTGCCAGGAATGGAAAGGTACAAACACATGCACATTCACCCATCAACCATAATCTGAAACACAGCGTAGGATTTTGAACCAGACTGACGTTGTCACTGGTTTGGAGCAATTCAGACGTGCAGGTTGTAGAACTGGGATCTTCTGGACCTCGGGTATAGGGATGAAGGGAGCGTGGCGGTAGACTTAGAGAACACAACAACAGGAATCCAAAAGGTTCTCCAGGTCCCAGGATTTACACGGTGCTTGATCAGATTCATTCTTCTTCAGAATTCTCTTTCATTCATATTTGTCTGCTTTTATTATTTCAACGTCACCCTCTCCGGTAGAACTGTTAGAGTTTCGTTAATTTTTTGTTCAGATGAAGTCGTTAATTTGATTAACTGGCGTGGTGAATCCCGCCCCCCCCCCCCCCCCCCCCCCCCCCCCCCCCCCCAGAAATGTCAAAGCAAACTGTACCGTTTGTGGAAACTTCTAGTTTTTAATGTCAGTACTGATATTTTCAAATCATCTTGTTCCTGCTTCCTAGAATATGTTGTGGTTTCCTCGTTTGTGCGTTGATATGGTGGTTTGAATGTGAAATGGAAAATGTTCTGGACAAAGTTATAGGATTACAGATTATTTGTGAAAGACAGAAAGCCTGAGTGAGTTGTATAAATATTGTGTAACACGTAAAGCTAATAAGATTACATGGGATGAAAGCCATATCTTGACAACTCTATTTGAACCTCTGCTTTCTGGAAGACGACTTCGGACAGTGAAATGGAAAGCACTTCGATTTGGAAAAAAAAACAGTTTCATCCCCAATCCAATTAACGTTCTAAATTGCAGATGTTGTCACAGACGATCATGAAAGAGAGAGAGAGAGAGAGAGAGAGAGAGAGAGAGAGAGAGAGAGAGAGAGAGAGAGAGAGAGAGATTGGCGTGCAGAAGGCATCGAACCGTTACCCTACCCCTTTTGACACGTGAAGAAATGGTCTGATCATTAAATCTTCCTCTCTCTCTCTCTCTCTGAGTGGTCAGCTCAACTGTTAACGTAACTCAAACATTTTCAACAGGTAAGAAGTGTGTGGGACAGCCTTTACTTGGATCTCGTAAGAGATGCAAGCTCTCATATATAAATATGAGTGTGTGTGTGTGTGTGTGTGTGTGTGTGTGTGTGTGTGTGTGTGTGTGTGTGTGTGTTTTGTCAGTACAACCATGAGTTAATCTGACAATAAATTGGTTTCAGTCAGTCAGTCAGTCAGTGTGTGTGTGTGTGTGTGTGTGTGTGTGTGTGTGTGTGTGTGTGTGTGTGTGTGTGTGTTGTGATGTGTTGTGATGTGTGTGTACCATCAGTAATCTTTGTTACATTTCTTCACTTCTGAGCACTCAAAAGATCGCCGCCAGCAGCATAAGCTGAAGATCGCTCTATAATGTCATGGAGTAAGACCCCGATACCAGTGAGACCTGTTCGAAGCTGTCACCCAGTCGCGTGCACTTCTGCTTTGCACGTGCAGTTCAGTCTTTTTTCATCTCTCACATGTTTGTACTAACAACATTCTGTGTGATCGAGGTTATAACTGAACTGACGTCAGTGAAACCAATCGCCGTTTCGAAAGGGAAGTAAGCCTCGCATAGGGTAATTACTCCCGATCCGGAAAAGCGATTCTGATTGGACAATCACAAGCAAGATCGGCAGGGGACGACAACCCGAATGCAATACCACTCCGATTTTCTAGCTATTTGCCCGCAGCATGGCAGCCAGTTAGGGCCTTTGCTTGAAATTTGTTCAGCCGGTCAAATCCTGAAACTGGCTAGTGCTGCGGGCTTTGTTAGGGATAGCTATCGCATTCTACAATGAAGGGACAGGGCTGATATTTTATAACGGGGCTTTGCAGATGCAAAGGCCGTATGAAGGCTGGTAGGCCTGAACCTGCGATGGTGCTTCTATGACAAACTGGGTAGCTGTCTCTCGGTTTTCCATTCTCTGGGCTCTCCGCCACACCCCCCCCCCCCCTCCTGTCCGTCATCCGCTTTACTGTGATCTCCATACTACCCACCCACTTATCCATACTCCATCTCTCTGTGTCTGTTTCTGTCTCTCTTGTGTGTGTCTCTCTCTCTCTGTCTCTCTCGGTCTGTTTGTCTGTCTGTCTGTCTGTCTGTCTGTCTGTCTGTCTCTCTCTCTCTCTCTCTCTCTCTCTCTCTCTCTCTCTCTCTCCAGTGTGTGTGTGTGTGTGTGTGTGTGTGTGTGTGTGTGTGTGTGTGTGTGATGGAACCCACCACCACACCACCACCACCAGCCGTGCTCCAATGATATGCAGACCTGAATCGGCCGATGATAACCATAACTGAAATCGAACTGTTTGCAATATTGGAGCGTTCTGCCGTCCTAAGCAAAAACTGAGGGTCTGAAGTAAACAAGCACTTTTTTTCTAACTGACTGCACATAGGCGGGTATAGCTGCCTTCCAGTTACAGGGAAAACGCTGCAAATCTGAGCTGAGCAAACCTCAGATCGATACAACCCCTAGTCATTTTCTCCCTAGTCGATGAATGTAAAAATGTTACAACTCACTGCTGCGACAGTCTACACAGATTGAAGAGTGATCTCCCTTTGTGGCGGGAGAATGCTGAACGTTTTGTTGCTCAAGGAGAACGTCGTAGGTGAGATGGCTTTGTTTACGTGAGGCCCAGTGTTTTTGCGTCTCCCTGTTACTTGAAATAGTTTGACGAGTTCATATTTTGTGGGTGCTTTCGAATTGAACTCAGCCATACGGTCCAGAGTAAACTAGGCATGTTTCCTGTTAATCAATGCGCTGTTAGGGTAAAAAGAATTTCTGCGATCCAGTATTTGCTCCAGTTCAGCGAGAAAATAAACGTAGCATGGTATCTGTCGAATTATAGAAAATAAAGGATGCCAACGTGAGTTCAAGTTGTTTATTGGGATAAAGTGGTCAGCGCATACGTTGAACGTGTCTCCATCCCGGTAATAATGTTCTGTGTAATGCCGTTGTCGAGTTCTATTTCATGAGATGTTTTCCACGTATACGTAGCGACTGGACTGTGGAATGCATGACGTATCGTTTCTTTGCTTTACGTCAACGCAGTCGCACATCAAGTCATAAAATCTAATTTCACAGAACTCTTGGTACTTATGTGTTATTGTTTCAGAGCTTCCAAGCAGTGGGTTAGCGGTGGTGGTGTTTCCTTTCTCTCTTTTTTCTCACCCATTAGTATGGGGAGGAGAAATTCAGTGATATTCCTATGTTCGGAACCATCTTAGAAAGTCCATGGTTAGTGCTTGATGCGTTTTCGTGTAGGTAATACCGGAAACGACAGTCGATAATGCATATGTCGAGAGACGGTTCGCTGATCAGCTGTTCGAGCAGCAGCAGCAGCAGCAGCAGTAGTAGTAGACTAGTTGTAGTAGTAGTAGTCGTAGTCGTATCAGCAGCAGCAGCAGCAGCAGCAGTAGTAGTAGTAGTTGTTGTAGTAGTAGCAATGATGGCAGCAGTTTCTGCACCAACCTGGGAGATATCGGTCCAGTCTGGGTAATACGTCAGCTGTTTGATGAGCTGGAAGCAAGATCCACACACGGAGATGTTGCCAGCACCGCAGCCACTGTGGAAGCAGTCAGCTTTTCTTCACCCTCTTCACACTCAGGGCTCAAATTGCAGGCGAAGTGATTCATGTACTCTGACTAGTTAGGGAGGGAACAGTTCCACAGAGTCTCAATCAGACGTAGAGGGAATGGAGACGACATCTAGACAGACATAGAACAACACACACCACACACACACACACACGCGCGCGCGCGCGCGCACGCGCGCGCGCGCACGCACGCACGCAAGCACGCGCACACACACACGCGCGCACGCACGCACGCACGCACGCACACACACACACACACACACACACACACACACACACACACACATCAAGCCGCCGTGGTAGGCATCACTTAATGATGGTGGAGATGCTATGGGTTAAAGCTCTGTGTGAGATGTCCCTAACTTGAGACTTAGACTGGCTTTTACTTAGAGTTGTACTGGTCCCGCCAACTCAAATTTCTGTTTTAAATGAGGGATGTTTGGAAGTACATATATTGAAGCAACACGCAAACAAATGAAAAATAAAAGACGAAAACCGAAATGCGATCAAATGTAAAACCGGGTAAAGAATACGTCTGAAAAAGTTATGATCACATTCCTGAATCAGTTTTATCGAAGCAACAGCAACAGACACTGGACACCAACACTGTTGCTAAATGTTTGACATAAAATAGGTCATCATGCATAGTAAGTGGTTAAAACACGTGCAACCAAAGTTTGTTAACAGCGATCAAACTGATATATTCATCGGTAAGTTATTTTGGTTATAAAGTGTTTTTGGTTGTCGGCTTCTCGGAAGTTTTTGAAGCATCTCGGCATTGAAAGGATTGACAGCTCTAGAACAAAGTCAGGTGCAGGGATGGTTGAGTTTCCAAGACACAGTCCTCTGCTCATGAGCCATAGTTTCACTTCACCCCACATTTTTGGGATAGAGATGATCTCCATTCACAAGCAGATTTGATCGATAGAATATCTTTGAAAAGAGATGACTATTTTTGTTTGTGTGTGTGTGTGTGTGTGTGTTTTTTTTTTGGTTTTGTTTTGTATTGAGCAGGGTTGATACTTTCGGTTAACACGCTTCGGCAATTTGATTTAAAGACAAATAAAATCACACCTTGGTGTTCACATTTATCATTATGTTTGACCAAGGTCTGAAGCCATTGAAACCTCGGGTTCTAACTGCTTCCTCTATTACGAAGCATGTAACTCGGTAACTAGCCAAGGAATATTTTCCTCGGGTTTCTAGGAAAGCAGGAAAGGCTCTTGGTGCTAAATTCATCGTGCTATTGCTTATCCTGCCGTATGCAGTTCTGTAGGAAAAAAGGTTTAAAGCATCTATGAGTGAGTGGAATGTTGTTAGAAACCTACCTACAAATTGTCGCCAAACTGGCGTCACAGATCTCTCTAGAAATGATTTGTTCCTGTGCTATTCGG
>CM065734.1:42542663-42562663 GCA_033310375.1 Conus canariensis
AAGAGCTCAACACCTTACCTCTCTCCAGCCTGTTAGGGATTATACAAATGAAATATTTGAAAAGTATAACATTGATATTGAAAGTATTTCAGATATGCCAATAGTTTCAAGCATACCTGATTGGGAGCATATCCAAGCTAAATTCGATATGGATTACACTGACATGAAGTAGGTTGATAACATTAATATTCTGTCATGTGAAGCAAAAGAACACCTTGAAACCGTTTATCCATATCATCTGAAGATTTTTACAGATGGCTCGATTTTAGACTCATATGCAGGGTCTGGTTTTGTGATTCCATTGCTGAAGTTTCGTAGATCGTTTTCTCTAAGGAGAGGGTTCTCCATATTTACGGCAGAACTGTATGCTATTCTTATGGCGTTGATTTTTATGTGTGGCGATAATACTGCTGTCTATAATATACTTTTTTGCGTTGATTCCAAGTCAGTTCTATATAGCTTGCAAAATTGGGAATCAAAAATAAGAAAAGATTTACTTTTTGAAATAAGACATTACATATATGTTATTATGTTGAAAGGAATTGGGTATCTTTTTGCTGGATTCTATCACATTGTGGGATATCCGGTAATGAAACAGCAGATAAATTAGCTAGAGATGGTGCGTTAAGAAAAACACCTGAGAGTAATTTAAAGCTTGACGTTCAAGAAATTAATTCACTGTTAGAAAAATGCGTGAACAGTGAACACCTTCCAGAGAAGTATGAAATCTTATCATGTCCACGATATTTGTCATCTTTAATATACAAGCTTCGTCTCAATTCGTGGAAAACCAGTAGAAAGAAACTCGTGGAGAGCGTGGCAGCAGAGAGTCCTCAGAAGAGAAGCCCCCTTCAAGCAAGTGTTTCGGCCCTTATCTCCTGACACTCTAGGGGGGTTGGGCCACACCCGGTTCATGACTCCGGATGTCCCTCTGCTGCCCCTTTTTTTTTTTCCCATCTTGGGACGAGCCATGGCTGGGATTCGAACCCATGACCCTCTGGACATGCTCATTTTCCACTTAATGACTCGCGCTTTAACCACTGAGCCACAGGGACACCTGATATTTGTAGGGAGATTAAGCCTTATGAAGTTCACTTTTGTTCCTCCTTGACCAGATCCAGCTTGAACACCTCTCTGCCGCTTCTGCCATTGCTTTCAGGGCTCTGGTTTTTTCCTTCCCTGCAACTGAGAGCTGTTTCATGAGGCTGTATGCAGACGTTCCTACAAACCCCCTAGCTCCAATTTCTGCAGTGAGGACTTTGACCTGATAGCCTTCTCTCCTCAGGCTGTTTGCCAGATCAGCATACTTTTCAGTCTTGTAGATTTGAGCTGCCTCCATTCTGTTCTCATATGGCACCGTGAGCTCGATCATGATCAGCTGCTTGGTTGACTTAGAGTGGACTACTATGTCTGGTCTCATGCCACTCTTGCTGATGATCTCTGGGTGACTCTTCCATTCTGGGAGGTCTGCAGTGCACTCCCAGTCATCTGCCCCGTCCAGCAGACTCTGCCTGCATGTTTCGAGTGGCACTGTTGTTCTTGGCCATGATTTGCTGCCTCCTGCCGTGAAGAATGTTGCGGGTGCTTTTGGAGTCCTGATTTTCCCTTTTGTGGTGTTGGTACTAGCCCAGACTACTTGTACAATTTCTTTGAGCACTTGGTTGTGCCTCCATGTGTACCTTCCTTGAGCCAGGGCTACTTTACATGAGCTTAGGACATGCTCCACTGTTTGTTTTTCATGGCAGAGGGGGCATGCAGGATCGTCTGTTTTCCCCACTTCACCAGGTTTGCATTTGAGGGCAGAAGGTCATATGCAGATCTGAGAATGAAGCTGATCCTGAGAGGGGCCATGTGCCAAATGTCATTCCAAGTGAGACTTCTTTGGAGTGCATTCTCCCACGTTGTCCATTGCCCTTGCTGGCTCTGCTGGACTGCTTTTTGGAGTCTTTTTTGGTCTTCTTCTTTTCTCATCTCCTGAATCATCATGTCTCTTTTGGCTTTTCCTTTGGCCTTTGACCACCATTCAGTTTTGGTCACCCCCAGTCCTTGTCTGTTGGTCTGTGTGTGTCCTGTTATTTCTCTGATCTTGAGACTTTCTTTTGCAGAATCCATCGCCTCTTGAACTTTCCATTTTCTGCCTGTCTTCAGCTGGGGCTTGATTGCTTCTACCACCTTGTCTCCTGAGTCCTCCAGCATGCTTTGAAGTCTGATCTTCCCTGCTTTGTATTCCTCCAGGATGGATTTCAGGGGTAGTTTCAGCTTTGCTTGGCGACAGTACAGCGCTATGTCAGTCAGACAGGGTGGGACACCAAGCCATTTCCTTGTGAACTTGTTGATTTTGGCTTCCATTGCCTCCACTATGCTGGTGCAGATGTCGTATATCATCAGAGGCCATAGCAGCTTTGGTATCAGCATGAACTGCAGACACCAGACCTTGTATTTGCCAGGGAGCCCACACTGGTCAATGGTCTCCAAGCCTTCCTCCGCCATCTGCTTGGTTTCTTTTGCTCTTTGTGTGTCTTTCAGCGTATCATCATACCATCTTCCAAGGCTCTTGACTGGTTCTTCTGTGACTGTTGGAATGGCCTGGTTGGCAACACTGAAGACCACAGATCCGGCCACTTTTCCTTTCCTCAGTGAGAGACTCCGTGATTTCTTTGGCTTGAACTTCATTCTGGATGAGGCAACTATGTCGTCCAGCCTCTCCAGCACATGACGTGTCTCGTCTTCTCTGGATGAAATCACTGTAGTGTCATCCATGAAGGCCTTGAGAGGAGGCATCTTGTATCCATCGCCAAGGTCTGTTTGTCTCGCGTTGTTTGTTGCTGCTTTCAAGATGAGTTCCATTGCCAGCACGAACAGTATTGGGGAAATCGCACAGCCCATTGCAATACCCACTTCCAAGTTGATCCAGTCTGTTGTGTACTCCTTGGTAGAGAACCGCATTGAGAAGCCATTGAAGTACTTCTTGAGCATGTCGCGGATGTTCTTTGGCACATGGTACATCTCAAGAGCCAACTGTATCATCTCATGGGGCACAGATCCATATGCGTTTGCCAGATCAAGCCACACTACGTCCAGGTCTCTCTTTTCTGTTTTTGCTTTTTGGATTGCGTCCCAGATCATTGTGGCGTGTTCTACACAGCCAGCCACGCCTGGGATGCCACCTTTCTGGACTGACACATCCAAGTACTTGTTTTCCATCAGGTACTTGGTCAGCCTTGCTGCCATGACAGAGAAGAAGATTTTCCCTTCGACGTTCAGTAGTGATATTGGCCTGAACTGGCTAATGTCACTTGAGTTTTGCTCTTTGGGGATGTACACACCATCTGCCGTCATCCACTGGCCGCTGATCTTCTGGTTTCTCCAAGCCGATCGCAGCAGCCTGTGGAGCCACTCCAGCACCTTGGGACATTTCTTGTAAAGCTGGTAAGGTATTCCGTTTGGCCCTGGTGATGATTTGGCTCTGGCTTTGTCGACCACCTTCTTGATTTCCGCCAACGTTGGAGGCTTGCCATTGAACTGTTCCTCAGGGTTGGTTGGCCACACCAGACCTTGAATGTCGAGTGGTGCTTTGCTCTGTGGGTCAGAGTATGTTTTCCTCAGATGCTGCTCAAGAACTCCTTTGTCCACACTTAGGGTCCCAGATTTTGGCTGCTCAAACAGTGTTCTGGCAAACTGGAAGGGGTCTCTGAAGAAGCGCTCTTGTGTCTTCTTCTTTTTGCTCTTCCTCTTCCTCGCAGATTCCGCTTTGCTGAGGGCACTGTGTTTTTCTTTCAGGTCTTTCCACAGTTTTTCCAAGCCTTGTTTTTCAGCTGGCAGTGCGGTCTTCATTTGCATCTTGAGGTTTTTCTTTTGGACCCTGATCTTGTCCATCTTTTCTTGGCGTCTGGATTTCTTTGGAGGTGTTTTCTCTTTGGGTAGTTTTGCTCCATAGGCGTCTCTACATGTGGCATACACAATGTCCCCATATGTGGCTAGTTTGTGTTCCAGGGTGCTTTTCCCTATCAGTGCATCGAGTCTTTGGACGATTTTTGCATCCAGTTTCTCCCAATCTTCAGTTTCGTTTGCTCGTGGCAGGTTGAGTTTCAGGCGCCTGGCATCGAGGGCCTGTGCAAATTCCTCATCCGAACCAACAGCGTGGATGTCCTTGGCACTGTGGTTTAAATCCTGGCCTTGGTCTTCCGACGTCTTATCTGCTGATGCAGTGCGCTGCCGCTCATTCAGATGAGTCTTCACACATCCCATCTTTGTTCTGTGGATCTTCATGCCACGGGTGGTAGCGAAACGCTTTCCACAGACACATGGATATTCCATTTGGTCCATGTTCATAGTTTTCCCAAAGTGTAGCATGTGGTTGTTCAAATCTTTTATCAGTGGACCATATTCTTTTTCAGTGTTCAATTTCATTGTATAAAGAATCGAACGTGGATGTGACTATACACGATTCTATCAAAACAATAACCCACAAGCCAGAAATCGTGCAAATAGCAAAAGTGCTTTCCATGCATCAGATTAATAGATTTTTATAAACGCTTCCCTTCCCCTTCCTTTTTTTAAAGTCTAATGTCACCAAGTGTGAACAGACTCTAAACTAAAACGAACTCACTCACTCACTCTCTCTCTCTCTCTCTCTCTCTCTCTCCACACACACACACACACACACACACACACACACACACACACACACACACACACACACACACACACACACACAGAGCGTCACCTACCTGATGAAACGTCACACGGAATTGCAGCCCATAGGCAGGGCAAGACGTTGCATGTGCACCCTGACCACAACACACACGCAGGTGGACTGCATCCCCATCCAGCCGGAAAGGAACCAGTTAAGCGTTCAGTTTCACATTCTTTCTTCCAACCAAAGTCTTCAGGGCGTCCCTTTCTCCAGCCGATATGATCACGCCTATTCCCAACCTCTTCTTGACCTCAGAGCAAGACACGTGGGAGTAGACGTCTTTGTTGTTGCTGATGAAGCTGAACTGGTCAGCCGGCACGGGCACTGTGCGCCACAGGTTTTGCTTGGGTTGAAGCTTCATTTCCAAGCACCAGCCTGAAGGTTGAACAACGTCTGAACTGTCGACAGAAACGGCCACAAAATGAACGACTGACAAATACAGTGGATACGTGTTGCAGATTTAACTATCTGTTTAAACTCAACACGCATGTAGTCCACGTCAATTCGTTTACATGTCTGTATGCACACATGGCTTGTTTGTTACCTTGCCGGTCTGTCTTTTTGGTATTTCTGTACCAAGTTATGTATTTATTGATTTACTAATGTTTGTGTGTGTGTATGTGTGTGTGTGTGTGTGTGTGTGTGTGTGGTGTGTGTGTGGTGTGTGTGTGTGTGATGACGATGATGTGAAAGAGGTAGAGAGATAGGATGAATAATGCATGTGGTGCCAGCGAGAGAGAGAGAGAGAGAGAGAGAGAGAGAGAGAGAGAGACAGACAGACAGACAGACAGACAGACAGACAGACAGACAGACAGAGACAGACAGACAGACAGAGCGAGAGTGAGAGAAGTCCTTGAGCATAAAGTGGAATTGTGGGGAGAGACAGACTGTGAGTTACAGCGTATCAATGTCTATGGTAACGGTTGTACTTACACCCGTTTGCTGAAATAGGAACAATCTCCAACTGATTGTTGGTGTCTTCAGTTGACTGGAACAGAATCTCACTGACAAGAGTGGTAACGTGCCCACGCTGAATGGAACCAGTGGAGACAGTTGTTTCTGTTGTGATGCCAGAGATGTTCCACAACTTGGTCTGCAAGTGGTGATTGGTGTCACCGGGAAACGGCGTGTGGAGAGAACTGGTCTCAATAGAAATGCTGGCAACACCAAATGCGTCAAACCTTTTCAGATACGTCTTCGTTGTTTGTTTGTATTGGTTGGTAGTATTCCAAAAACCCGTGTTCGTGTTTTTAAAAAGAGGGTGTGGCATTTAGTGCTTAATCGCTTTTCCATGTTTTAGCGCTTGTACATTACCCCTTCTTTTTAAAGAAAAGAACACACACACACACACACACACACACACACACACACACACACACACACACACACACACACACAATGAAGAAAAACAACAAAGATGGAAACTGGTACATGTTTACATGTTCTAATTGTCCCCCGCCAAAATGACAGTCGTTATCCTGATGTGAAATCGAGTAGTTTAAAACAACAACAACAACAACAACAACAACAACAACAACAAAAACCGACATCAGAACACACAACTGTCAGTTTGACAGGCATACCATCATGTTTTAAAATGCTTGCATTCCTCTTGAGAGAGAGAGAGAGAGAGAGAGAGAGAGAGAGAGAGTGTGTGTGTGTGTGTGTGTGTGTGTGTGTGTGTGTGTGTGTGTGTGTGTGTGTGTGTGCCATCACCATTATCATCGTCACTAACATTGATGCGATGACAACCATGCTGTTCGACAATCTTCTAGCCCCTCTCCATTCTCCCACATTATAACTGCTATTGTTATATACTCAGAGGCATAAAAAACGCGAAAACAAACTGTATAGAAATTTTGATGTAATCTGGCCAACGATTCCTTTGAACTGGTAATAGAAAGTGAGAAAAAGCAATCAAACACCGCAAAAGTGTCCTTTCAAAGCTCATTCTGATAGAAAATAAGGTCACATGAACTTGACCTTGACCCTGTGTTAACAGCAGAATGTCAGTATCTGGTGTGACCACCTCGAGCATTGATCACAGCTGTGCACCTGCGGTACATCGAGCGCAACAGAGTGTTGGTCTGCCTCTGGGGGACTTGCCACCACACCTGGCCCACAGCGACAGCAAGCTGAGCTGCTGTCTGGGGTCTGGGGTTGAGCTGGTTCAACTGCCTCTGAAGGGCATCCCAGAAATGCTCTATTGGGTTAAGGTCGGGAGAACGGGCTGGGTGAGGCAGCAGATTGATGTTGTTCTGCCTCAGGAAGTTCTGCGTAGCGCGGGCAGTGTGCGGCCTTGCGTTGTCCTGCTGAAACAGGTTCTGTGGATGCCGCTGGAAATGCGGCAGGATGTGGAGCCTCAGAACTTGGTCGATGTAATGAACAGCAGTGACCCCGTTACCACGTCCTGGACCCACATTCTGGAAGACGACTGGCCCATTACGGCGATTCATGCCGATAGCCCCCAGATCATGATGCTTTCACCACCCCATGGGTCCCTTTCGGTGATGTTGGCATCCGTGAAGCGTTCCCCCGCTCTTCTCCAGATCGGGATGCGGCCATCGCCTGGGTCGACGCAGAACCGGCTTTCATCACTGAGGAGAACTCGGCCCCAGTCCCGATGGCGCCAATGCACGTGGATCTGTGCCCACTGCAGACGGTTCTGGCGATGCTTGAGTGTCAGGATAGGTCGCCGGGCTGGACGCCTGCATTGGAGACCAACTGTGTTCAGTCGGCGACGCACGGTCCTGCTGATGATTGGCCTGCCATGGTTGCCGACGGTGTTCCTGGCTGTGTTGGCAGCGGTTTGGTAAGGCTCCCGTCGATGCTGACGCAGAAGATGGCGGTCTTGGGCTGCTGTGGTGACCCTCGGTCTGCCGCTCCTCGGTCTGTCATCAGTGGTGTTTCTTGCTTGAAAGCAGTCCAGAAGGCGATAGACGGTGGAAATGTGGACTCCGAATGCGATAGCGACCTGCCTCATTGGAACCCCGGCCTGCAGTTGCCCCATTGCTATGCAACGATCTTGACGAGAAAGTCTCGGCATTATGTTGGCGCCGCTGGAAGGGATAATTTGAACTTTTGGGGGGTTGGAAATTTATAGCCCCACAATCGGGGCCACATTGAGTTGCAATTCACATTGATGCACGTGGCGTAGGTAGTCCACATGGCAAATGCACTCCTCGTGCCAAAAAACGCTGACCCGGCAACATTCACCCACTGTTACGAGGTTACAACCGGCCAAGACACCACGTACTGCTAATGTTGCACGTGCCAACGACATTGCTTACGTCCTGTTCACAATGTGAACAATCGTGCACTGTCTCTATTTTTCGCGTTTTTTATGCCTCTGAGTATATTATTACCGAAAGTGGTGGTAGTCCTCTCTTTATAATTTTCTTCAGTATTTGGACTATCATCAGTATCATTGATATTATTGCTAACAGTATCATTGTTATCATCACGACTACTGCAGCTCGCGTTGTCGCCTTCCCGACAGCCTCGTTTTCATTCAACACTCATCTTGCGCCGAAGTTGACGAAGATATAGGATTGCTCCTTGATTTTCGTTGTCCAGAGTGGTGTTTATCTTTTGCCTGGAGAAGAGCTAAGAGGTCGAAACGCGTCGTATTTTGTCTTGTGATTCGTTTGTTCACTTTGTTCGGCGGAGTCATTCGAATACTTGTTGAAACTTATTTACATTTCCGCCTGTACTCGCCTCACTGTATAACTAGGAATATCATTACCTTGAAAGTATCAATCCGTTTACAAGCTGGGTGTATTTAGCGGGGGCTGATGCAAGTAAAAGGATACAAACATCTACAGAAATGCCAATAGGCTACACATAATGTATAGATGTAGAAATTGTACTCTCATGCTTAGACATATATTTTGGCGAAAAATTGATCGACTTAACACATCCGCTTAATACAGACATGTAGGGCCCACTGTCTCACACACACACACACACACACACACACACACACACGCAGGCTGCGCGTCCGCACGCATGAACGCACACACACACACAGGAGAAAGAGAGAGAGAGAGAGAGTAAAGAAAAAAGTATTTGATTTTCCATCTAACACATTCTATTGTTTAATCAACATTCATTACTACTGTCGTTATACGCCAACCACAAACTTCACCTATGCTAAGGGCTTATTTGTATTTAGAATGAAAATCGTCACAATAATTTTAACAACAAAACTGTCTTCTTGGATCCAGCGCCACGCTACAGAAACCGCTAGAAGAAGAAGCAATATATCCCTTCGAAAGGTCACATACAGGAATGTTTCCAGTCACGTTGAAAGGCCACAGCAGATATTGCTGTTTTGTCAACAATTTTGCAGTATCTTCTTTGATTAAAGACAGCCTCAACCATTCAGTTTGACAAAATTCGTAATAACAATGTTCCGTTATTTTTATTTATCTGTTGTTGTTGTTGTTATTATTATTATTATCATTATTATTGTTATGATTAATAATAATAATAATAATAATGATAATAATTTATTTACCTATTCGTTTATACATTAATTCGTTTGTTTGTTTAGTTACGAATAAGGCTTTCTTTGCATAAGATATGCTCTCATCACATAAAGGGCGACAATTTTGCGACAGTATGTGATCACAGAAAGAATGTAGTGGCTTGCCATCTTGTCTCCCTTTACACTTTTGCGATTGAATTAAATCAAATTGAAGTTATTGCATCAGGCAACAGGACTGGACCGTCACGATGGATGATTCATTCAATTTAAAGACAGGTTGTCTTTTTAATAGTTATTAGTAGAAGTTGCCTTCAGAACAGTCAGCATTTATTTTCATAAGAATGAATGAACAACATTATGAATATGTTGTGACATTGACATACAAGTCTATACCATTTGATTTATTCGTTTAGAAATGTAGCCATTCATATACGGACATAACTACACGTTGTTTTATATGGATGAGCTGCACACTAAAATTTATGTTTTCTCTTTTTTGGCCCTGTCCTTATCAGTGAGGGCTTTGGCTTTCCTCTTGGCCACAATGAACTGCTTCAGCCGCTCCTGTCGCGCCGAGAGTTGTCGTTCCTGCCACAGTCCGTAGCTGTACATGATGGGCTGCAGGACGGAGCTGAGGGGCAGGGCCACCACCCCCACCGTTTCCATCCCCGCACTGCACGTGCTACCTTGCTGACACAGTGTCCAGCCTGCAGCAGCCAATGACATCCAGCACATGCACCTGCTCCACGCCACGGGCAGAAAGGTCCGGGTCACACCGGCCTCTGAACTGGGCTGTTCCATGGCTACAGTGGCCAGGATGTTGACCCGAGTTTTGATGTAGATGAAGGTTTGAACGACAAACACTAACACGTGTAGGACACCTAAGAAAAGCACAGTGACGTTGTGAAAGTATCCTTGACTGGCTGTAGTGAAAGGCAGAGGAATGCACAGGCCTGAGGCACTGAACACTTCCCCCTGATTCCATACGAAAGGGACCATGACTACAACAAGGCCACACAGCCAGCACACACAACCTGTTGCATGTGCTGCAGTTTTTGTCATTTGAAACCGAGTGCCTGGCCAGTGGTATAATGTAATTAGCCGCTCAACTACGATACAGAAGACAATGAAAGACGATACCTCACAGGACAAAAGGAAGAGAAAGCCGGAGAGTTTACAAGTCGCACTGTGTCTCCAAGTGACATCTTTCCACAGATAAACATTCTGATATCTATTATCAGCTGTTCCAACGATGGCCAAGTAAATACCCATAATAAAATCAGACAAACACATGTTGAACAAAAGTATGGAGAAAGCTGATACATTTTCATGATTTGTCATGAACAATCGAAAAAACATATGAATGGTGTTAGCGTTATACAAATGATGCAGAATACTGCCACAGACACGATATGAACAACATTTCCCAGCAGCCTGTCACATGAAGATACGCCATCTGGAACAGCTTTACAGTTACTTGCATGGAAACTCTCGGGCAACACTGCTTTACAACAAACTCTGTAACTATCAGAATGCACTACACGCAAACGACGCAAGCCTTGAAACACCTGCTGTGAAATGTGGGACAGTGGACAACCACGCACGTCCAGAACACGGAGACGAGTCAGTGAGGTGAAGCCAGGCTGAAGTAGGTGGTTCAAACCTGTGCGGGACAGGTTCAGACGCTGCAGGTTGGGCAGAGATGTGCTGATGTGAAGCACTGGCAGCGTCATGCGTGACAAATCCAGAAACCTCAGTGTCCGCGGCAAACCATGTAGATCAGTGTCCAACAGTCCTGAAGCCATCAACGGGTTACCTGCCAGCAACAGAACACGCAAGTTTCCCAGAGACATTAAGTCTCTGACAGTGACGTCATAGATGTGGTTGTCCCTGAGATCCAGGTGAATCAAATTGGGCAGTAAGACAGAGTCAAAATGTGAAAAGTTACACCTGGCCAGACTCACATAAACGAGCATGGTGTTGTGAACCAGATGCTGTGGCATCAATCCACTGTCACTGGCATCCAGATAACGACAGTCAGGGTACTGATGCACTGCAAACACTCCAGAACAGAAGAATGACAAACCGTGGCATGAACAGTTGGAAGGGCAGCTGATATTACAGAACAACTCGTCATCAAGCTGAGGGCACTTGGAACCTCCGTTACACAGATCATTCTCTGGAAGACATATATGAGAATCCCGACATCGGTACAGTCCAGGGCATCTGTAATCGGAGCAGCCAGCTTCGTCTTCACGTCCGGGACAGTCATACACACCGTTACAACGCAGTGACATCTCCAGGTAGTAGCCATCCTCCCTGCACTGGAAGAAGCCTGGTGGACAAGGGCTGTTATAACTTCGGACCATAAATAGTGTTCTGCTGCTTCCTTTCCTATCAAATAAATCCAACATTGCAGGAGGAGGATCCGTTTCTTCCTGCCGACTACTGAAGGATAAGCCACAGTCTCTCTCGTCTCCCTCATTCAGACAGTCCACTTGACCATTACACTTCATTATGGGGGATATACACTAAAGGGCACACACACACACACACACACACACACACACAACACACACACACACACACACACACACACATTACACACACACACACACACACACAGACGCACACACACACACACACACACACACACACACACACAACACACACACACACATACATACAGGCATACACGCATGTACGCATGCACGCACGCACTCACACACACGAAATTAAAATTGCAATATGCAGACAGGGTAACGTATTGATAGTTTGTAAATATGCAAATTTGTGCGACGTGCAAACTTAGCGTTACACACGAAGAGACCCTCTCTAGAGGGAGGGGAGGCGTATATCTATCTATCTATCTATCTATCTATCTATCTATCTTCTATCTATCTATCTATCTTTTTCCATCTGTCTATCCATCTATCTCTTCTATCTATCTATCTATCGTTTTCTATCATTCTATCGTTCTACTCTCTCTCATCTCTCTCTCATCTCTCTCTCTCTCTCTTTATCTATCTATCTATCTAATCTATCTATCTATCTATCTATCTATATATATATATATATATATATGTTTATGTATCTATCTATCTATGTAACTCTCTTTCTCTCTATCCATCGTTCTATTATTATTATATATATTTATGATATATATAGTTATGTATCTATCTATCTATGTAATCTCTTTCTCTCTATCCATCGTTCTATTATCTATCTGTCTAACTATCTGTCTGTGTATCTATCTAGATATCTACCTATCTGTCTAGTTATTATTTTTCTATCTTTCTTTCTTTGTCTATCTATCTATCTATCTATCTATCTATCTATACTATCTATCTATTGATAAATGTATTCAGTGTGTGTGTGTGTGTGTGTGTGTGTGTGTGTGTGTGTGTGTGTGTGTGTGTGTGTGTTATGCATGTATGTATGTACGCAACTGTCATGCTTATCTCATTAATTACTGCTCACAACAGTCCAGATCACCTGTCCAGTGCATTTCAGGGCTAACAAATTAGTCTACCCAATAATTCCAGTGGGCTTGAGTGTTTACTTCAGTTAACATAAACTGCACAGGAAAATAGTAAATCATGTAGCACTGGCATTGATAGAAGACTTCAGGAAACGTCGAGAAATGAAACCTAACTGGTGAAATCTAAGCAGGATTTAAAGAGAATTATTAAACAGTTGATCGTAATGTTCACTTAAACATCGCTTGTTGAAAAGCAGTTGGCATTGAATCGTAAATTATATGTAGTCTTTACAGATTTTGGGAGTGCTTTTGATTCTGTGAATGTAAGTATTCTTTGGCCTATTCAGCTTAAGAATGGTGTTCGTGGTAAATTGTATAAGTGTAACATTAGCATGAATGACTATGGAAAAGGAAGAGTGCGATGTGGAGGATCTCTTAGTGATTATATATACTGTGCATTTGGAGTAAAACAAGGAGATGTTTGTAGCCCTATTTTGTTCTCCTTGTTTATTGATGATTAAACGTTGGAAGTTCTTACTTCTGCAAGACATGGCGTACGGTTTGTAAATGATGTCTTAGAAATCTTCATTCTTCTATTAGCTGATAATGTGGTATTGTTATCCGAAGTTATTGTTGGTCTGAAAATACAGCTGAACAGTTTTGCAAAAGCTGCTGCGTTATTTCAGGGAAAAGTAAGCATGACAAAAAGCAACATGATAGTTTCTAGAAAGGGACGCTATCTAGCTGCTAGGGAAAGATGGAGATATAATGGAAATGTTATGCAGGTAGAACATTTTTACAAATATTTGAGTATATTCTTTTCAAAACGCTTGAGCTTTACATTTGCTTGAGAAGATTTATTTTTTAGCAGAGCTAAAAACGCTTTATTTTTATCACGAAAAAAACGGATAATACTGAATAACAATTTTGACACCGTTTTAAAAATTGTTTAAATCTCAGATCCAATCAATTGTACAATATTGTACAATTACGCAATTTGGGGTATCAACTGTGCTGCTATTGAGATGGAGAAGATTAATTCATGTGCACTGAACAAGTTTTTGTGAGTATCTATGCATACGCCTAATGGTTTAGTCTATGGGGAGACAAATAGGTATCCTATATATCTGTAGTCAATACTATTCGTTACTGGCTAATGTGAAAAAGAATGCAGCAGCTTACAATATGTAAGCTGAATTTGATGCCAGAGGCAAGACAATTTTGACGTCGCGGGTTAGATTAAAATTGTATGAATATGGACTTGGTTTTGTATGGGAAAGTCAGCGTGTTAGGGACATGGGTGGTTTTATCTGTGAATTTCGGCAGAGATTAATAGATTTTTTATGGCAAAGCTGGCATCATTTTCATGTCCAGGAAAGTGTCTATCGTATGTTAAACGCAGTACATGGAGTGCCAGTTTATTTTTCTATTAACTTCAACGAACATCAGAGGTACATCTGAACACAATTTAGATTTGGGATCATGGAATTGTGTAGTCATTTTAATCAATATAGAGAACTCAGTAATGATAATCTCCATGATATCACGAAGCTTTTGATAATGATGTTCATTTTGTATTCTCTTGCCAGGAATTTTGTAATGTTAGTCAAGAATTTATTCCAGAGAAATTCTAATGACAGCCATGCTTGTTTAAGCTGATTATGCTGATAACGTCAAGAAATGGAAACCTTGTAAAGCAGTTTAGACTGTATTTGTGCAAAGCATTTAAGATTTGGAAGCTTGCTACATTCCAGGTCTTTTTTCGAATATGTATAGCCTACAGTTGTTTTTTTCCCCACTACTTAATTGCTCAACATGATATTGTTTGGTTAAACAGTGGGAGATTCCATCACTTAGGAGATCGAAGTAAAGGCTGTTCTGAACAATTCTTGGCTAGTGACAATGTTTGGGTTATTAAACAGTAGAGATGACCATTAAATTGAATGGTAGACACATTTTGACCTCCCTTGCATCCTTAAATGGATCCTCAAGCATGGGCTAGAAGATTTCCTCTACATTTTGTACAGTTTAAATAATAATTTCAGTGTTTCAGCAACTTATTTCTTTATCAGACTTTTTTTCCGTTTTACTTTTCTATCCTTCACTGGCTGCTTTGGGGTGCTGTTGGATTCCGTTTTTGAGCCTTTCGTGATGATAACTACAGAATTAAAGACTGTGGTATATTTCTATATAAGGAAGCACAGACACAATTAGCCGCGCCTCCATGATAAGTCCGATCCAGCAAACGAAAGGCTTCGTAGCAGGCGATATGAATGGTTTTGTTTTCAGATTCCCAAATGCTGCTGGTGAAGGGTTTATATTTGCGATATATTTCCCCGATTTTTTTCCTTCTCATTTTCTTTCTTGCTCCACTTCCGAATCCCCACCCTCATTTTGTGTTTAATCTTTGCCAGGTCATTGAAGGAATGACGGAGGAATTGTTAGACTGCGCTTGTTTTCTCCACTATTAAATTGTTCAACTTTATATATATATATATATATATATATATATATATATATATTGATCAGTAAATGCTAGAACTTTGTTTCTATGTACTAGTACTTGCCATTAGGAAAGTATGTGTAAAACGGTATGCAGGACTCTGAATGCATCACAGGCTTGATCGCTGTAACACTATGATCTTTGTGGGTTTGTTTGGTTTTTGTTTTGTTTTGTTTTGTTTCGTTCACATTAGTTTTAGAATATTATCTCTATTATTGTACATCCACCTCCCTTTCTCAGGGGCTATGGCCTAAAAGAATAATGATCTGAATCTCTCTCTCTCTCTCTCTCTCTCTCTCTCTCATTCACACACACACACAGACACACACACACACACACACACACACACACACACACACACACACACGCACACACTCTCTTTCTCACTCACACACACACACACACACACACACACACACACACAGAGAGAGAGAGAGAGAGAGAGAGAGAGAGAGAGAGACCTGTTTGGAAGTGCCACACTGCAAGGGTCTGTCCTGGGGACAGGACTCAAAGTGACAGAAGTTCTCATCACTGCTGTCCACACAGTCAGCACGGTGATCACACACCAGGCTGTAGGCCACACTCTCTCCCCCACTTCTGCACACGAAGGAGGGAGGCAGGGGCCGTAACCTCACCGCACAGGACGTGGGATCCAAGTCATCGCTGCTGACGTCACTTTCAGGGAAACACGAGCTTTTGGCGTCACAGGCCAGGAACGTGTGCGTCACGTGACCTCTAGGACACGTGACGTGTGGGAATGGAATGTTTTGTTTCCCACTGTCAGGCAGCACTTGTAGGTATGGCTGTGAATGGTTTCGTGAACTCTTGGCTGTGTCTGTGTCTTCAAGTTCACATAAATAATAGGAAGGCTGCGGTGAACTGCACGGTGAGATAAGAATTGCCTTCCCTGAGTGTGTTGAGAGTCTTCCACAGGTCTTTAGTTCACCCAACCGTAATACTTGAAACTTGTATATAACCATTGTTCCATCTGCCCATTCCAGTTCATACTGATACCTAAAAAAGGCAGTTGATTACAGTATTTAACGAAGAATGATACACAATTTCTCTGGTCCAGTAGATAATTAAGATAAGACAATGACCTTGTGACAAAAGGGTCATTGTATGTGGTTCACAATGATGCTACAGTTACTATGCCCACTGAAATATTGAATTCTTCCCCCCCCCCTCCCCCCCCCCCCCCCCCCCCTCCTAAAAAAAGAAAAAAAAAGTACAACACTGGACAGATGTGCTCCTGTTAATACACAAATAGCACATGATAAATTTCACACGAAGATGACGATTCAATGACATTTTCTGTAATGCACATATAAGAATTTTCATTTACCTTAGGGCAATGAAGAAATATTGGTAACAGGCTTTTTCTTCTTTTTTTTTTTCCTTTTTTTTTTCCAGTGAAGACCAGCATTGCAGTTATGAAGAGAAAGTCGGTTTTCTCATTCCTTGTTTTCACTCTTACAAATAAAATATTGACAGTTTTTTTCCATCTATCGTGTTCTGCAGATCCTTACAAAACAAACTGTCAAGTTACAACTTCTAACGATATATCTTCAGATGCATAACAATTCAGGACTTAATTGACACTGTTTACAACGTTTTTCTCAAGTTATTTAGGACCAGACTCCGTAATTGACACGGTCGCAATCAAAGTCCACGATCAATTGACTTCTGCCTGTAAAACAAGTATTTCTATCGACGATATACTTAAGAACGTGCTGTGAATTACCAATGCCATATTCAAATGTTACCAATGCTAAAACTACCATCTGTGGAGTGAGAATCGCCAGCACTTCGCACTTCCATCGACAGTCTTCCTGAATCTGCTGCAACTCAAAATTTGACACGGAGTGACGACAGTCAAGAATTTCAAGGAAAATCTGAGGGCATGTTCAGCGTTTCTACTCGAGGCCTCTTTGTTCCTGTTATTGAGTCGGGAGCAGAAAGATGGCGATGAAAGACACACAAAAAAGTACCATTGCAGATGGCATTCTTGTCATGGGCCAGAAACTTGAAACCTAACAGAGAGTATGTGCAGAGACATTACTACCAACAAGAAGCATAAAATCAGACATCTGCCATCGTTGTATTCCTCATGTTGCTGCACGCATGCAAAGCATAAATCAGTACAGCAGAACTACAGAGAAAGATACAAGCGCTGCTCGTCAGATTCAAAGTTAGTTAACGTCATTCTCAAATGAATAGTCAACTGCATACGACAAGGTTGCAGGCGACAAAAA
Source organism: Conus canariensis (assembly GCA_033310375.1). NCBI lineage: Eukaryota > Metazoa > Mollusca > Gastropoda > Neogastropoda > Conidae > Conus > Conus canariensis. Next base: position 42,560,088 of record CM065734.1, read on the forward strand.
ATGAGCTAAAACATGAAAGAGAATGCTACGTGTCATATACTAGGACACAATCGAAAAACGAAAGGATTTCCGTGACGCTTCTATGAGTCCACGGGAGAAAGAAAAAAACAAACTGCTAATTTAGCTAACGACAAGGTTTGAGCATGCGATCTGCAGTCTGTCTCTCCTTTCTTTTTGGCATATGACGACTAACCACTGCATTACAGTGGCTGTTTCGTTTTCGTTGACATTGAAATTCTCGTCAAGATGGTCAGTGTGACTACATTGTTAGTACGGTCTCTCTTTTAACGACAATTCACCTTTCAGTAAGGAAGGACATCAAGGCGGGAAAAGGTTACTTTTCCTTGTAACAGCACCACCACCACTATCACCACCACCACCCTTGTGGCCCTCCCTCCCCTTTCTGAAAGCACCGCATCATCATCATTACCATAGTAGTAGTAGTAGTAGTATAGTAGTAGTAGTAGTAGTAGTAGTAGCAGTAGTAGTAGTAGTAGAAGTAGCAGCAGCAACTATTATTATCACTACTACTAGTAGTAGTAGAAGTAGTCCTAGTAGTTACTACTACCACTACTACTACTACTACTACTACTATTACTACTACTCCTACTGCTGCTGCTGCTGCTGCTGCTACTGCTTCTACTACTGCTAATGCTGCTGCAGCTGCTACTACTAATACCACTAATCTATAGCTGCTACGAGTACAGCTACTGCTGTTATCACTGTCGTTAGAATACAACAACAAAACCAACAACCTAAACAAAAATAGCGTACTACTGCTGCTGCTGCTACTACTACTACTAACTACTACTACTACTACTAGAGAGAGAGAGAGAGAGGAGAGAGAAGGAGAGAGAGAGAGAGAGAGAGAGAGATGCATACAGAGACATGCATTATCAAAGACGACGACTGCCTGAGCACTTTTTTTTTTTAAATGTCGCCTGTTTCCGTGGTAACAACAGACGTCATTGTACGTGGTGAAAATGGCCTTCAAGTTGGTAAAGAAGTTGTCGAAGTTCGCCGGGCGTATAAACAATCAATCACGTTGGAAACAGCTAGCATAACATCTTCCTGCTGGCTGACAGCAAACTCGGAAAGATGAGAGAGCTTTACTCTGAATCTCAGTTGTATACATGTTTCACTCTGTACATGGCTTTTCTTCACTACCTGTTGTTTGACTTCGGATGCTTCGAAAGTAAATATGAAATGAGGCAGGGAACAGTAAACAATAAACAATTAACAAGTAGGGTAACTCTTGCGTGTAGATGTGTTCCGTATAGGGTATATGGGCAACTTTGGAGCATCCTTGTTTGGGGATGTTTCCTTGTTTGTTGTGTGTGCTCTGTGCTATCATGTCTGCTAGGCGATTCGGTATCGTAAGCAGCATTCCTTTGGAGTTGTGTTTTCTTGTGGGAGGAAGAGTTACCCTACTTGTTAATTGGATGTTTCGTTTTACCGGGATTGAACGCACTGCAATGTTTTCAGCTTTTCGAAGGATTCTGTATTTCAGTGTGTGTGTGTGTGTGTGTGTGTGTGTGTGTGTGTTAGTTATTCCTAAAAAGAACTGGCTATAAAACAAAAATCGGTTGTGACGAGGTTTCGTCGTCATTTTGTTTAAAGCATGCCTATTCATGACACAGCATCAGAAAGGCTTCTGAAGAGACGATTCTCTCTCTCTCTCTCTCTCTCTCTCTCTCTCTCTCTCTCTCTCTCTCTCTCTCTGTTTTCTTTTTCTTGTGTGTGTGTGTGTGTGTGTGTGTGTGTGTGGAGCAAATCGACTTGATGTCGACTTCCGTTTCTAGCAAACAAGTCGCCAGAAAAGAAATAAGTGAAGTTGCCATACTTGTTCTGGGTCGTTCCCCCACCCCTGCCCCCACGCCCCACACACATATACACACCTACCCCACCCCCTTTTTTCTGCATATAATTTCGTCAACAATACATTCCATGTGGCAAATCAGTTTGGATAATAATAGTCTTCTTAAACACCAACAGTTACGCTTACAGAACTGTGTACTCCTGACCCAGCTGCTGAACAAACATTTACTCTGACACTCTGGTGAAAGGCAGTCTACTCGAAGACTAATACAGACTTCAAGATCACGCTTACATGGTTAAATGTCCCAATGAAGACACGACTCATCACATACTTTCAAAACAAATATCACTGCCTGTCATCCCTTCTGCACATTCTGACAATGAGACAGGCTATTTGACATTAATTTTTATATGATCGATGTGTAGTAGCAGAATATGAGAAACCCGAGAAACGGGGGCGGAAGAAGAGGATGGGGGAAGTAGGGAAGAATGAGACGCCTGTCCAAGGAAAGTAACTTTACCGAGAGATTGACAGACAATGGAGAGGTTGCCTCCCTTACACCGTAGACTCGGTCGTTTATACCAGCAATGTAGTGTGTGTGTGCCTCAACATGACTCGGAAGCACAGAATGATGCACACACACACACACACACACACACACACACACACACACACACACACACACACACACGCTCGAGCGCACGCACGCACGCACGCACGCATGTATGCACGCACACACGCACTTACGTACGCACGC
>CM065734.1:42570163-42582663 GCA_033310375.1 Conus canariensis
CATGGGGCCGTCTGCCTCAAACCCCCCCCCCTTCCAACCCTATCGCCGTCTCTGTCCTATCTCCCCTCTCTCTCCCCTCACCATACCCCCCACTATCTGCCCTTTTCACCTCTCTCCCTCCTTAACCAGTTAGGAGACTCAGAGAGTGTTGAGACCCCGAGGATAGAATGTCCTGAGTTTGTTGATCCAGAACTGCTCCCTTGTGTGCCTGTGAGCAAGGTTGTCTGTGAAGACCTGCTCTATGGGCATGCACCTCATGTCCTGCAGTGAATGGTCTTTCCTGTTGAAATGGCTAGTAACATGGGTGCCTGTGTTTTGAAGTATGTGGGTTCTGTGGAGGTAGAAGCGTGTTCTTAGGGCATTCTTTGTTTCTCCTACATACTGCGCCCCATGACATTGTTGGCAGTAGAGCAGGTAAATGATGTTTGAAGACTTGCACGTCATGCTATGTCTGATGTTGAAGACTTCTCCGGTGGTGTCGCTGGAGAAAATCTTGCTCTCCACCAGATGTTCCCTACAGATGACGCACCTGTTGTTGCATCTCATCACCCCAGCCTGTTCTTGCGTAGGCTTGACTTGGGGAAGGGAGGAGGGCATGATCAGGTTTCGGATGCACCTGGAGTTTCTCTTTCCCACAACAGGCACTTCAGGCATAATATATATATATATATATATATATATATATGTGTGTGTGTGTGTGTGTGTGTGTGTGTGTGTGTGTGTGTGTGTGTGTGTGTGTGTGTGTGTGTGTTATCTGTTAAAACATCCCTTTTCGGAAAACTCTCTCAGCACACTGTCAAGCTTTTCATCAGGACATGAAGACAATGCCAGAAGGATTTCCTGGTTTCTTACAGAGATTAAACAATTCTCCACGTTCTCAAGTCAGAAACTGTCCTCAGACAGACCTTTTTTCTGGCGGGAGAAAACAAAGATACTAGTGCTGTGGGCAGTATCGGTTATGGCAGACTGCAAGAAACGCTCTGCAATGACGTCTTAAGGGATTACCTCGAAGACATCCAAACAGAAAGGAACAATATGCATGCTGAGCAATGGTTTCCAAGACAAAGAGAGTTACCAAAGGTAGTTTGCGACACTTGTGAAAGTCGAGTGCGTACGGATGCAGTTTGTTTACAACCAAAGTCAGTGCTTTCCAAACTCAGGAGATTAAATGATTCCAAATGTGAATGGCATTTTTTTTTTTTTACAGGGAAGCATCAAAGAAAAGAAGCAATGAGAGGTGGCTTTGGGGGGGGGGGGGGGGGGGCTGAATCACAGAAACCATTTCCCAAAAACTTTGATGTTGGTGTCTCCTCACTGCAGACTCAACTGCAAAAACAAAAAATGTGCAAAATGCATTTGACAATACCGCTAATCTTAATAAAATACCAGACAGACAATTGTTGGCTGCGAAGATGTGAAACTGTTAAAAGGATGTTCAGTAAGATTACACAACGGCTGAAATTGTACCTCACCATTATATTGACAATTTCGCAACGGATAACATTTTTAAGCGCTGAAAGACGTAGAAAATAGACAGCTTAGGACACTACATTGCAACACCTGAAGGCACTACGTGTTTTGTGTGTGTGTGTGTAAAATCAGATGATAAACTCTCTCTCTCTCTCTCTCTCTCTCTCTCTCTCTCTCTCTCTCTCTCTCTCTCTCTCTCTCTCTCTCTCTCTCTCCAGTATGTCGAGCCAGAAAAAAAACAAAAAAACATGGAGTCAGATTACATGTGGAATTCAACACGCTGAAGCTGACACCCAAAATCCGATGTAAATCTGATCTTGAACATGATCACGTGATCCTTGGGGCCAGTCATAGATACGGTTCGACTCCAGTTGGCTCTCTGTGGGAATCTCGCCTCTGTCTCAAACCCTTTGGTTTGGACGAATCCTGAAACAAGAAAGTGCAGTTTGCCGTGATCACGATGGACGACTGGGAAAATGAAAAGAGACTGGGGGTCAAAAATGGCAAGGTTTTCTGATCATTTCTTGAGAAGCCGACTTCTTGAAAGACACCTGGCTGAGACAAAATGCTTATCTCCTTTCCCTCTTCCATCTCTCTCTTTCTCTCTCTCTCTCTCTCTCTCTCTCTCTCTCTCTCTCTCTCTCTCTCTCTCTCTCTCTCTCCATTTATCCATCCATCTATCCATCCATCCATCTGTCCGTCTATCTATCTGTCTGTCTGTCCGTCTATCTGTCTGTCTATCCGCCTATCTGTCTGTCTATCTGTCTATTTACCTATTCATCTATCCGTCCATCCATCTATCTATCAGTCTATCTTTCTATCTGTCTATATATCTGTCTGCCTGTCTGTCTGCCTGTCTGTATACCTTTCCCTGACTGTTGCCTTATGTCAAAAAATGTATGTGTAGAACAAAGAAAACGATAAGATAGAGGATGATGATGATGATGATGATGTTGATGATGATGGTGATGATGATGATGATGATGATGATGATGATGATGATGATGATGATGATGATGATGATGACGATGATGATAATGATGATGATGATGATGATGATGATGATGATGATGGTGATGATGATTGATGATGATGATGATGATGATGATGATGATGATGATTATGATAATAACAATCCTGTTGACAACAATTATATTAACGACTATAGTAATCATTTTTATTGCATTGTTACCACGGTCATCACTGTAGAATGTATCTTTTTTCCAAACTGCATTGAAGCAATGTTGATATATTAGTGAAAGCACTAACTTTCACACACACACACACACACACACACACACACACACACACACACACACACACACACACACACACACACACATGACAGGTCTGGCGGCGCGTTGGGCTAACGCACAGGTCAAACATCTGCGAAGTCGTAGCCATGAGACCCTCTTCTTCAATTCTCTCATCACTTTCTCCATCAGCTATAAATCGAGCACAGCATGGTCTTTAATCTTTGCATATGTGGTGTAGCGTATATGGACAAGTCTGCACGTCGCCCCTCCGAGCTCTTCTCGTCTGTCGCTACTGGCTTTTCTAGAAGCGAGAGCCGCCGTCATCATTGCTGCTGCTGTTGCGCGTCGTGGGATAGGGTCGGTGGACCTTGGCATCGCCTGGCAGTGTCATTAAGGTACAGGTGTGTTGGGTAATGGAGCAGCCAATCGTGGCTGAACATAGGACTGAAGGAACCCCTCGTGTGTGGGAGAAGAACTGAACAAGAATTGGGACTTGGAGCTTTAAGGGAGGAGAGAGAGAGAGAGAGAGAGAGAGAGAGAGAGAGAGAGAGAGAGAGAGAGAGAGAGAGAGAGAGAGAGATACTGGGACACACACACACACACACACGCGCGCGCGCGCGCGCGCGCGCACGCACGCCCTCACGCACGCACGCACGCACGCACGCACGCACACACACACAGACACACACACACACACACACACACACATCTCTCTCTCTCTCTCTCTCTCTCTCTCTCTCTCTCTCTCTCTCTCTCTCTCTCGCTCGATGCGTATTACAGTTTACAGTCAACATGTCTTCCTTATGAAGAAATCCACCCTCTCTATTGCTGATAGATATTTCCTCTTTCTGAGCATAACAATATTGCTGGTTTTACATCTACCTTCAGCGGAAATCTTGATACTGCATCACGTAAATCATTCCACTGCTCATGAAGCTTGCGTTTCAGACAGCAAGGCAATATCATCCGCTAACACAAAGATAAACAATTCCATAATATCAGGTGTTAATGGTGCGCCATGTCGTTTCTTTTGCATTATATCTAGGGTTCGTCCGCAAACGCAGAGCTATGGACAGCGTCACATGCTTGTCCCTGTTTCACTCCTCTCCTATGCTCTTGACCACATGATGTATTCAGTGAAACAAGGCACCTGATTTTACTCTTGTTTTCATAGTACTACATATACTTTGAACACATTTGTAGAGTTCCCTTTTATCACTTTCTTCTGGAGTAGAGGCCATGATAAAGATATCGATACTGAATCAAGGAAGCTTGTTCTTCTGTATGTAACGCAAAACGTACACAGATGAGATAAAAGGTGGAATTACCTTTCTCAGCACCTACCTGACATTCACCCGTAATATTAACTCTTCGCTGAATCCACTCCTGTGGCCTGTAACTGACGATCGAACTATTCAGCTGACTGCTGATCTCAGACAACGATAAACCTCTCTTACAACAAGGTCGTCAGATGAGTCCTTTTTGAATAATGGTGCGATTATTAACTTGTGCATCCTTCTGGAAATGTGCGTGTACCAAAAATGTATACTGAAAAACCTAACAAAAATGTGAACAGTAATATCACCGTTATAGTTCAACTACACTCTAATAATTCCATTTGGACCAGCAGATGTTCTTTTCTTTTAAGTATTTTTATTCCATATTTCTCAAATTGATATATAAGGGGAGATACAATGTAAAACAGTAGTCATGAAAATACACAAGACAAGCTCATAATTACAAGAATTGCAACTCCAATTTTACATTCTCAGGACAATACGTAAAAAGATACCAAAGTGGCAAGAAGAGAGAGAGAGAGAGAGAGAGAGAGAGAGAGAGAGAGAGAGAGAGAGAGAGAGAGAGGCAAGCCGATTGTAAAGTGATAGTTGACATCCTTTGGTGTTTACAGGCTCTGCAACGTTTCCACTGAGGCTGTGTTGGGCGACATAATAACAGTTCCAGCTGGCTATGGTCAAATCAATAATAACCGTAATGTTTAAGGTCAGCATGCATTCATAATGTAATGTAATGTAATGTAATGTAAAAGGATATTTATAGAGCGCTTTACCTCGCAAGAGCCCAAAGCGCATATTACAGAAAAACACGATAAAATTATAATTCTCATTCGAAGCGCGCGCGCGCGCACACACACACACACACACACACACACACACACACACACACACACACACACACACACACACACACAGCCGAAAAAGAAACAAAAAAAAACCCCTCACAATACGCAGACAGACACACGAGCGCGTTCAACACCAGCAAACACGCGCGCAGTGGTAAGTGGATATCGTTAATCAGTCCGAGGGAAAACATGTGTCTTTAGGGAGGTGTTAAAAGTCTCTAAAGAGTCCGTGTTACGCAAAGAAGAAGGGAGACTATTCCACAGAGCAGGTGCCTGGTAAGAGAAAGATCGTTGGCCTGAAGTTTTCAGGCAAGCGGACGGAAGCCGAAGCAGACGAGAATCGGTGGATGAGCGTAAGTTGCGAGACGGAACATAGAGATGGAGTAGGTCAGCGAGGTAGGAGGGAGCCAGATTATTTAGTGATTTGAAAACCAGGAGGAGAACTTTTAAGTCAATGCGAGACTGAATTGGGAGCCAGTCAATGCGAGACTGAATTGGGAGCCAGTGTAAGGATGACAGAACTGGTGATATGTGATCAGATCTAGAGGAGCGGGAGATCAGACGGACGGCGTTGTTCTGAACTTTTTGAAGTTTAGAGATGAGCGTTACGGGACAACCGGCAAGGAGGGAGTTACAATAGTCGAGCCGAGACAGGACAAAAGCACAGATTAGAGTCTTCAGGGCATTTTGTGTGAGAAAGCGGCGAACTGAGCTGATTCTACGAAGTTCCAGGTAGCAGGACTTGCACACATTAGAGATATGTTGTTTGAAAGAGAGAGTTTGGTCGAGTGTAACGCCGAGGTTACGAACATACACTGATAGATTTATCTCGTTTCCATCAACATTTATAGAACTAGGGAGAGAATGAGTTCTAATAGTGTATTTCGAAGCAATGAGGATTATTTCAGTTTTGTCTGCGTTAAGTTGTAGTTTGTTATTGTGCATCCATGATTTAACATCGGCAATGCATGCTTGAGAAGAGGAGATTATTTCATGAAGCTGACTGAGATGGGCAGAGATATACAGCTGGTTGTCATCTGAAAAGCTATGGTGAAGGAGAGAGTGTTGGCTGACAATGGCCGAGAGAGGCTGGGTGTACAGCACAAACAAAACCGGTCCCAGGACAGATCCCTGAGGGACCCCCAAACTGAAGTGCTCTTGCTGGAGACTTAACACCTTTCACTGAAACAGTTTGCGTGCGATCAGAGAGATATGAAGAGAACCAGGAAAGTACAGAACCAGAAAGACCAAAAGAAGTGTTGAGTCTTGAGAGAAGAATGGAGTGATCTATTGTATCAAAGGCAGCAGACAAATCTAGGAGAGAGAGAAGAGAAACTTTGTTTCCATCAACAGCTGTGAGGAGATCAGTTGCTATCCTGAGAAGCGCTGTCTCGGTGCTATGGCCAGCCCAGTAGGCTGACTGGTTTGAGCACAAGAGATTGTTTACAGAGAGATGTTCAGACAGTTGAGCGAGAACAACTTTTTCAATCAGTTTGGAAAGAAATGGGAGATTAGAGACAGGTTTGTAGGTCCTGAGAATTTCAAGGTCTAAGTTTTGCTTCTTCAGGAGAGGTCTGACAACTGCAGATTTGAACAGAGTGGGAAAACAACCTGATTGCAAAGAATCAATGATAATGGATGTAAAGTATGGGAGGAGATCGTCAAGGCAGCAGGCAAGAAGGGATGAGGGGAGAGGGTCAAGTTCACATGTTTTGACAGTGACTTGCTTCAAGATTTTCCGCACCTCTTCTACCGACACAGAGTGGAATTCAGACCACTGAGTGCCGGAGAAGGAAGGATCAGGAACAGCAGGGGGAGGAGCAGCATGCGAGTCCAGATTATGGCGAATAATGGCTATTTTACTATAGAAGAAATCAGAGAAAGGATGGGGGAGTTCTGTCGCAGGGATTGAGGAGGGCAGAGGTGTGGACTTTGATTTGCCAAGTAGAGTACTGGTTACAGTAAACAGTTGTCGGGATGTAGTACAGGCTAGGATTTTGGCACTGTAAAAACAGCATTTGGCACCGTCCAGAATATTGGTAACTAGCTTATTGGCAGTACGAAAAATTTGTTTATGAACATGTAGTCCAGATTTGAGCCAGCAACGCTCTGCCTGTAGTCTGGATATGCATACATTGGCTTATAGAGGAGCCACCTTGATATAAAATCTTCATATACAACGTTTTTTCGACCAGTATACTTTTCAGTATTATATCTATATTCCAGCTTGTCGAGGAACATTTGCAGTCTAGGAGATTATTGTTCTATTTTGCATTGATATAGATAGTATTTAGCAAATAACACAGTGAAATGACATTCATGATCCATATGTATATTTTTTGTCAAACCCAATTATGGCTAATGATTCACTTATCTGCAGGTTAAATGCAGTCACTATTTTTCATTCATCGAATCCACCAGCGTTTCCATAAAACGTTGAGTGGCCATATCGTGCCAAAACATACGCGTAATGCTATCCTTAACTAAGCTACAGAAAGTACACACTTTACTGTTCAGCACATCATTTTTTTGTTATATTACGTATTTTTAGTTATATAGAGATAGACACAGACAGAGAGAGGCACACAGAGGGAGAGAGAAGGGAGAGAGAGATAATATGTATGTTATATACATATAATTATTTGTTATATATATATATATATATATATACAAAGCTTGCTCAATTCAATATTTTCTTGCAGTCATTGCATCACCAAGCTGCTCTGAAAATTGCTTGAATGGTGCTCGGTTACTTACCCTTGGAATTTATTAGTTTACACACACACACACACACACACACACACACACACACAATAATATATATATATATATATATATATATATATATATATATATATATGCTGAACAATTAAGTAGTGGGGGAAAACAAGTGAAGGCTAACAATTCTTCAGTCGTTATAGTAATGACTTGGCAAAGACTTAAACTTTAAAAAAAACAAACAAAAAAAACAAAAAAACAAACAAACAAACAAACAAACAAACAAAAAAAACATTAAAAAAAAAAAACCCGTCTAATTTCTCCGAAAAGGCAGAGGAGTCAAATTACCACTTTCGCGGGTCACTGAGGAGAAACAATCAGGTTTCGAAATATCGGTATCTGACCAGGAGTTATATGTTAGTGAGTTTCCTCCCCATTGGAGATTGTCTCCCCCTTGGAGACTATAAGCTTGCTGAAGGCTCATTTTGAGAAGCATTTATATTTTTATTTTTCCCCATTCACCCACTCAAGCACATACTGTTAGTTAGGCAGAATTATCTACCACTGCAGATTTGAATGCTTATCTCCCCCTATTTCTTCAATCTAAGACATAAGAGCAAGCTTTGTTTATAATTGAATATTTCTTGCAGTCATTGCAACACCAAGCTGCTCTGTAAGTTGCTGGAATGGTGCTCGGTACTTATCCTTGGAATTTATTAGTTTATATATATTATATATATATAGAGAGAGAGAGAGAGAGAGAGAGAGAGAGAGAGAGAGAGAGAGAGTCAGTCAGTCAGACAGACAGACAGACAGACAGAGATCGCGTGCTTTGTTATACATGTATATATCGTAATATAGAAAACAATATAAACAATATATATATATATATATATATATATATATATAGAGAAGAGAGAGAGAGAGAGAGAGGAGAGAGAGAGGTCAGTCAGTCAGACAGACAGACAGACAGACAGAGATCGCATGCTTTGTTATACATGTATATATCGTAATATAGAAAACAATATAAACAATATATATATATAAAAGAGAGAGAGAGAGAGAGAGAGAGAGAGAGAGAGAGAGAGAGAGAGAGAGGTAGTCAGTCAGTCAGACAGACAGACAGACAGACAGAGATCGCGTGCTTTGTTACACATGTATATATCGTAATATAATTTTGACCCTTTACAAACTGCCGTCAGCTTTTTGTAACATATATGCCTATTTAAGCACTTTTTTAATTTTCGTTTTTCGGATACACTCACTTACAGCTCATTTAAAACCACAAAAAGTAACTGATTTATGTTTACTTTGTACTTTTGTTTAAATCGTTCATAAGGGATAGATTGGCTGTTCTCAAGCGCAAAAAACAGCAAGACAATGTACCCCCTTGTTCATCCATGCTTTTCCCAAAATAGCCCTCTTGATCTTCCCAACCTGTATTCGGTTATTATGAAAGACTGCTCCGCATGAAGTTCAGCAAAATTCTTTGGAGAAAAAGCATTTGTACCCAGTAAATACCTCTCTCCAAAATATATTTAATGTACAAAAAAAGAAAGTATCTGTGGTCCATATTTTTCAATACTGTTTGGGAAATAGATATTGCATTTTTTTTTCCATTTGCGGGTTGTGGTCTGAATGTTTCATAGCCAAGTTCACTTTAAGGCCGAAGCAAACTTTCTTTCGATTCCGGTAGTCCAAGACCACCGTTTTGTATACTTTTATGTGCTGGTTTTTCTTTTAAATTTATTTTGGCTGTTTTTGTTTTTGTTTTTTTGTTTTGTTCCACACAGATTTGTTATAGTATCTTTGTAAAGTCTGAAAAAATGTTTGGTAGACTAGGTAGTAAAAGCAATAAGTGAATGAGTTTTGATAAGTAAGTGATTTTTAAACTGCAACCCTACCCAAAGGAATTAGTTATCTCTTCACCCATATCTTGAACAGATGTTTCACGTCTGCTAGTTTTTTTTCTGAATAATTGATATCTGCACAACTTTGTTAATCGCCGGTAAACCAAAATTCCATACCTGTAACAAACTGCAGAGATTTTACAGCTCCCCAAACGAATTGCGCGAGTTTTTTTTTTCAGGATTCATGTACAAGCCGGATATACGACCAAACATCTCCAGTCCTTTATACATGTCTAAAATGACCTTTTGTCGCCTGCTAAAAGAAATTATGTATCATCTGCGTATTGAGAAAGTTTGTTTGGTGGTATTAATAATTATTCCACGTATGGTCACATTTTCGCGAGTCATTAATGTAGAATTTCCACACATAATAAAATCGGTTTGGCAATAATGGGTCACCTTGTCTGCTTCCTCAGTCTATCTTAAACCAACTGGAAACTTTACCATCAACAAGTACACACGATTTAATATTTTCGTAGACAGTTTCTACACATTTGCAGAAGCCATGCTGAAAGCCGAATGCTTTCAATACTTCAAACATCAAATCCCAGCTAATTGAATCAAATGCTTTCTTAAAGTCAATGTTCAGTAAAAGCACTGGCAGGTTGTGTTCTTCTAAATAAGCGATTGTGTCATAAATGAGACTGATTTTATCTCCTGTATCCATTCTTAATGAAACCTGTTTGGTCCTCATTAATGAGACCACATTTTCAAATGGTTGACTATGCACGATGATCCTATTTCATATATGACTAGCAAACTTCCCATTTTCAATCCTTTTTTGTTGCTACAAAAATCAATGAGAGATGGAGAAAGACCGACAGACAGACAGACGGACAGACAGACACACAGACACGCATACACACAGACACACAGAATTGCACGTCTGTGTTGGAACAAGACAGTGGGCTGGCGGGAGGACAGTGGAGATCTTGGGGAGACGAAAGGACTGGATGGTTTCTGGATGAGCCTGCAGAAGATGAGAACTGTCAAAAGCTGAGTGAGAAACGAAGTCATCCCAAGCATGATTCTACTTACCGGTCATATTGGCATGAACACCATATTCAAAAACATTCTCTGAATTTTCTTCTTCATGGAAAGTAACCTGGAGCTGCGATACATTTCTGGTGTCTGATTGCAGGGCCGGGTAACTTCTATGAACAGCTGAGCTTAGCTGTAACGCATCATTATCATCAGCATCGCTCCCATCATCGTCTGAAGCTTGGGCGACAACGTCATCATGATATGCTGAACTGGTGCCTGACTCTGGCGTGCCGCTGAAACTTTCAGCCTCATATTTGGAATTCTTTGGTTCTACAAATGCTTCACTAAGACCCATACACAAGACAGATATCAAAATGAGTAATCGGTACCACGTGTAAGTAATGGGGCCTTTTTCAACATTTGTTACAAGACACTGGAATAAAGCGAAAGTATTCATATTGATCAACTGTATTTGTCCTCATTTCCGTTGTAACTGACAAATTGTATTTTCATTCATTCACAATCTTCCAAGGATATGAGTGCCGCCGATTCTCTGGTCATCACAGGCAAGAAGACACCATTCTGAAGACGAAGAAGAAGAAGAAGGAGAAGAAGAAGAAGAAGAAGAAGAAGAAGAAGAAGAAGAAGAAGGAGAAGAAGAAGGAGAAGAGGAAGAAGAAAAAGAAGGAGAAGAAGAAGAAGAAGAGGGGGAGGAGGAGGAGGAGGAGGAGGAGGCTGAAGAGGAGGAGAAGGAGTTTGGAGGAGAAGTGTCGACCAAGGGACACAAACCATCTGCTGATAGGTATGCAGTTGCAGGGGATATATGAACCTTACAGCAAAGCATCACACTGGACCTCTCGGATGAACCTCTGCTTGCAGTTCACATCTTTCATGCACTTTTTTGCGCAATGGATCTCACAACACAACATACTCACAGGAGTTGAATCTCAGTCAAATATAAACTGCAGCTCGTTGACGCGTTTGTAGATACGATTCCTTACACTGGACTGAACACAGCAGCATGTTCATAATTGCCTCTGTTAGATTCCACTCTCAAAATTATTTGTCAATTATTACGAGCTTAACATATGACCTTGTCCATATGGAGAGAGAGAGAGAGAGAGAGAGAGAGAGAGAGAGAGAGAGAGAGAGAGAGAAGACAGACAGACAGACAGACAGACAGACAGACAGACAGACAGACAGACAGAGTTTAGAGAATTTCAGATATACACAAAGCAGGCCATGACCCCATAATCAAAGCGTTTCTGAGAATGCAGTGCAAGAGAATTACATGTAAAAATATCAGATAGCAGAACAAATTGCCAGTGCTTGCAGACTATCTCGTGAAGTGACATTTTCTCCATATCTTGAAGCTTTCTAGGAGACAGAGAGAGAGAGAGAGAGAGAGAGAGAGAGGGGTGGGGGGGGGGGGGACAGGGAGAAATTCTAATGGATGTGATATATATTTCTTCAATATTAAAACACTTTTAAGCAACTGGTAGGCAGAAGAGTATAATATATATAATATATATATATATATATATATATATATATATATATGTATGTATGTATGTATGTATGTGTGTGTGTGTGTATCTGTGTGTGTGTGCTATGTTGTGTGTGTGTGTGTGTGAGTGTGTGTGTATATATATACACATACATACATACATACATACATACATACATACATACATACATACATACATACATACATACATACAGAGAGTGAGAGAGAGAGAGAGACAGAGACCGAGACAGAGAGATTTAAATGGTAGAACAGCAAATTTGGGTCTAGAACCGTCTGGTGAAGGCTATAGTAGTCATTCTCGAGTCGAAAGCTCTTTATTTTGTGGTAACAGGTGCTCTGAAGACAGTATGCTTAATATGTATAGAAAATGTCTTTTGAATATGTGTACAACCTTAGAGTTATACATCGTGAGTGGTGCGTGCAATGGCTACCACGAAGGTCGTTTAGCATATAACTGATGCAGGAAGTAGTGTCAATGACTAATTTTTGAAGTC
>CM065734.1:42587663-42630163 GCA_033310375.1 Conus canariensis
AGGGATTGGTCAAGTATGACCCCTAGACTGCGGACAGAGGTGGAGACAGAGACAGCACAGTCATTGATAGTGACAGTTGATGGCAGAGAAGGATGGTTAGGCTGTTTTATCACGAACATGAGTTCCGTCTTGTCGTCGTTTAGTTGTAGTTTGTTGGTTGTCATCCAGTCCTTCAGGTCTGCAATGCAGCCCCACGTCCGAGAAATCAGTGAGTCAATTTCAGCAATGGGAGCCGACTGATGAAGCCGAGTATCGTCAGCAAAGCTCTCATGCGACATGGCGTGACCACTGATGACGTCAGACACAGGACTGGCATACAGCACAAAAAGGACTGGCCCCAGTACAGAACCCTGAGGCACACCGTACCTAAGAGGAGAACTGTTTGAGTATCTTCCCTGTACACACACTGTCTGAGTCCGTCCAGTCAAGTAAGAGATAATCCAGTCGAGAGCTGTGTCTTTGAATCCAAAGGAAATTTGAAGCTGTGAGAACAAAATATTATGATCGATCGTGTCAAATGCTGCAGAGAGGTCTAACATCGCTAATAAGGAAACATTCCCATCGTCAAGCCCGCAGAGGAGGTCACTGACTATATGGAGGAGTGCTGTCTCACAACTATGGCCTTGTCTGTAAGCAGACTGATGAGGATTCAAAAGGTGATTCTTTTCGAGATGTTCTAGAATTTGTTCCAAAACGATCTTCTCCAATAATTTTGATAGAAATGACAAATTTGATACAGGCCATAATTCTTTAAAACATTTTTGTCTAATGAAGGTTTCTTGATCAATGGACGTACCACTGCGGACCGGAAGATTTCAGGAACATGACCAGAGGACAAAGAGGTATTGATAACATGAGTAAGATGGGGTTGGGCATCATCAATGCACTGAAAGAGCAAGTTTGTGGGAATGGCATCAAGTTCACATGATTTAGGGCTGCATCGCAAACAAAGTTTTTTTGACATAGTCTTGACTAACAGGGCTAAAACAGGCCAAAGGAGGTCCACAGTAAACTTTGTCATTCAGAGGATGTACAGGTGCAGTAGAATCTAGCTTTTCACGGATAGTGTCAATTTTTCCATTGAAAGACTCTAAGAATTTCTGAGGGAGCTCTTGCGTTTGGAAGATGGTGGGAAGGGGGGAGTAGCTGACTTTGCCTAGGAGGCTATTTGAGACATTAAATAGTTGCTTGGCCGTATTACAGGCCAATATCTTTGAAGAATAGAACAAAGTTTTTGCTTGATGAACAATGTCAGTAACATGATTTCTCGCAGTTTGATATATTTCCCTGTGCACAGTCAGTCCCGTGGCGCGCCATCGCCTCTCAGCCCCCTCCTCTCCTGCTTGGCCTCCCGACAACTTGGGACCCACTGTGTTGTGCCATTGACACAGTGAGCGATCAGTGATCAAGCGCCTGCTCACTGGAGCATGCTTATCAAGCGTGGCACGGAGGGCAGAGGTCAGCTGACAGGCCGATGGCTCGCTCGGTATGGCCGTGGTCAGATCAGATTTGAAAGCCTCTATATCGATAGCAGAAATTTTCCTAACTTCCTTGTAAGTCTTTGGAACGGCGGGCCTAACGATATCTAATTCGCACTTCACAGCATAATGATCCGATGCTAGGTTATTGTCAACGGTTGAGGATTTGAGAAGATGATCACTGTCTCTGTAGACTACCCAGTCTACTATGTTACCCTGTTTGTTCATCATTTCATTCACGGACTGCTGGAGTCCGAAAGTATCTAAAATTTCTAACACCTCGGGCGTGTATCCAACTGTGGGCTTATTGAAATGGAAGTTGAAGTCGCCAATCAATAACTATGTTCCTGGAAGGTCATTTACAAATTCAAGAAAGTCTGGAAGTTCGTTGACAAACATGCTGGGCGTAAATTTGTTCTTTCTGCTGGGTACCAGTCTATAAATCCCAAAAATGTTAGTGACAGGAGCGCTAGGTAAGGACAGTTTCAGGTGAACAAGTTCAAAGGTCCGATGCTGGAAATCAAAAGAAGAGTCAAAAGAGCAATAGGGGAGCAGCTTATCCGAGATGACGAAGGCGATTCCGCCCCCCCCCCCCCCCCCCCCCCCCCCCCCCCCCCGCAGGTCGTGGTGGGGCGGGGGAAGGACTTGGTGGTATAGCCAGCTGGGGCGAGATCACGTAGCTTTGGTTCATCGCCGCTTTCCTTGAACCATGTTTCCGTTACACAAAGAATGTCGATATCATTGGAGAGTATAAAATCATTTACGGCAGATCGTTTCTTTTAACAGGTTTACCAAGTGACTGAGCATTGAAAACTGTCAGCAAAATGTTCGTTGTTGTTTGTGTGTGAGGAGCCATAGGCACTTGAATCAAGTTGCGACAGTTTACTGAGCGAGTGTGGTTGTGGCGTGAGTGGTGAGAGAGATGGGCAACGTTACCGACTGTAGGTATCGTCCTCCGTTTCCTCCTCCCTCCCCGTGCTGTGCGACAGTGAGGAAGGTCACGGCCAGTCCTGAGACGCCGCAGTGTCACGTTGAGCGAAGGGTCAAGGGGTGAAGGTCGCTCCCTGCCAACCAGCAGCTGGGCCCGTGTGTAGGTCAGGCGAGTGATTTGACGAGGGAAAGGGTGAGGGTAGTGACGCGTGAAGTTGGTCACCACAGGGTAGGGTAGTGGTGGGTGTGACAGTGGAGGGCCGTTACATGCCGTAACGGGCAGGGAGAGGTTGGGTGGTAGAGGCTGGGGTGAGTAAGCGTTGGCGAGAAAGTGAGTCAGCATGTGTCCCTGCCTGTGCGACACACAGGCTGAACACAATGGCGCCGGTCGAAAACACAGTGTGTTGGCAAGGTTGGCCAAGAAGAAGATCCAGATTGTCCTCAAGTCTCTGTGTAGGGAGGCACAAAAATAGATCCAGAATAACAAGCAGTTCTTCACATACATCCTGGTACAAATCTTTACAGTCCACGATCACAAAAACAACCTCAAAGCGACGAAAATGGACAGCGACACTACACTCGGCCTGCTAGGCGATTGACAGCTCACGTGATTCTGTTTTGCCCTACCAGCAATATACCAAGCGTACGAAGATTGCATCTGATCATGGTAGCCAAATAAAAAGAGATAACATACTAGATTAGAAAGGTCCCTAATTACAACCTAGATATGTCATTTCTCTCACGTAAAAATGCTTGATTCAACTTCTCGGAGAAAAAGCTGACAGTAGTTCTGAAAGCACCTGCTGACCAAGGGACAATAACCAAATAATGTCTATTTCCTTTCATCCTGTTTTGGATATGTAGGATACTAACAATGGGTGAACGTCATCACCATCATCAATTCTAAATGACTCAAATGAAGTGTCACATAAACCGAATAGTTGAAATGCTGTAAATAATGCCCATGCGTATTACGTGAGATGGCTTTTTCCTTACAAATAAAGTTTATTAAAACAATTGTTTGTTTATGTTATGAACCAAGATGAATTCAGGGAATCTTTCCACAAAAAAAAAGGGGGGGGGGGGGGGGGATGGTTAAACAAGGAACGTACGTCAAGATACAGTTGTAGACGACCATGATGACGCAAGGTTGTACATTTTGGGCAGTGAACTTAAGATGCAATTCATAACCAACTTCATTCATACTGCAGTTTCTCTACATTCTGTCTTACTTCAACGATCAGTCATACCGTTCTTTTTTATATTTAAAACGTACGATGACAAGAATGAAATGTAACACACGCAGTAATATACAGCCACCGTTGTTGGGAAAGCCTCCAATGAAAACAAGCCAACGAGGACAACCGCTTTCGATAGTGGCGATACGTCTGATGTTGGTATTATACTGGGTTCCAATATAACGATCTGTAATGGCACCGGACCACTCTGCAAGCCATTTTCCGGTAATATCCAGCACCATTCGGAGACCACGCTATGGAGCGTGTCTGGTTTCCCACCAGAGACAACTAGCCTCAGTGGAACCGCGCAACATGAACACAATACCACTGACAGTGGAAGGAAAATTCCGGTCTTGTCAACGAAAGACGTTCACGAGCGGTTGGAAATTCTTCGTGTATCAGCAAACGAGTGTAAGTTAATTACAGCCTAGTGTGGCGTGACAAACACTGCATCACTGACAAGAACACACTGTCACTCTCAATCTGTCCGTCTAGCGAACAAACACTGCATCACTGACAAGAACACACTGTCACTCTCAATCTGTCCGTCTAGCGAATTAATATTCGTTGTAACAATTAATGAAAATAGAAAGGAAGATGATGAATAAGACACGTAAGTTGATGCATGAAAGAATGACAGTTATATCAAGTCCACCTTCGACAACCTCCACTAGTGGCATACTGCGTGACACCAACCTCAGGGATCATCTAGTACGAGCCACTTAAGATGCCGAGCAGCTCTCCACCAGGAAACCACCGCTGCAACGAACCCCGATGCAAAACCTGCCCCTTTTTAAATACAACCACTAACACCTTCAGGGGCCCATCAGGCAAAAGTTTCACCATCAGATCCCCCTTCACTTGCCGATCTTCCAACCTTGTGTACATTCTTTCATGCAGCCTCTGTTCCAAACTCTACTGTGGTGAGACCAACCGTACCCTGGATGATAGATTCAGGGAACACCTCCAGGCTGTCAACCTGAATAAGGACACCCCCATAGGTACACATTTCAATAGCCCTGGACATAACGTGTTTCATATGTCAGTCTCTGCTGTTCACCAAAACCACTCAGATGCCATACACCGTAAATTCCTTGAATCATCTCTGATCTCTAGGCTAGGGACGCTCACTCCCCATGGACTGAACATCAAGGACTGAGGTGATGGAGTCGCCATTTTAGCCATACAATGTGGACTGCCAAATTTTTTTTTTTTTTTTTTTTTTTTTGGGCAACATGCCGGCAGCTGAGATAGGGTACATAGCTTGTTTGTGGTCTTCAGCACTTACCCTACCCTTGTTGTTTTTCAAAACGTTTTTTGAGGTTGAAAACAATTGTTTGCGGTTGTGCACGTATATATCATATATATGCCTAGACACCCTAAGGTATGAATACCTTTATGAGTTATAAACGTGCTTCTCCCCCCCCCCTTTCCCCCCGCCCCCTCCCCCCTCTCTCTCCCTCTCTATAATGGTAGGTGCCGGGCGGGGGGGGGGGGGGGGGGGGGGATGATGCCGGGAGGGCGGGGAGCGCGCATGTGTGTGTGTGTGTGTGTGTGTGTGTGTGTGTGTGTGTGTGTGTTTTCTTCCCTTTATGTGTGTGTGTGTGTGTGTGTGTGTGTGTGTGTGTGTGTGTGTGTGTGTGTGTGTGTGTGTGTGTGTTTTGAGTTGTTGTCACTTCAAATTTGTTGAAACAATTCCTGTGTCCTCAGTTTCATGTCACTTGAAAAAGACTCTAAGAGTCGAAACGTTGTGTATTGTTTTTGTTTTCTCTTTAACCCCCTTTTTGTTTCGGTCTTTGCCACCAATCTTCAAATTACATAGCAGTACTAGTTGTTGTAATTATGGTCGTTCTGGTAGTTACAGTAATATAAGTAGTAGAAGTAGTAGCAGCAGCAGCAGCAGCAGTAGTAGTAGTAGTAGTGTAGTAGTAGTAGTAGTAGTAGTAGTAGTAGTAGTAGTAGTAAGAGTACATGTTGTGGTAGTTGTAGTTGTTGTTGCTGCTGCTGGAGAAATCATAAGGAAGTATTGAAAGAACTACGATTTCGTCAACTGACGATGACAGTAACGAGAACGACGACTATGCTTACGATGTCGACGATGGTAATGACGGTGATGATGATATGATGATGATGAAAATGATGACGATAATAATGATGATGATGATGGTTGTGGTGGTGGTGGTGGTGGTGGTAGTGGTGGAAATTCTGCTTCCATTGTAGTTACTGTAACGCATGGCATTAACGCTTGTGTTGATACTCCCATGTCATTGCTGTTTTCGGTCGCCAAGCACATGAGCCATGCACAATCATTGAGTGTTAAAATACTGACACGGTGACAGTCTGAGAACTAATGCTGATTTCGAATCAGCAAGGCCGCCGTCGGCCATGATGCGATTCCTTGCTGCGGGAACCATTTTGGGACAGCTCTACACCCAGCCGCACAAGCCAAATGACGCTTACCATCCTCTGTGACGAGTGGTCAGAGAGACACGCACATATATTAAGGCCTGTACTAACCATGCAACATATTTGACAATAATTGCTTTTCTTAATCTTCACAGGTTTTTTTTTCTTCTTTCATCCTTCTTCTTTTTTTCTCTTTTTAAGCTAAACCAAATCTTCCGTTGTTCATCATTAGCCACACTCCTCTTCTCCTTGTACACCTAGACAAAGTAACACTAGTGACATAACAGACCTGACATACCCGTACATTCACAAATGGCGACACCCGATCCACTGCAGACTTAAACAATTATGTTATTTGCCGGTACAATTATCATGTAGACTGACATTCTGTCACGGGGTGACATTTTGTGATGCAACGTTGGTAAAGAATGTCGCCCGGAGTGATGTTTTGTACCTGGGTGACATTTTGTACTAAAGTGGCAGGATGTGCCTGTCCGGTCGATCTCAAGCAGCTGATTACTTTTGCAGCAAGCGGGTAGCGGACTTTCCCTACCTAACCCTAAAACAGCATTCCATCTCACTGAGAATGTGGACTATGAGCGCTAGAAAGCAGTAATTCTGACTTCAGACGACAAAAACAAAATCGCTCAACGTAATGCTTTTATTACAATGCTAGTTGTCGTGCCTTTTTGAAATGATCTGATTATACGTATGAACCTTGGTGGCCTGAGTTTGTTTATAACTATCCTCGGATCCTTGTGGCTCACAGAAACACGTGCCCATGAGACCCTACGAATTAAGTAGTTTGAGACTCTGATTCAATTCATAAACACTACACCAAAATTTCTGTGACAAGGTTATTCAGAAATGTACATGCTACGCTTTGTGGAAGCTACGGGATGTATACGGGTAGTTGCTTGACGGTGGTGTTTTTCGCCGGTGGCTCTGTAGTCTTGAAATATGGGCTGCGCACCCATGGGAACGCTCCTGTCGAGGTTCTGTCGCATCACACACATCAATGGCATCTGCCGGGGAGCAGTTATGTCCCTTGACGTCTTAATGGAATACCCTGTGCGTGCCTGCGCCCTATGTGAGCACAGCGCAAGATTTAAAGGTGGTGCAGCTCGTTTGTTCGGCAGTTTAGGACAGGGCTTCTCTGGGCCCCACTCGCAACTTCGGGTGTATCTCTCTCATATTAATACACCAAAATATCTGTGACAAGGTTACTCACAAGTGTACATGCTACGCTTTGAAATTATACGGATCACAATCTTTCCAGCTATAAATGAAAATAATAAGACTTTACTTTAGCTTTAAGTTAGTTAGTTGATACATCTGTGGATGTATGGTTTAGGCATTCTTTCCATCTTGAACTGAGGTTTCCAGGTGCAGAAATTCATGAAGACTCCATACATGCCATTAACCGTGAAAAGGTATCATAAACAGCTTATAATATACTACTCAAAACAATTGAAGTACCACTTAGGAAAACTGCTGTCATTCGAAAGAAAACAAAGCTGAACATAATTTAATGATTGAATATTTTATTTTTATTATTCCTCAATCCATTCAAATTTATTCAAACACCGTGACAAAAAATTATCTTTGTTTTACACTTGATTAAAGAGGCATACCCCCAAAATGAAAAGTAACAAGAGTCTATGGTAGATGTCATGATGTTAATAACGGGTATGACCACCGTTCGCGTTCAAACAAGCGTCACATCGACGTCTCATGGAGTGCACCAGGCGGCGGAGAGTGTCCTGGGGGATCGCCTGCCACTCCTGCTCCAGCAACTGAAACAGCTGGTCCACGGTGTCTGCTGGAGGGTTGTGGGCCCGCACTCGCCTCCCCAGCACGTCCCACAGATGCTCTATGGGGTTCAAATCTGGTGACCTGGCAGGCCAGTCCATTCTTGTCACCTGCTGCCCTTGTAGGAACTGATTCATGGTGGCGGCGCGGTGGCACGGCGCGTTGTCGTCCTGGAACTGGGCGCCCTGGCCAACTGCCCTCAGGGCGGGCATCACAAGGGGGCGGATGATGGTGTCGCGGTAGGTGGCACCGGTCAGGCGGCCTTCAACACGGTATAGGGGGGTCCTGTGACGTAGACTGAACCCACCCCACACCATCACGGACCCACCTCCATAGCGGTCATGCTCCCTGACGGCAGCGTCAACGTAGCGTTCTCCAGGACGTCGCCAGACGCGAACCCGCCCGTCGTTGAACCTGAGGGTGAACCTTGACTCGTCTGTGAAGAGTACTGTTGCCCATTCAGCTCTCGTCCACCTTCTATGACATGCTGCCCAGGCCCGACGATGAGCTCGATGCGCTGGGGTCAGTATTGATCTCACTGCTGGGGACCTTGACCTCAAGTTGGCGTCGTGGAGCCGGTTCCGAACTGTCTGGGTACTGACGTTGACGTTGCTGGCTTGTCGTAGCTGGTCTCGGAGTACTGTGGCACTGGCTGAACGGTCTCTCAGACAAGCGATAACAATGAACCGATCCTGCTGTCTGGAGGTGCTTCTCGTCCGTCCACGTCCCTGCTGTTCTTCAACACTTCCAGTGTTAAGCCAACGGTCTCTGAGCCTCAGAATGACTGGGTGACTCACTCCAAGCCGTCGACCAATCTCCCTCAAGCCAATACCTTCTTGGTACCATGCTATCGCTCTTCCTCTGTCGGTGTTGCTTTGTCGTTGTCTCGCAGGCATGGTTAAATCTTCCTAAATTTCGCGACTTTTTATACCCGTCAAATGTGCTAACTGATTGCACTTCTGCTCAGAAAAGACCTTGCTTTCACGTGCATTACATTTTTTTTTCTTGCTGTGTCTGTGTCAAAATCTGGGAGCGACACAAGTTCGATAATTTCTCGGGATTTTTTTGCCTCAGATGCGACGCGGTAGATAACTGCTGACCGACTTTAACATAACAAAAATGCACGAGGAGTAGTATTTGAGAACCGGGTAAGCTTATCCAGCAGAGTTTATTCAATTATCAATATTAATTGGTTTATCAGAGCTTTTTAAAAATTGCATACAAAACTTAGGGGTGGTACTTCGATTGTTTTTAGTAGTGTATTCCGGATTTCAAAAGAGAGGCTTCTGCTTTAGTCGAGAGCACCTTCAGCATAGCTGTTGAAAAATCAGTTGATAACTTGTAGAAAAAAAGTGCCTGCGTAAGCACATTTCACACACACACAATTGTATTTAACATAAATACAATAGTCAAATTATACGATGCGTTAATAACTCCAATATCAATCTACGGGGCAGAAGTATGGTTCCCCTACCAAACCAAACAAACTGACTCCTTTGAATTAAAAAAGCTATTTGATGACTGCCTGACAAGTAAATCTGCACACGAAAAAATACATATCAAATTTTGTAAACAAATTCTTGGAGTTAACAAAAAATCAATGGTGCTTCCTGTATTAGAGAATTAGGCAGATTTCCAGTGAGTTTAAAAATAATATGTCAAACAATATCATATTGGCTACACATTCTAGATTTGTCAGAAAATTCTCTTGCCCATAAAATGTATAAATGCATGCATTATCAAGTGGACAAAAATGATCCTTGGTTGACATTTGTTAAAGATATATTAATAAATATAAATATGGGCCATGTTTGGACAAATCAATTTACGTTCAATATACGGAGACTTAAAATTGTAATATATGAAAAGTTAGAAAATGAATATATTCGATATTGGAAAGACAAGAAAAACAACTCATCAAAACTTAATTTTTACAACACCATTGCAAAAGAATATGAAACAAAATTATGTAATCACTGTTACAGATCCGAGGCACAGACAAGCGTTAACAAGACTTCGGATCAGCGCACATGACTTAAGAATAGAAAAGGGACGATATCTGCATATGTCTAGAGATCAAAGACTTTGCAATCGTTGTAATGTTTTGGATGACGAAGTTCATTTTCTTGATCACTGTGAAAAGTTTGATGCCAACAGAAATATTTTAATGAAGGGCATACAATGTCTTAATATTAATGCTTCAAATATTGCTCCAAGCCAGTTAATGACTATGGACAATGCTCAGTCATTATTAGGGAAATTTGTGTATGATTGTTTTGTTCTTCTATGATAACCATATTGTGTCTCATAAACCCCGAGGTTTCATGACAATAAAATTCATTCTATTCTATTCTATTCACACACACACACGCGCGCGCGCGCGCGCGCGCGCGTCTATACCCTAAATACAAGATCTCTAAAGAACACGCTTATGAAAGCGCATCAACACGTCTCTCTCTGAGTGCATTAAATTCAGACATTCTAGAAACCATCGATAGCCAGGGTAGGCTGGTTCCCAGATTCACGCTGGTTATTTCAATGTTGTGATATTATCAAGCAGTTTTGCTTACTTGATTAATTGGGGGAAAAGCATCCTTCCTCTCGTCACACGGTGGTCAGCATGCACGCTCACATGCACACAGGGACAAGCATGCGCCCCACCAGCATGAACACATCTCAGTTCTTTCTTTCAATGTGACAAACCAGAAGACAATTCAAAATTCATCGCTCAGTAGAAAAGAAAAAAAAATTGTTCCTTCTCTCTGTATTCGCGCCTTACTTTTTTTTTTTTTTTTGCCGCGAGGGGGTTTTGATATGTCCTCTTTTTTGCCAATATGTTATTCAACAAGATGTCTCTTTTATACAAAGTTTTAATACATCTAGGTCACACTGACGTCAATCCATTCGCCCATTTCTCGAACTTCTTTTTCAGGTCATACAGACGATCAATTTGCCTGACATAAACAACAAACCATTCTGGGCTCACAGACCCCAATTCTCTTTAAATTTTTCTATGGGGAAAAAAACTCACCTTTCTTTCCAAGTCACCAAAAATAACACTTTCTTTCCGTGAGGACAACCATCATATCAAATTTCCTAATCAAAATTTCTCTGGTCAGCAGACAAATTAGGACACATCTGTGAATAAAGAATACTAAATAACATAAATGACCGGAGTTGGTACGAACCTGTCGTCGAATTGCATCCAAAGATAAGAAAGGTCGACTTCGGTGACAAAGTTGCCCTCACAACCGAACATGTGTATATTACATTTCCCAATGATTGTAAGAATGGTCCCAACGTCTTCCGAGTCCGTTAACCAGTAAAGTTTATTGATCAGTTCCTAGTATAGCTCATGAGACTGAGAGTTTCTGAACCCTGTCAAAGCAAGAACGATCAGATTACACTAGCTATCCTATAACCAATGTCTGTTACGTTTTAAAATCTTTTTGATACTTTCCTGAACATTTGGGGGCTATCAATCAGTTTCTAGAGCATTTACATATTGTCAGTTACATACACGTCTTCTGGTGAATAAACGTCACGAGTAGTACTTTTACTAAACATAATAAAACTAAACACTACGCCATCAGTAGGAACCACCGATAAACTGGATTTGTTTGTGGAATAGTGTTTGTTTATTTTGTTTGTTTGTTTATTTGCTTGTTTTTAATGCCTAGATCTTATTTTCGGGGATTTATATTTCATGTAATAACGGTAAAGGATGTAAGAATATCATTAATGATCGACTAATGATAAAGATCATTATTTAGTTAATTCCTGCCGAGCAGGGACTTGGAAAGAGAACATCTGGAAGTGCTGTTCTCAAAGTTCTGAAACGGTTTCTCCTGACCAGATTAGTAGACAGGCAGCATCAAAGGTCAGTCTGTGGCACCAGGTCTGACTTCACTGACCGTGCTGCCACACACTTTTCTCCCTTGTTGTCGCAGTTCCTGGAGAAGCATTAGAAGACACTACAGCTGAATTCAACACAGCGACTGATTTGATTGGTTCATAGGGACTACGCGAAAGAAAGTTCATCGCACGGATTTCAGAAGAAGGAATTTCAGAATGAGGTATGATCAGGGAAGAAAACTGAAAGCTTAAAAGAAACAGGTATTGGGAGATATTGGACTTGGACCGTAAACGATCTTTCGAGACAAGTCTTGTTCACTGATGAAATTATTATTAATCTGATGAACACCAGCCGAGCGTAAAATGTTGACAAAAAGTCCCCTTAAAAGTGACAGCCGTAATACATGAATACAGTGATGCACCAGCATGTAATCTGAAACACATGGTGGGGGCTGTGTTTCGCATTTCGATGTCAGTGATCTTGTCTACATAGAAGGAACGATGGACTCTACGTAGTACACTGAGGTGATGCAAGACCATCTCCACCCATCTGATTAGTGGATCTATCCGACGAAGCGATACCTCCTCCACGAAGAAAAGGCCTCCAATCACAACGCCTTTGAAAAACAAAACGGTGGAAACAACAGCAATCTTTGCAACTCCAGCTGTGGCCAGAACAGCCCTCCCATTAAAGATGTCAGGGCAATTTTGGAAAAACAAATTCACATCCATTCGATTGTCCGCTAGACTTGAAGTTAAAACGTCCATAGTAGTGTAGAATAGCATCCACATATAATCTCACCAGAACATGTTTTTACTCTCTACAACAACACGTTTAGCTTATTCTTAAGCAATAGGGCCTTCGGGTCCGCTATCAAAGCATCAAAACTTCAAATTAGGTTAGCAAAACATTTAAGATTTCAACTGGCAAATCCCAGTGAAGCTGCCGTTTTAACAATGATTTGGAACAGGGGTGTATCTTTTTGTAAAGTGTTTAAGCGTATCGCAGTGTCACTCTCATACACATACTCTATTCTTTGTGAGAAAAAAAAAAGAAAGAAAAGAAAAAAAAGAGAAAAAAAACCGACTTGAACCTATTTAATCAGAACGATGCCATATCCACCGCCCCTCCCCTCTTCCCCATCCCCCAATATAGCACACTTGTCCATAACAGAATGAGTTCATCTCCTGTCAACAGACATCTTTTCCTTTGTTTCTCCATATTGATTTGTGGCACTTTTTATTGAACAGACGTCGTCCAGCCTCCAGGATGGTACCCAGAAATGGACATTCAGCCGCTGCAAGACCTGTGGGGTACCATCCACGTTCCTGCCGATCATTTCAGCTTCCTCAGCAACAACAAAATCATTTACTCCTATGTGGCATGCTCTGCGATCAAGACTGCAACCGGACTGGGAGTGACCATATCGACTGTCACAGGGACCGTTGTGAAGACAGTGGTGAAGGGCAATGGGGTCAGATTGAGCGCCACGGTGATACCGTTCCGGGTGGATGGGGATGTTGTACACGTCCGTGTGTGCTGTGGTAAAGAATGGTATCCACGCCCCTGCCCGGCTTTTGGCGTACAGTTTCGTGTAACTTTTCACCAGGTATGTGTGTATGTCACGTCATGTGTGTGTGTGTGTGTGTGTGTGTGTGTGTGTGTGTGTGTGTGTGTGGTGTGTGTGTGTGTGTGCTGTGTGTGTGTGTGTGTGTGTGTGTGTGTGTGTGTGTGTGTGTGTGGTGAAGGAAGGGGTGGGGGTGATTGGATAGGGTGGTGGGTGACGGTGTCACATTAACAAAAATTAAATTCCATTCATTCTTTTTTTTTAAGTAATAAAAATTGACATCAATTAACAAGTTTGATTTGTACATGCTGAAAAAATGGATTGGTTCACAACATAACCTGGGATCAAATGAAGATTCTCTGAGTTCACTTTTGTTCTGTTTTATTCTTTCTTATTTATTCATTACATTTTCAATTATTCTAGAAACTCAACAAGATATCATCTACTGGAATACTCCTGTTGGCGCATGCACACATTTGTGCATGTGAATATGTGTGTGTGTGTGTGTGTGTGTGTGTGTGTGTGTGTGTGTGTGTGTGTGTGTGTTTGTATGTGTGTGAGCGTGTGGTGAGTGAGTGAGTGAGTGAGTGAGTGTGTGTGTGTGTGTGTGTGTGTGTGTGGTGTGTGTGTGTGTATGTGTGTGTGTGCGCGCGCGCGCGCATATGTGTGTGTGTGTTTGTGTTTGTGTGTGTGTGTGTGTGCGTGTGCGTGCGTGCGTGCGTGCGTGTGTGTGTGTGTGTGTGTGTGTGTGTGTGTGTGTGTGTGTGTGTTATGATGAAAAAAGGCCAGACACTGCAATTCCTTTATCACTACAACAAAAAGTTTCTATAAGGGGCATGAGGGGGGAAGGTTGTGAGAAAGAAAACCAAATGAAAAAGTGAGCCTCAGATTATTCACTAAAAGCATCCATCTGGGAAACAAAACCAGTCCAATTACCCGCACAGACGCCTTTCCTCCACGCATTTGGACTCTTCTGTGACTGTCTGTCCTCCTTTGGCATCATTTGGAGATATACCATAGTCTGTAATTCTGTGTTATTCTCACCACCAAGGGTTCCAAAACAGAATCCAGTGGCTCTCCATAGCAGCTAGCGAAAAGTAGAAAAGTAAAATGATAAGCAATCACCTTAAAGAAATAAGCAGGCTATAGAACCTAAAATAACTGTGGAGTAATGAATGTAAAGGGAAATCTTTAGGCGACACACACACACACACACACACACACACACACACACACACACACACACACACACACACACACACACACACACACAATGTTGTGCAATGAATGAACAGCATATTTGAAAAACAAAACCTGTTTTTTACTGATAGTGTCGGTGAAAACATGTCTTATGTTAAAAAAGGGAAAATAATCGGTTAGGTCCGTTTATGTTATTCACAAAGACTGGCTTTCTGAGCCTCTTGATGTTGTGTTTGGTACCAGACAAGGCTATCCTTTGTTGCCTCTTGCCATTGTACAGGCCATGAAACGGCTCGAAATCAAAATGAAGAACAATGTCCTGGATAGCTTTGAAGCATCCCATTCCCCTTGCGTGAAACTGGTCCAGACAAAAATAATACAAATAACTGACGCCACAACACGTTTTGGTCACAAACAGAAACGACGGGGTCACAGAAAATTAACAGAATCAGTACTCTGATCGATCAACTGATCAAACAATGCCTCAGCATTCTCGAAAGTCTCTGTCACAAAAACGTGCTGTTTATTAACCAATCTTGTACATGTAATACCGTCCACAGTCTTCCCAGTAATACATTAAATCAGATAAATATGGTCCTATAGCGATTCCTCTTGCAGAAAAAAAATTACAGGAGGGTTTGACAAGCAAAAAACTAATGTAATGGAGGAACAGCACTTAACGGGAGGTATTACAGTGATAGACTTGATCCATGCACAAACGTCTTTGTTCGACAACAAGCAGGGCATGTTTTAAGCACGCTAAGAGTAAAACTGGTAAATCACTTCAAATGGCATTATAGAAAATTTGCAAAACATGACAGTCTTTTCGACTTCAACGGTAAAAGGATAAGCATTAAAGGATCCGACGGATTAGACAATGTGTATAGGAAAAAGGCCCTAGTCAACGTTTTAGAGAATAACACTGTTACAACTCTGGAAAATATTAATTTGATAATTCTCGAAGTGGGTTGCTCTTTGCCAGTTTACTACTCACTTACAAAAAAAGAAACAAACAAACAAATAAGCATGTAAAAAGCTTCATGCCCGAAAGAAAGGAACTGATACTATCAAACAGGTGGTTCATCCTCGGGAAAATCACTTACGTCCATTTGAAGACTTGCCAGGTTCCACGTGAAAATCAGCCTCCCCTATTGTTCCTGTGCTAGTGTCCATGGCCACCTTTAATGTGAGGCAGGTGCTGAAGTGTAGCAACAGAACGAAGATGTCTGTGTCAGTTGATCTTACGGGAGACGTGTGTATGTGTGTGTGTATGTGTGTGTGTGTGTGTGTGTGTGTGTGTGTGTGTGTGTGTGTGTGTGTGTGTGCGTGCGTGCGTGTGTGTGTGTGTGTGTGTGTGTGTGTGTGTGTGTGTGTGAGAGAGAGAGAGAGAGAGAGAGAGAGAGAGAGAGAGAGAGAGAGAGAGGTCCTATCTGAGATAACACTAGCAAGTCGACCTTGATGACAGCAATGGAGAATGATGCCTGTGTCAGCTTCCTCCTGCGTGGATTCTAGTTCCTGAATGAGGATGTCTTCTATGGTTTCACTATCTGTCGGTGTCAGACTGAGGCATGTTCTTCAAGATGTGACGTACAGCATTCTGTTGAAAAGCGTTTGGGCATGGCCATCTTTACTTCACTGAGAAAGAAGCAGTTCAGTCAGCTGAATATTGTTATAGTTAATACTTAGAAATATTTTCCGGTCTCTAGGAATGTTGGTACTGGGAACTAAGGGAAACCAAGGGTTCACCCTGACGCAACATCCTATTGATCCGATGGCGTTTTGAGCTAGTAGGAATCCCTGACTGAGTCATCCCTGCTTAACACTGAGAAGGCTGCGCTGGGCCTTGCCTGCCAGTTCTGCTAATGTTGTTGGCAAGGCAATGAGTGACTGAAGAATAAGTATGCTGTCGATAAGGTGAGTACATGTTCTGCGGAGTGGACGATGATTTGGGTCGTGCTCTTTCCTTCACACATACATCAGGCCAGACATGTTGGTCCTCGATGGCACCAAGCGCACCACTGATGTCACTGGACACGATGTGCCAGCTATTCTGTAGACAAATGAATATGACATGATTTGTCTACACGTAACGCTCATAAGCACATGGTCATGCCGTACATTTGGTAAGTATGAATGCATTGAGAACAACCTCATCCAGAATATTTCAGGTACCCGATGTAACTGGGTTCCTTACGATGTAATTGGTAATTATGCCTTCTACATTTCCTTTTCACGCATTATCATTGCCAATATTTTAACACCTGAGAAATGAAGAGGGTGGCAGTTATTTACCCTTCCTACGTCCTTATGAAATCAGCTGGGGAGTTCTCCTTTCACAAATACACAGTATTTAAGATTTTGTATACAATGTTCCTAAGCATTAACAAAAAGTCTTGCTCAAACCCGAGCATCTTCGACACTTTATACAAGAGATGCCTGTTATTTGAGTCGGGTGTTTTCTTGGAAAACATCTATATTTACTACGGCCCGTAGAAAAACATATTCTAGGCAAGCTATTGTGTCAAGATAAGACTTAGTTTGTCACCTACGTATTAAAAGTATACGAATTTGATCTTCGTTGATGTTTTGGTAGAAAGACTAAATGATTAAATAAATACCTAAGTATGATGACCTTCATTCATGTGTACAACAACATTCTGCAATACTGTTGGTTCCAGCTCTGTTGTCATGATGCTTATTTTTGGTTTGGATATATTGTAGAAAAGAGCCCTTACTTGGGTCTGCAAAGATATGCAATCTTCCACTAATTAATCAAACAAGAATATGTTGAAAATTTAATTGTGGGGTAAACACGTACAAGCCAACAATTCCTACGTCATTACATTATTGACCCTGCAAAAATTCGAAAAGAAACAGAAATGAAACGGGGAGGGTGGGGAAGAAAATGAGAACAAAAGATCAAGGAACTAGAAAATGGGGGAAAAAAAACAGGGAAGTAGATTACAAATATGAAATTTTCACTAGAAGGATACGGGAACCATTGTAATCCATTTTGAAGACAGAACCATTCACATTTCCTGCCTGGAGGCCTTCGGCCTCTGAGTCGGACTCGTCAGGAAGACATGGTTATTGTGTCTGTGCTCCCAAGGCATCGAATGGAGACAACCACAGCCTGTAGTTCTGTGATACACTCACCACCAAGGGTTCAAGAACAGAATCCAACAGCACCCCAACGCAGCCAACGAAGGGTAGAAAAGTAAAACGGAAACAGTGCTATAAGGTAATAAGTTGATGAAAAACTAAAATCATGATGTAAATTGTATTAAAATGTTGGGATTCGACTTGAAGCTTATGCTCGAAGATCCATTTAAGGATACAAAGGAGGTCAAAAGGTTTTAACAAAGTGGTCAGTTCTGTTGTCTAATAACCCAAACATTGTCGATCACATAATTGCTGACACCAGCTAGGAATCGCGCAGAATTGCTAGAATTGCCTTTACTTGGATCTCCAAATACACAATCGTCCACAAATTGACAAAATATGTATTTACAAGATGATTTATTTATTTATTTTTATTTTTATGTGTTTGTTCATATTTCTTATTCATTTATTTGTTAATTAATTCATTCCTATTTATTCGTTTATTCATTTATTTACCTATATATTTGCCTGTTCATTTTTATCTATTTCATTGATTGATCAACTGATCCTTCATATAAAATCAACGTGTGATTTGAATGGTCCTGTTTAGCTCTAATCTAAAACCACTTTGTATCTGAAGATTCCGGACTTCGATATCTAACGATATTCTTCTCGAAGGGCTTGAACACACCACATTTCAATCATCGTTCAGTATTGCTAATCAGTGGATGACGCCAGATTAAACCAGGTGGCTATTTTGTGTTATGTTTCTACCTAGATCTCGTCTCCCTCACCTACACGGCTGAACAAGACTCTGTGGAACTGCTCCATCCCCAACTGGTCAGAGTACAGGAGTCATTTCGCCTGTAACCTCATTCCTGAGTGTGTGGGAAACGAAGACGAAGCTGACTGTGTCCACAGTGGCTGTGGTGCTGGCAAAATCTCTGTGTCTGGATCTTGCTTCTTCTTCCTCGACATTGTAGGATCTTTAACAGACTGGACCGATGCAGCAATGGTTGGTACAACCACCACCACCACCACCACTACCACCACCACGACAACTGCTACTACTGCTGCTGCAGCTGCCGCTACCGCTGCTTCTGCTATTGCTGCTGCTGCTGCTGCTGCTCCTGCAGCTGCTACTGCCGTAACAAATACTGCTGCTGCTGCTGCTGCTGCTGCTGCTGCTGCTGCTGCTGCTACTGCTGCTGCTGCTCCGCTGTCTATGCTAATTCTGGCTGCTGTTCTTACTACGACTCTTGTTGCTCCTACCATCATCACTACTAATATTACTACTGCTGTATTCACAGAAGAGTTCGACGACGACGACGTTGACTACGACCACGACTACCACAGCTAGTGCTGTTGTGTTTGAGACAACTACTACGACATTTGCTGCTGCTGTTCCTACTACTGCCACTATTGCTGCTGCTACTACTGCTGCTGCTGCTGCTGCTACACTACTACTACTATTTCCACCACCACCACCAAAATTACTACTACTACTACTGCTGCTGCTGCTGTTTTTGTTGTTGCTGCAGTTGCTGCTTTCGCTACTGCTGCTGCTACTACTGCTACTACTGCTGCTGCTGTTGCTGCTACTGCTACTACTACTACTGCTGCTGCTGCTGCTGCCGTTGCTGCTGCTATTACTACTCAATAAACTTTGCCTCATAAATAGAATTGAAAACTATATGATATTGAAGGTGAAGGCCGATAAATGACAGAGGCATGCTCTTAGAAATTAAGGAAAGTTTGACATCAGTCACATCGTTTTTAAGCACATTGTTTGTGTGTTTTTTAAAGAAACAATCCATTCGTCCTGAGGCAAAGGAATACACCAGTTGTACACAAGACTACACCGGCTGCCAAAGCTTGTCAGAGAAATAGAGACCTGGAGAGGGACTAGCACAATGATTAAATATAGAGGAATGACGCAGTGTAAGCTGACGCGTGTGTAGTTACTTGAGTCTAGGTTTCTAAAACCACATGGGTTCTTTGAGACAAAGCAAACGCAGTTGCACCAAATTTCTATGAAAACAAACAAGCAAAACAAAACAAGAACCCAAATCCGCATGGGTTCTTTGAGACATGCATACGCAGTTCCACCGAGTTTTTCAGGGCAGTTCATTATTGATGTTTGAAATAACGAAAAATCTGAATCATAGTTTACTGTATGCTCTGAACATCTGTCTGTGCAACCGAAGTAGCTTAACTGTCTTGACATCCGTGCGCGCGCGCGCGCGCGCGCGCACACACACACACACACACACACACACACACACACACACACACACACACACACACACACACAGGCGCGTGCACAGATATGGATGATTTGATCATTATAGGCCATGGCGCGCGCGCGCGCGCGCGCGCGCGCACACACACACACACACACACACACACACACACACAGAGGCAGAAAGAGGAGAGAGAGAGAGAGAGAGAGAGAGAGAGGAGAGAGAGAGGGGGGGGGGGGGGAGGCGGTTTTCCATATGGCTGACTTAACTGTTAACGAACAAGCTCATAGAACATTTATTTAATAAAACACGTTAAACACGAAACGATGACAAGTACGAGGAGACTACGATCTTTCCTAACTTCCCAACCTTCTGACACCAACAAGAACAATTAGGCACGAACTTCAGGCTGCAAGATGGCAGACGACACCACTTTAAAGAGAGGCACAATGGACAAGCTACCCATCGTGCATAATGACAGCGTGGACCGGGAACAAACTTGTGATGCCTTCCAACTCTTTGCACCCGTATCTTTCACAGTGAGCATTATCTGTGAACTAAAATGTTCAGTAACTGTTCTAACCGACACGATTGCTAAATTCAGGAAACAAATAGGTACACAATCAAAATGAAATCCTTGAGAAAACGGTGCAACTTCCTGATGTTGATCAGTATGATGACAATAACAGGGACAAAACTTAAGCTTCAGCATTAACTATGCTACATATGCTGACGTTGTCAAACTGAGCGCTGGAAGAACTGTATCTAAATCCCAAAGGGGATTGAAAGGCAGTGAAACTTTAAAAAAAAAAAAAAAAAAAAAAAAAAAAAAAAAAAAACAATAACCGAAACCTTTAAGAATGACATAATCTCCAAAGACGTGCCTGGAGTGACAAAAGTGACAAAATGGAACGCAGAAGATGAATTCTAGTCGATTCTCGAAAAACAAAAACAAACAAACAAACAAAAAAAACCGCTGCCTTCCGATACTCCACGACGCCTCATACTATACGGCTCGACCATGAACAGGGTCAATCCAGCACGCCTAGGGATATCCCATGGATCGCATGTGGCTGCATGACTGACAGTCTACGCCACCGACAGCATTATTAAGAAGATTGCTGTCAGCCAAGCTTTACGTCCTGTTCCAGACTGTTTAGTCCTGCACGCAGGGATCAACGATCTGACAGGGAAGAACGCTGTTGTGTGTGGGAAGAACATGGCTTCTGTTGTGAAGTCTGCCCGCCAAATCTTTTACACATCCTATTTTGTTTGCAGCAAGGCACTGCATGTGAACTAAGAGTATCTTGAAGCAAAGCTGGTAGTCTACAACGCGCACACCTACTCTGAAATTATTGAAGGGGATAAAAAAAATGAAACGAAAAAGAAAGACCAAAAAAAAACTCATATGTGGGCTATAATAACATCCGAAAGTGCAAACATCTTCAAGATGAATATTTAAAAGAATTAAGTACTGTTTCCGCCAAACATGAACAAACGAACCACAAGACAAAACACGACGTGTTTCGACCTCTTAGGTCTTCTTCAGACAAGATAAACAACACTCAGGACAACGAAAATGAAGAACGAGCGATGACTTATCTCATTGAATTCAGTGCAAGATGAGCGTTGACGCGTCCTGAATATTGTTTATCTTGGCTGAAGAAGACCTAAGAGGTCGAAACGCGTCGTGTTTTGTCGTGTGATTCGTTTGTTCGTGTTTGGCGGATGCAGTACCTAATTTGTTTTAAAGATTTGTTTAGATTTCCGCCTGCAGTCGCCTCACTTTGCAACTATCCTCAAGATGATCTTCATTTACTGGTGAAGGAGAGAAGCTGCTGGTGGAAAACCTTGGCCGACATCTACACCGTCACTTACAGGAACGACCACGACTCACTCAAACAGAGATGAGGAAGACCCAGCGACATCAGAGTGATCAACAGCAGCCCCTGGTCTTCCAGATGACATGGCTTCCTGCTGTCGCCTGGACTTTGTCGTCTACCCCTCTCTGGGCACTCAGCCATCGACAGTGGTTGTCAGTCAATAACCTTTGACTTTACGAGTGATTCGTTGTGTTCTCAAGTAATATGGGTGGTTTTAATCCGTTATTTACCCTGTCCTGTCATAATATTTGAAACTTGTCCGATAAAAATGTGTTTAAATGAGCATTTGAACAGCACCATATACACTGCATTTATGCCTCATCTAATATAAAACTATGAAGAAACATCTCAATGGCAGTATGAAAATATTTCAATGGAATGCTCGATTGATTTCCACAGACTTGTTATCTTTTGAAAACTGTGTAATGCTGCTCCTTGTGTTTCGATAGCGAGTATGATTTTCTCAGTTCCAGACCAGTATACCGTGCAACCATTTAACACAGACGACATGAATTAAAAAACGATGTTAATTAATTCTTAAGCTGTTGTGTCCTTTTTGACAGCTTATAGGCAGCTCATAACGTGTGAGTGAGCATAGCTAGTGAGGTATCTTTCTGAACAGATGTGTCAAAGTTACAAAGGATACCTCGCGACATTGGCTACACAGAGGGAGTGGACAATCGTGACGCAAGCTTTGCATGCATCTAAAATATGGGGTGATATCATTGTTGGACTGACTTCAGCTCCAAATGACGCGCCAGACGTGTAAGTTCAATAACATTAAAAGAGTTCTGCTCTCTCTCTCTCTCTCTCTCTCTCTCTCTCTCTCTCTCTCTCTCTCTCTCTCTCTCTGTCCAGAAAACTGGGTGTCTGACATAAAGAACATTCTGATAAAAAGGGGGATTAGGAATAGTTTCTGTTACCCAGATGGTAGGTAATGCAAAAGTATTTTTGTCGGAATTCCGGCAACGGCTTACTGACTGTTTCAGTAAACCTGGCATGCCCATATGACAGAGACAGAGAAATGTGCGTGGTACAACTCTTTTAAAGTCATATTCCAACAGGAGAAATACCTCAACGACTTAACACATTAATCGCACCGGGATAATCTGGCAAGATTTAGAAACAAACTTCTTGGATTTTATGCGAACAGAGGATGGTTTGATACCATTTTTCTGACTTCAATCGTTTTTGCACAATATGGTTTGAAAAAAATATAACTTTTTAATTTCAACAGCAGATAGAGATACTATCCAATCGCTTGTTAAGTTTATCGCCGGAGCACATAAACAAAGGAAGAAAATTATTTCCTGGTGAAGCAGTTTGTCTGTTACGAACAAGAACCGGTGAGCAATTCTAAGCTTATAACGTTTAGTGTTACAAATTGCTATAATTTCAATATATCTGACGATCTTGTGATTACCGTCGGATGATCCTTGATAATATTTTACTTTCATTTAGTATTGCCTGCAGTGCAACTTCCTTTTTGACCAGTTTCTTTCTTTTGTATATGTGTATGTGTATGTCCTGCATTTTTTATGTGCCATTTGCAAGAACACTGTTTTAATCGCCCCTATGGCATAAAGGCCATTTTGGCTATTGTCAATAGAACTGTCAAATTGTCAAAAATTCTCTCTCTCTCTCTCCTCTGTCTCTCTCTCTCTCTCTCTCTCTCTCTCCTCACACACACACATACACACACACACCTCACACACACACACACACACACACACCACACACACACACACACACACACACACACACACAGAGGAGTCAAGTCTGAGTCCGAGTCCGAGTGTTTTTCCGAGTCCGAGAGAGAGAGAGAGAGAGAGAGAGAGAGAGAGAGAGAGAGAGAGAGAGAGATGAGTGAGAGAGAGAGAGAGAGAGAGAGAGAGAGAGAGAGAGAGAGAGAGAGAGAGAGAGAGAGATGCTGACAAACAAACCACAGAGAGTTCATATTGCAGAATTGTCGTATCTAGAATGTAAGTACAGTGAGGAAGGGTGTGTGATGTCAGTTGTTGGAGAATTAAGCAGGAATACAAAATTGTTAATGAGCCAGTACTGTTAATCAGCAAAATAAAGGCTAACCCATTGGAAAGGGTGACTGAAAGAAAGTACAAAAAGGCAAATAAAACACTGGTACATTGCCCGTGTATGACATCCAGAACAGGCTATGATGGCCATTCAACAGCAGATCGTTACATTTAATCTAGCAAAAATTCGATTAGAAACGCAGCCATGGTAGTGGTTGATGTGCATATGTCCCATCTGAGAATGAAACTAACCGACCCAAGAATATAAATCACATCATTTGGTTGGGAAAAACTACTTAGATTTCTGGAGAGAA
This sequence comes from Conus canariensis, assembly GCA_033310375.1. Lineage (NCBI taxonomy): Eukaryota > Metazoa > Mollusca > Gastropoda > Neogastropoda > Conidae > Conus > Conus canariensis. Next base: position 42,611,726 of record CM065734.1, read on the forward strand.
GCAATGTAAACAAGGATTACAAGAAGTCGGTGTCAAGGGAGATCACTGTGACAAGGCATTGATTTCAGTGATAACACCAAGACGACATTCGCAGACACTGCAATATCCCAGAAGGTAAGCTGAGGTGTACGAAAGAGTGAAAATAAGGAAGGCCGAGGACGGGGAGTTAGGTGGGGGTGTTGAAGAGGCCGATTTGAACCCAGACAGTGCAGAGACTTCCAAAAGACAACCTTGACGTCAGGAAAAGGGACGTTACAGAAGGCAGCATAAACGTCAGCACAAGCGTGCTCAGGTGAGCATGAATCCTGGACCCATTCAAATTAAAGTTGCTTAGTTCAAGACAACTTATTTCAACAAAAAATAGAGAAAACCTCACTTACCTTTTGACAAGATCGTTTTGGATATAATTTAAAGCACGTTCACACCTTTGGATAAGTGTGAGGAAAATTGTATAAAGAAACTTTTATCACATGTATCTCTGAGGTTAATATACTATATGACAGATTTAGGCTGGTTTAGACTTTTAATAGTAGAATGGTAACGCCATAGAATTATATCAAAACTAGCTCGGCGATACAGTTTGATGCAGAAAAAGTGTTTCATTGCATAGAAAGATGAGTATCGTGCATCTTTCCGCTTCAGGATTCAAGCGACAAAGAAAAAGTTGTTTGCTTATGTCTAGAAGCATCTACAATTCTTTCTTGTGGCAGCTTTCCCTTAAGATGACCACTACCGTCAAGGCAAGAGAGTGTACTGTCAGCAGGATGTTTCGAACGCTGCAAACGTCTTCAGATAAAAAAAAAATACCCGGAGAAAAACAGAGGTTAAGTGTTTTAGCATGTTTTTGTTGTTGTTGTTATTGATGTTGTTTGTTGTTTAACTTAAGAGCCTGAACTCTGATGGAAACTGGCAGGGAAAAGGAACCCACTGTAATACTAAGAAATAGAGACTGATAATATGCGGGCTCTAACCCACATCTTATTTTGGCCGAAACCCTCCATTTCACAAACAATCTCGTCCATCTCATGCTACTTTTTGCCAAAACTAGCTCCTTTTCTACAATCAAACTTAACATGCAAACCCCTCCAAAATTGACGTAATCGTTATTTTAAAATGGGGGTTTTCGCGCAGAACAAAGATGGTGATTTAGAGGCCCGCATATTATCAGTCTCTCTCCTCTTCTGATTCTTGCGCAAAACAATAGGAACGGCTTACTTAATTTTTTTAATTGGTGTTTTTAATTTGGCATAAAAATGAAGCCCAAGTTGCAGAGCTTATTGATATATTCAGAATATGAGAGTTGGAGGAAAGGAGCTGGGGGTTGATAGAGAAGAGTTTGAAGAATTAATTACGGAGCTTTTTGAGCGCGTAGATATGCGAGAAAGCGTAAGGAACGCCATCAGTAAACTACCGCATTCTTGGCCCCATCCAGTTATAAAGTTGTTTACCATTTTATTTGATCAAATAGCTCCTGAAGATCTTGATCTGACTGCTTCTACTGGCCCTGAAGGAGTAACTGTTACCTTTAAACCTGGACAGTTTTTAAGATTAGTAAAAGACTATGAGTAATAAATAACAGCTGAATTTACAAAATTTTTTTTATTTATTTAATTTTTAGGTTTAAAAATGACGACCAAACACAGCGAATCTGATCTAATGATTTTAATAGAAAATTGTAATGAACTATTTGACGAAACGATGAAAGTGTTAAACATTGATTTTAGTAAATCTGGGTTTGAGAATGATGTAAACAATTTAATAAAAAAATCATAGTGAACTATTTGACGAAGCAATTAAAGAGTTAAACATTGACTGTAGTGATTCAGAAAAAGCTAAAGTATTAGCAGACGTTCTTGTAAGATTAGGGTGTCTTGAAGTATTGCAACGCTTGGGTGAAGAATAAAAGAGCATTTACTTACTTTTACTTATATTTATTTTTTTAATTTACGTAAATATTATGGGTTAAAAATGAACCCAACAAGTGAGTCTAAGTTTGAAAAACTACCCAACAACGTACTGTTGGAAGGTAGTAACAAACAATTGGGCAATATGTTCAGTGAATTGGACATGGACATCATTAACCCCACAAACGTTCAGGAAAGCGTAACACATGCTATTTCTAAAATCCCAGAGTCTCTTCAAATTGACCCGCCAGCAAAAGTGTTGTTGGCCATTCTGATTGAATATATAACCCCCGATGATAGTAGTATGCAAGTCTGGGTTTCAACTAGACAGAAAGAAGTAATCAGCTATCACGACTTTACACCTGACTGGGCTGATTATATGCTTACACAGTTTAACCATGCAAGTGAAGAAGCGAAATTGCGCGGCTCCGGCTGGTCTGAAGGAACAGTCATTGAAATCAGATTAAGACAAATAAAGTTCTATCCTATAGTTGGCAATTCTTACCTTCCTCTCCCGAGAGAGCTAGTGTTAAAACGGGCAGTCCTAAACATAAAAAATTCTGACGATATGTGTTTTATGTGGTGTGTTTTGGCACACTTACATCACGTTAAAAAGCACGCAGACAGAGTATCTATTTATGAAGCATACAAACAGGAGCTGAACTTTAATAACATAACCTTTCCAGTGAGTATAGAAAGTATATCAGTTTGAAGAACAAAACAAACCAATAACCGTAAGCGTATACACCTGGAATCCAGTAGACAATCTAGTCCCTCTAAGGATCTCTCCCAAAGCCCCCACTTTAGGTGAATCACATAACAAACATGTAGACTTGATTCTGTTTACAGACGGTCTAAAGAGCCATTATGTATTAATTAGATCAATTAGCAGACTGTTAGAATATACATCAAAGCATAAATCTAAACAAGAGCTTTGTAGAAGGTGTTTGGTCAGAATCCCTACTATAGAAGCAGCTGCCAGCCATAAGAAACATTGTAAAAGTTTTGTAGACTGTAAAACCGAACTTCTTACGCCCCCACCCGGGTCTAAAGTTAGTTTTAAGAATGTACACAAAATGCAGATGAGGCCATACGTAGTTTATGCTGACTTTGAAGCGATTTTTGCCACAGTACTACGCCCCTCAACAAGAACAAAAAACAACCTTATTATCCCCCATCAGATCTGTTCTTATGCTTTGTTGTTGTTAGGTCAGATGGCGGACACACACCAGAGATTTACAGAGGCCCCGACGCAGCCGAGCGATTTTTGGAGCAATGAAGACACCTTCGCAATCAATTCTCCAATCAGCTGAACTTTCAGACATTAAGATGACTCCCGAAGACCAAAGGCGCTATGAATCAGCTACACACTGCTGGATATGCAAATGCAAGTTAATTAGTGACACGTAAGAGACCACGATCACATTACTGGAAATTCAGAGGGGCGGCACACAACAGCTGCCAATCTTCAACTAAGGTTACCCCGAAAAATGGAAACTGCCAATCTTCTTTCATAACTTACGGGGCTACGATTCTCACTTTATCATGCAAGCAATAACTTCTGATTGTAAGAGGGTTAGCTGTATTGCACATCATCAGAAAAGTACATGACCTTTACTGTAGACTGTTATCCTTCTATGACTCTGCCCAGCATCTGATGGGGAGTTAAGATAAATTACAGGAAATCTCTGCAAGACTTCCAATCACTAAAAAATATTTACCCGGCTTTAGTCGTAAAGGCGTCTTATCCGTATGAATACATGGACTCGTGGGAAGGTTTGACGAGCCGGCGCTGCCACATAAAGACGATTTTACAGCCAGCTTAGAGGCGGAGGCATATCTGACGCCGACTATGAATACGCGCAGAAAGCCTGGACAGAATTACACTGTCGAACGATGGGCGATTATCACGACCCAATACTTAAGGCCGACGTGTGTTTATTGCAGAGTTTTGAGAATTATAGATCCACTTGCATGAAACATTACGGCCTAGATTCATCACAGTACATCTCTGCCCCAGCCTTTCTTGGGAGCATTCTTGAAGTCTACAAACATTGAGATTGACTTAATATCTGATCTGGATACACTTCAGATGATTAAAGATGGGCTGAGAGGAGGCATTAGCATGGCCTGTCATCCTTACCGCAGAGCCAACAACAAGTATTTAGACGATTATGACCCCACCAAACCATCCAACTATCTATGTACTTAGACGCCAACAATCTGTATGGGTGGGCCATGAGCCAGGCACTGCCATTAAGAAACTTTAAAATGATAAAGGGACCTCATGAGGTTAATAAAGTGTTGAGTTATCTATCACAGCTTACACCCGATAATCCAATAGGACTAATCTTAGAAGTAGACTTAGATTATCCCGCAGAGTTGCACGACCCCATAACGATTTCCCCTTAGCCGCAGAAAAATTAAAGATGAGTCCCCGAACCGCCCAAACTCGTGCCTAATCTTTAACAAGACTAAGTACGTATGTCATTACAGCTGTTACAGTTTTACTTAAGACAGGGTTAAAACTAACGCCGTTCACAGAATAATTACTTTTGACCAAGAGCCTTTCATGAAACCATACATCATGAAGAACACTGATCTTAGAACTAAGGCCACAGACGCATCAGAAAAAGACTTCTTTAAGTTGATGAACAACAGCTGTTTTGGCAAAACCATGGAGAACGTACACAATCGTAAAGATGTAAGATTAGTTACAAAAGAAAAACAAGCAATTAAGCTGGTCTCCAAACCTAATTATCAAGACTTTAGAAAAGTTTAGCGACAGCCTGGTTGGCATTATGATGAAGAAACAGAATGTGAAGTTGGACAAGCCGTGTTTATCGGGTTTGCCGTGCTAGAGCTGTCAAAGTTATTAATGCTTGAATTTCTATAGATACTTTAAGCCGCTGTACCCAGAATCAAATGTCCTTTACACAGACACGATTTTTATTCTGGATGTTCCAACTGAAGACTTCTATAAGGATCTAGAGCGGAGGTAGCTAAAGGAGCTGATGGGTGGTACGACACATGTGACTACCCAAAAGACGCCCCTTTTCATTCACCGTGAACAAGAAAGTGATTGGAAAGATGAAGGATGAACTTAATGGGACGTTATACAAGAATATGTTGGCTTACGGGCAAAGATGTATAGCGTTGCTACCCAGACTCTGAAATGAAGAAAGCTAAGGGCATAGGTAAAGAAGTTGTAAAAAAATATATAAGTCACGACAACTACAAGCAGGCTCTCTTTGAACGCAAAGTATTTTATCACACAAATCGTTAATCTGCGCTCTACTCTTCATCAAGTAAACACAACTGCTGTTAATAAGAAGTCACTAGACTCTAACAATAGCAAGCGAACTTGCGTTAATCCCGAGCTTTCATACGCTATAGGCCCCTGGAAACCGACTTGGCTGACTTATATTAAAAATCTTAACTAGTACTTAACTAGTACTTTACTTAAGATCTTAACTAGTACTTAACTAGTACTACTTAGATCTAACAGTACTTAGCTAGTACTTAACATGACTTGCACTTAACTTGCACTTAACTTGTTATAACTGACTTAACCAGTACTTAGCTGTACTTAACCAGTACTTAACAACACATTAAAAAAACTAATTTATTAAAAATGGGTCTACAGCAGGAGGTTGTACTTTTTTTGCAGAAGCTGGTTCTTTTTCTTTTACTGTTTTTGTGGGGGTTTGTAACTTTGTTGCTAAGTATGGCTTTAGACACTTGTATGCCAAAAGCCCTCCACCAACAACAATACTCCCCAGTACATAATAATACATCTTACAGTTTGATTGTGTTGTTGTTGGTGGCGGCGGCGGTGCTGGTGCTGATGTTGTATTACTATCTAATAATTTTTGTTTTGCTGCTTGGTTTGCTTTTTGCAGTCTGTTCCATTCAGCTAGTTTACGACCGGCCTCAACACGCCCAGCACTTTTAGACTTAGTAACACTACTCACCTGCGGGACACTCAGTTGTGGATTCACTTGTGGGACACTCACTTGTGGGACACTCGCCTGTAAATTCACTTGTGGGACATTCTGCTCCTGTGGAGTCTTCTCCTGCTCGCTCATTTTTTTTAGTCTGATTAAAATTAATATGATTAAAATTAATATGATTGAAAGTAATTAATCCCATGATGAATGGACATAGCAACGTCCCAAATCTATAATACATGTCACATGCAAGAGATTCTAGGGACTTGGTTAAAACCGGATCTTGTGTTAAGTCATATTTTAAATCTTCTTCTGAATCAATCGGCGCTATCTTGCCTACTAACTTAGCATATAAACTAATCATTGTCTGTCCCACCGATCTAACCATTTTTGATCCTAGCTGTGCTTCGTACCTAGCGTAATACTTCTCAACGTCTGATGTAGACAATTGCTGAATCTGTTCAATACTTAGTTCAACGCCTAAATACTGCCTGGTTTTCCCACATGCAGCCAGAGAGTATAATCTTTCTTTATGACAGAGGTCTGCTGCCTCCTCACACTTTAATAGCTCGTCGCAATCCATTTTTTAAAGCCCTTTTTAAAAGCAATAAAAAAATAAAACCATGAGTTTAACGCTGGTTAATTATGCAGTGCCCATTGTCGGTGTTATAGTTTATTCAACCCTAGCAAAATGTTTGTTAAGAATAAAACACCCAACATGGGAAAGATAGAAGATTCGCCGAAACTAGTTACAACCTTATTTTTAGCTCTGGCAACAAAAGATTATCTGATTAAAAAGCACATAGACAGTCTTTCATATTATGATTATTTTAATTATTTTTTTAGTTAATAAAAAACATGAGCGAAAAAAAGATTATTAATACGATTTACCACTCTGCTGTAATCAGCAGTCTTAGTATAGGATATAGCATGTTAGCAAAAAACATGTTTAAAATGAAGCCAGCCGATCTAGGAAGGTTGGACATTGAGGATGTTGTTAAGGTTATAGCTGTAATAACGGCAGGGATTGCCTCAAAAGACTTTCTTGTTACACAGGGGATTATCCCAGAAAACATCAATGCACAGAAAGATTAATGCATAGAAAGATTAATGCATTTAGGCAGATTGATTTATAAAAAAAAGATTCATTCTAAAAAAAGATTCATTCATTTATAAAAAAGATGTCCGGATTAGTTCTGATGGTGGGCGGGGCTATTGTTAATGCATTGGCTTTCTCTGGCAGCAATTATATGTTTAGTAAATTGCGGTCTGATGAAGAGAGAGAACGCCATAACAAGGCAATGGAAGATTTAGCTAAAGCAAGAGACGCTTACGAGAAAAGGAGAATTGCTCACTTAGACTTTATTAATAAAAAGTTAAGAGAACAGGGACATGCAGAGCACACATTTACAGACGTTGATGAAGCAATGAATGAATATTACTTAGTGACAGGAAAGAAGTTTCTAACATCGCCACCGCCAGAACTGTCTGACTTTTATGAACCATCTGAGGATCAGAAAATGGTAGAAATAGGCTTTATTATAGGTGCTATGGGAGCAATCTTTCTTCTTGCATATTCAATCTAAAAAAACATAGTTAAAATGTAATAAAAAAACAGCCCCTTCTTATGGACGATACAAAGTACAAAATATATTATTCTCCTAGAGGGTATTGGAAAGGAAAGGCCGCTATTGATAAACTGAGTAAAGCTGCTAGGGTGTCTGAATCAGAAGCGAAAGACTGGCTTTCAAAACAAGCGATCTGGCAAATATATCTGCCCGCCCAAAAAGAATAATAAGGCCTCGATTTGTTAACTCAGTTCTAATGACACCCACCAGATGGACTTGTTGTATCTTCCGCATGACAAAGTTAGAAGAAAAAAGTTTAAGTATGCTCTGACTGTTGTTGACATGGCTTCAAGATATAAAGATGCTGAGCCTTTAACAGATAAAAGCTCAACTGCTGTGGCTGTGGCTTTACAACAAATATACATGCGAGGTCCATTAAAGTATCCTAGGTTGATCCAGGTTGATGATGGGAAAGAGTTTAAAGGAGCTGTAAACCACTGTTTTTAAGACATCGGGTTACAGTTAAGAGAGGGATTCCAGGCAAACATCGCTCCCAGGCTCTAGTAGAAAACTTTAATAAGAATCTAGCTGAGCGCCTGTTTACCTATCAATATCATAGAGACCTTATGGACAGGACGCGCAACACAGAATGGGTTAGGAGATTGCCAGCAGTCTTACGCGCCATGAACAATGAAGAATTTAAAGCAACGGGCCTTAAGCCAGTGAACGCGATCAAATTAAAAAAAAATTAGCATTACTGAAGACATCCAAAGTAATCAAAAACTCTTACCTTTTGGACTAAAAGTAAGATACTTGTATGCGCCTGGAGAGGCAGAGGGCGATGTTAGAATTAGAGCCACAGACCCTATATGGAGCGTAGATGTATATGAAGTTGAAAGAATTATGAAAACAGCCCCTCCCGTGTATTATTTAAGAGAGGACTCTTTCTTCTAGCGGTGCTACTACGTCTAAAAAGCCTGCTCCTAAAAGATCGTTTGTTCGCGAAGAGTTGCAAGTTGTTCCACCAAACACAGTGCCGATTAGTTAAAAAAAAAGTATTTATTTTAGTTTACATCTTTTTTTTTTTTTAGTCTATTTTGGGTTTAACTGATTGTTTGCTTGTTTTTCAATGTTCTGTTTGATTGTCTCAGTGTCTACCTGTTGCGAAGTAAAAGTCTTTCTCCACTCCTTTTGAAGTTCAGTTTTTTGTCGCTTGTAATCCTCGCCATCAGCCATAAGGCGCTCAAAATTCATCCTGCAATGCTTTGCTTATTCTCAATCTTAATGAACAAAGTTTTGCTGATGCTAGGGCTACAATGGCAGTGTGCTTTTGTAGTTTAGGCGTTAATTTTTTTAAAACGGCACTCACAATCATAGACATAGCACCTAAACCCAAACCAAGGCTACCTAATGCTAAAGAGGCTGGCGCTCCGGCCCCAGTAGCTAAAAGAGCAACGCTAGACCCAGCACTTACGCTCGCTACAGCTGATGAGCCGGTGATTATATAAGAAAGAGTATTTAAAACTCTAGCATATTTCTTTCTAGTAACCCTATACTTATCCAAGTCACTTTCTATTTCTTCTTGAAGTTCAGTTATTTGCTCTAACCTAAACTTTTGAGCCTGATCATCCATTTTTTAATTAAGATTAATTTTTTAATTAAGATTAATCTTGTACATATCTCCTTATTAACCCTTCTGGCAGCACTTCATCAACAGAGTAAAACCCAATAAAATCAACATACTTAATGAAAATAAAATCGAGTACTGTTAGTTTAGTATTGTCAACCATCACAGTGACTTTGTCAGAAGATACAAAAGTCTTTATTTCATCCCCGTTTTTAGTAATAGCAATAACAAGCCTAAGAGGCCCGTCCAAGTTTTCAGACTTTATTTGTACGCCTCTGATTAACGTATGCTCTGGCAAACTAGGATCAGACTCCCTTGGAGTAATAAATAAGCGAAAAAGCATCGTCATTTTTCTAGGCAGTGATTCTAGTTTTGGGTTAAATTCTAAGCCGACGGTGTCACCCCCCACTTCAGCTAAGGACTGCTTTCTCCGCAGCATATATTCAGAGCCCTGCTTAGTTATTTCAATCTGCTTTTTCTGTTGTAATCCTGGGACTAGGCTAATAAGAAGGTGTCCTTCATTCAAAGCTTTTCTAAAATTGTATTTCTTATCAAAGTATACATAGGGGCTTCGTAGTTCAAACTTTAAATCCCAGTTAATGTCAGGAAGCAACGCCCAGGCATTCTCTCGTTTATGAAGTTTGTATTCGTGTTTGCCAAAATCGTTTGCCCTTAGATTTCTTATCTCTTCCAGGGTAGGATATTGCTGTCGTTTTTTATCTTCAATTTCTATTCGTTTGTAAACGCCATCGTCGGTGTACTCAAATCCATAAACATTTCCTGCCACTCCTATTAGATCAAAGTCCGTTGTATCTGCTAGATCTTTTATCTCTACTGCAACGCATTTAGGAGCTAACTCTGCTTTTGATTCTGGCCCTCGAGACATTCTTTTTAATATAAACAATTTATTATAAACAATCTATAATAAGCAATCTATAATAAGCAATCTATAATAAGCAAACGTATTGAACTGGCGGGTCAGTCCGTAAGCATAGTTTAGCGTGCTTAGATTTTTCTAGCTGCTCTTTTATTTTTTTTAGTTCATCCCTGTCCCTGATTATATAGTTTTCACTTAAACATTCTTCAAAACTATCCCTGTCCTTAGTATAGAATAAGATGACTGATTTTAACTGCGATCTAAAGTCTTTTAAGACAGCATTGTATTTTTGAGTTAAGAGCCAAACAGAAACTAATGCGTGTCTTCCGCTAAAGGCCAGCTTAGACAGAGTCCTTCTTTTTTTAACAATGTCTTGTTCGGCTGAACAGTCATCAATAATAAACAGCGTTTCAGTTCCCTCAAATAGCCTATAGTAATGTTCTAAACAGTCGCTTAACTTGTCAGTAGGATCAACTAAGAATATATTCTCGTCTGTCCAAACAAACTGCCTTTCTTTGTAAGACTTGTGCTTAATGGTTGTGCAGAATATAACAATGTACTCGTAATGAAACCTGTAGACTGTTTGTAACAAATCAAGCACGAACACAGTTTTCCCACACCCAGTAATCCCAAAAAATAAGCGAACAGTGCGGGTCTTTGGGCAAAAAGTTCAAACTATCCATCTGTTTTAATAGGCTATTTCTTTCAGTCTATTTTCTTCAATGTTCAGCTGGGCGTCATAAACCACAAAAACGTGCATTTGTATCTGGCCATTCTCCTCCTCTTCCTTATTAATCTGTATGAGTATGCCATCTGACCCTACCCTTCTTCCACTCCCGTGCAGTCTGTTGTCATACGTGGATCTAAAATCCAGCCATAGTCCATATTTGTCTGTTAGATAATCTTCGAGTCTTACATCGTGAAGGTGAAGTTTTTTACACACATGATCGTCTGTGGGGCTTGTCTGTCTGCCTCCGGCGAATAACTTTCTTATTTCATCAAAGTGTTGGTCGGGTAAAAGCCAGCCGAATACAGCTGAAAAGGCTTGCCATCTACTGTGCAAGATAACTGCTCAATTTTTGGGTTGTAAAACACCTCAGATTCTCTCTGAAAAGGAGCTGAGGGTTTAGTAAATAGCAAGAGAACCCCCTTTAGGGACCTTAAAGAATTGCTTATAGCTATTTCCCAGACAGCGTCTTGCTTGTTTTTAATCGCTAGACTGTGGTGTAAAACTCTTTCAAAATAAACAACCGCCCTACTTTTATACTGGTTTAAGATTATTCTAGCTAGTTCAGGGTTAGTAACAACGTCAAAATTAAGAGAGATGTTACTGACAGTGTACTTAGCTGTTGGGTCATCTGAAAGAATAACAGACCCGCTGTCATTGAATGTCAGTTCGTAAGTAAGTTTGTCTCTTAGTGCACCTTGGTAATATGGCTGATGGGTTTTTAACAGTTCAAAATCTAGAGGGATGCAAAATCTGTTCTTAAATGCTCGCGCTATTGCCTGGTCTCCCTCGTCTTCCTTTGCATCTGCAGCATTAAGCCTGTGCTTAAGACCGTTTGGGCTCTGGATCCCCTGAAAGATTTTTCTTTCCTTTCTGTTCTAGGCAGCCACAGATCAGAATAGAGATTAAAAATGTCTGCGCTACTCAGTGAGAAGACTTCTCTACCTTCCAGTTTAATTACCATATTTTTAATGATGGCCCTGCCCAGGTTAGCAACGACAGTAGCATTAGGATCCGCCGACTCAATGTCTATTTTGAATGACAGCCTGGCAGTGCCTGGCATTATAACATCGTCAGGTCCAAGGTCACTAAATCTTACTGTTAACATTTCATTGGGCTCAATTGTTGATGGATTATTTACAACGCGCACAGTCTGTCTTATGCCTTTTATGCCATGGGGCTCCTTCGCTTTTCTGAATGGATCAAGGTCGCAACCGTATGGGTTCATTTTTTATAAAACAAAAAATAATAAATATATAAATATGGCTGATGAAGATTTTGACGCGATTAGTCCTATTGAAGAAGAAGATGAAGAAAGAGAGCCGGGTCCTTCATTGCAAGATGAACTTGAAGAAGCACGTTCTTTACTCCCTAGACAGCCTCAAGATGTAGGTTCTTCACTCCTTAGTGCTCGTCAAGAACTTTTAGGAGTAGGCTCTTCACTCCCTAGACAGCGTTAAGAACTATTACGACAACGAATTGAATTATTCTATAGAAGTATAGGACGGAGGCTGCCAGACATGCTCGATTCTAACGATTTTGAGATGGGAAAAGTGGGCGGAGACGAGGAAGGTCATTTGTTTATAAACTATAAGAAGGGCAATAAACAAATGCGTAAACAAGTTACTGATAGCCGGGACCCCTCCGAGTTTTTAACTCCGGGCTCACTTGGGGAGATTCCTATTCGGGTCAGAAGGCGATTAAATATTGCAGATCCAAGGAAGTCTGCTCTAAGGTCTAAGGCCGTTAGCGCTTTACAGAACTTGAAGCAAAGGTTGCCAGCGCAGTCTGCAAAACATACCTCTTCAAGAATTAAGTCAAAGAGCAGATGAAGTAATAGCAGAAATTGAGACGAGTTTTAATGAAGAAACAATTGCCGATTCTTCATCGCCTAGTCAAAGAGAACATGAGCTGAGTCCTGAAGAAGGAACAGCTTTAAAAACAATTAATGATCCTCCATTGCCTGAGAGTGAACTCGAGGGTTTTAAAGCTGCTCGGCGTGAAATCAGGGGTCTTGATGCTACTCTACAGAGAATAAATGACGAGCTAAAAAACAACTTGGCAAAACTTGGTGAGCCAGATAGAGAGATAAGAGAAGAAAAAAATAAACTGGCTGATGATAACAATTTAGGGGTAGAAGAAAAGGCTAGAATACAGGCGAAAATACAGGAGTTAATGGAACTAAAGCAAACAGGTTAGAAATGCTGTCTACTAACAGAGAACAATAGCATATCAAACAAGCAGAATCAAAGAATCTATAAACAGCCTCCTTCATGAAAATACTACGTTAGCAGAAAGAATAAGGACTCTGTTCAGAGAGCAGGGGATTACAATAGTTAGTATATTAACAGCCGTTGGGTTTGCTATCTCTACACTGGTTCTTGCATTAACCGGCAGTGCGCCAACGGGGCCAGTAGCTCCTCCAACGCCTCAGCCCGGTAAAAGTTGGATTAGAAAACAATTGCACCATCTAGCAAACTTATTAAAGAAGTTAGCTGTCAAAGCGCTTAATGCTCTGCCTGGCATAATAGGCGGTGTTGTTAGTTGGGTTTTGTCTACAACAGGCAAAGTGGTTGGTTATATGGCTGACCATCTGTGGACTTTGGGGGTGCTGGCTGCCGGTTTAATTTTTAGTAAAATAAAGTATAGCCAGTCCAGTAAAAGTTAAAAACACAACAAGGGCTGTCTTTTCACTAGTGTGTCTGTCGGGGTGAGGTACATCAACAGGTGGGCCGCTTTCTGGCTGTGGGCTGCTTATAACTGGTGGGGGGTCGCTTTCAGGGCTAGATACTTTTTTAAAAATGGCTGGCGCGGGTCTTGTGTTTACGCCTTGATTGTGTCCTAAGTTTTGGTCGTCTCCGGCTATAAGGATTTCATTATTATAATTCTGTATCATGCCAATCTGTAGTCTAAGGTCAGAAGGCAGCATGTATAATCCATGGCCCACAACAAAGTCAACCTTTGACCTAGCATGTGAAAGAACGTTTTGGTACCTTTGTATGCTGGAAGGCAAATCAACAGCAGAGTTAATAGCATCTTCTAAATTGGCTAGAAATTGTTTTCTGGCGTCAAAGCCTGTAGATTGATCCACTATGCTAGACTTGGTCTGTGCTTGCGCTCCTAATAGGCACCAAACGTACGTGCGTATGGAGTCATTAAGTCTTTGCACCCCTGGCATTGTTAGGCCTTCACTTTTATCTAAGATAAATGTTGCCCAAGCATTGGGGTGTTTTTGTTCTATTGATCCCAATCTAACTTGGGAGTTTGGCTTAAAAGAGGTGTGGCCGGGCCAGTAGTCAAAATTATATCTCTACGCTGACCCCACAAATACAATGTGCCCAACCCGTGATTGCGGTCTAACTTTTGTCTAAAGTTATTTGAAGGGTTAATGTTAAATTCGTTGCAGATTCTTTCATATGCATTATTGTCCATTGGGCTGAGAAATGGATTAAACGCGTTGTCATTGGGGAGGCGTACTTGTAGTTCAGTTAGTATGCGCCTATACTGATAATAAACATGAAAGTTATATACTGACCTTACTAAGAGGTTGGGGTGATTTAAATGGTTTGTATATGAAACACCGCAGCCGGTGGTTGAGCAGTAAACTGCAAAATTTAACTGATTCTGGTAAAAAGCCATGGGATGAGTTGACCATGCTGATGGCACTCTATCACTCTTTATTGGAGGATTTAAATATCTAGTTAGTGGGTTTACAAGTCTGACTAGAAAGCCATATGATTCATCCACTGCGATGGTTAGGTTACTAAAGTCCAAAGATTTGGGCTCATAAACCCCTCCTACATCGTAAGTGGCACTTTCATTATATTTAAAAGGTTCCATTTTTAAATAGTTTTTAAAAAGGATTTAAAAAGGATGTACATTTATATAACTAAACAAAACACAAGTGTGTTCTTAAAGTATCCAATTAACAATAGGCGCGGTAATAGTAGGGTTGCTCTTAGAAAAATTGGTTTTAAAGTTAAGTGGTTTAATATATCTGAAGAAGCTCAGAATAACTGGATTAATATTAGTAACGAGGGGGGCAATCAAATAACTCATGAAAAAATACCAGAAGGCTATTACAGCTTTTGTTCTTTAAAAGAAGTATTTAACGAATTAGGCATATTGCTAAAAATTAACGAAGCAAACCTCAGAATTACTATGCATTTTCCACTAGAAGAAAAAAGAGAATACACTTTTCCTAAAGGCCTTGCTAGAATCTTGGGTTTCCACAGTACTAGCAGATCTTATAAATTTAGTACAAGAGAAAACATCTATCAATTTGAAGGTAATGAACCATGTGATTTTCTCGTTAACCCGATGTTGTATGTCCATTTACGAGAGTTAAAAACAAGTACTAAATTATTTGATGGCAATCCATCTACAGTTCTAGGAGTACTGCCATCAATTAAGGCGGGGTTTTGCGATTATCAGTTAAGCACATTGGTGAAGACAGCCGGTTTAAAGAATTAGTTGAAGGGCCTATAAATTCAGTGTGTGTAAAAATAACTAACCAAGATGGAAGGCCGGTTGTTTGTTCTGATTTGTTGGTAGTGCTTGAGATAGAAGATTAATCAGAAGAGGAGAGAGACTGATAATATGCGGGCCTCTAAATCACTATCTTTGTTTTGCGCGAAAACCCCCATTTTAAAATAACGATTACGTCAATTTTGGAGGGGTTTGCATGTTAAGTTTGATTGTAGAAAAGGCGCTAGTTTTGGCAAAAAGTAGCATGAGATGGACGAGATTGTTTGTGAAATGGAGGGTTTCGGGCAAAATAAGATGTGGGTTAGAGCCCGCATATTATCAGTCTCTGAAATACATCTACTCGTTGCTGTTACATGTCAGTAGAAAGTGGAAGAGGCATGCGGAGGGCAAATACGCAAATACAGAGGAGGGGGGGGGGGGGGGGGGTCGGGAGAGAGAAAACTCATTTCAAGCAGATCATTTGTCTCCCTTACAAAACAGGTTTGCTGTTGGTAGCCTTGTTTCTACTGGTTCTAACAATTTTTTTTCCCTGCCGAAGTGAGACTGCAGTATGGTGTGTCCTTTTCTTTTCCCACAATTCACTTGAAACTGTCATTTTACCATGAGCATTTCACTGGGAGTCATGCCTTAAGCGGGTTCAAGATATTTGATTGCTCTTAAGTCTTCACAACTCATTAGATACTGTTTTTAGTTGGCTCAAAAAAGAAATATACGAATACGAATGTGTCACAAAGGTTTGAATTGTGCGCGTTTGGATTTTGTGTGTTGCAAAATTTGCATGCACATGAATAATAAAAGTTTATGTTCAGCTATGGTCGGACAGCCATGTGGACTGACAAAACCGTTGCCTACATTCCCTATGATTTAGAAGTACTCTACTATGCATACATTTGTGGTCATACACGCTGGGAGTACGTGCACAAAGGACTGATCAGTACCACATGCAGAGATGAACATAACTTTGAAAATCCCTATGCACTATGTGAAAGTGATTGTCATCGATTGGAGAAAGACCAGAGAGGATCAACATCACCATTTCAAAGCCCTGGAATGTCGCCGTGCCTTACATCACGTGCAGGGATTCCCATGTCACGCTGCTCTTTCTGTCCTGTGGCCACAGCCTGTTTGAGGGTGACCTCAGTGTGGATGATCAACAAGGGGGTGGTTTTGAGAGCTCCTTGTTCCAGTGTGACGACGCTGTGCAACGTGTCCCGTACACGTTAGTCTGTGACCACCGGAGGGACTGTGGCGATAAGTCGGATGAAGACTTTTGCTACTTTCCGCCGTGCACGGGAGACACGATACAGTGTGGCGCCACTCAGCAGGTTGGTTTAGCTTGGTTTGGTGCGGATCAACTCCTTTGTGTAAATGTACATACTTTCAGAGAGAGAGACCGACAGACAGACAGACATACAGACAGACAGACAGACAAAATCTCTTTTGGTTATTTTGGGGTAGCTGTCAACTAAAATAGGAACTCTACAAACATTGTTTGTATGTCACATATTCATTTGCCAAACGTTCATGCCTATTGCAGATACTTAGTCTCTAACATAAGCCTCTTCTTCGTCTTTCACTTGAATATTCAGGTCAAGCAGTTTAGGTCCGAAAAAAAGGGTTCTTTGTTTCGACCGTGGAAACTGACCTTCGAATTTGTATATGCAGATTTATTAATCATAGGCCAGGACCTGTGGCGGGAACTTTTCAGTGTGTACTCATAGTGGTATTCTGCTCTGACCAATAGGATTCAATCATTGATTTATCTTTAATACGGACCCAGACATGTGTGTACCGCAGTCAGCAGCGCCTGGGGTTTGCGATGACTGATGTGCATCACGTTGGCAGTGGAGCAAGGCGTAGCACAGACACATATGTCCGCGCCGTGGTGAAAAAAAAAAAAACAGAAAGGGAAAAAATGAAAATCAAGCAGATGAATACATTTCTACTTAATGATTACAACATTGTACATTCTTGTGATCAAACAAAATTAATGTTTATCCCAGAGATTATGAATTGGAATACAAGCAAGCATCGAATCGAATAAATTTGTTTGTTTCTCACCAACCGCTACACAATGTTGTCGTATGGGAAAGCAGTTTCAGTGAATCACCAAACGAAAGTCTGCAGCGCCACAGATATACTCACGAAGTGGAGCAATTCCAGATCTGGAGAACAGACCAGTGACGTTGATTTGGTCTGAAATCGGTCTGGCCTTCCAATAGAACTCTGGCCTAGCAGAGAGCAACATAAAAGACGATTATTGTTTTTTTTGACAGAGATCATAAAGTAGGTATGGGGGATGAACCACTACCCAGTGAAGTAGCGGTGGAATGCAACAATACACGTTGTAATGCAACTCACTTAATATGGGGGAATACAACACAATATCCCTTAAAACTGAATCGAATTAATCTTACATACCATATCACACTCACACGTTTGACATTTATCTGGAGTCCAGCTGATACCAACAAAAGAGATAGGCAAGGAAAGCCCACACCAGCAATGAAAAGGACGTTTCCCACATTCCGTCCTAGCTGTCAACGCACATTCAGTGCACTCATCAGCTTGATTAGCAACCTTCATACTCAAAACTTGTCTCACCCCCATCAACCCCAAGATGACTGAAGTGGTCTTCATCGACTCGACGGACAAACAACAGTTAATACCTGTTGCAGTTACACATTGCTCCAATCTGAATGAATGGCTGTTTTCAAATTGCTTGCATTTTCGGTTTACACATATAAGGAAGAATGACAATGGGAAGGAAACGGAATGTAAGAGAAATTACCTGAAAACAGACTCTACGAATGGCATTCTACAAAAGACATGAAAATTAGTAGATCCACAGACCATCAATATTCGTAACAGAAGAATTACAAAATTGATATCCATGTGACGAGAGTTGGGGTTGGGCAGGTGTGATCCTCTAGGGGAATGACTCGGAGTGTTTCTCTGTTAGAGTTATAGAGTAGTTGCCTATTAAATATCACCTCCAACCTCTCTCGTGCTAGTGATGGAAAGAGCAAGTTTCCAGAACTAGTCATCTCATCATTAAAAGAGATGAAGTTCTGGATGAGTAAAATTTTGGAGTCCACTTTGGTTACTTAGCTGGTTAGCTGGAGAAGTTTGCGGATCTCTCTCTGGTTACTGGTGACTGGTCCACCTTCACTTTAGGCAGGCTGATCTGTCTGGTCAGTTTGGCCTCGAAAAAGCATGGAAACTTGAACCTGTGCTGGGTCGGTCGCAGGAAGACCAGGGACCCAGGATCTGATCAAATGACAGAACCTTGTTTGT
>CM065734.1:42635163-42640163 GCA_033310375.1 Conus canariensis
CTATCCGTGCCAACAGCATGACGCTAGAATCTGACTCCACACGGAAGAACCAGGATGTTGACATCGCCCGGAGACTCATCACCATCGCTGTGTCAGACTTTCTGTGCTGGTTTCCTATTGGCCTCCTCGGCCTCCTGGCCTCTGTGGGAGTGCCTGTGCCAGGTGAAGTCAATGTTAGTATGGCAGTACTGGTACTGCCGCTCAACTCAGCGCTCAACCCATTTCTCTACAATCTGAACGTGGTCCTGGAACAAAGGCGACGTGCTGCTGAACAGAGGTTCTTGAAGGAATTAGGATCTCATTGTGTGGGACAGCGCCAAGACACACATAGTATGCAGGATCAGTACAATTAAATATAATATCTCCAGATTTCGCTTTACAGTGGCAATATTGGAATTCTCTTACAAAGCACAGCGCCCGTGATCTGAGCCATTGTGTTTCTGCTTGTTTAGAAAGTCATAATGCATTGTTGATTATTTTGATTTAGAAGTTATAGGAAAGGTTACGAAACTGGAATCCAAACGGCAGTCTCATCTCTGCACAGCATATTTACGAGAGAAGTGCAATTTTGTTTTCCTGCCAACAAAAATAAAGGCTTACACCAGACAGATTTGTAAGCAAGAACAACAACATTAATAACAACATCAGCAAAGAGAGAGAGAGAGAGAGAGAGAGAGAGAGAGAGAGAGAGAGAGAGAGAGAGAGAGAGAGAGGAGAGTTTTAAAAAAGAAAAACAAAACAAAAACAAAAAAGTACTCCACCACGAACAAAGACACGCACGCACGCAAACACACACATATGCGCGCGTGCACGCAAACAGCTACACAAACACACACATACACACACACACACACACACACACACACACCCCACGCGCGCGCGCGCGCGCGCGCGCGCGTGCGTGTCAACAGTCTGGGACACCTTGTTCAGAAGGGCCACCGGCCAGTGGGGCGTTAATCTCAACCTACCTACCTACCTACCTACCTGGGATGTTGTTTTCCTGAAGTCCTGGAAGCGAAATGAAAGGGAGGAAACTTCACTTTGTCTTTCTACGTTTCCCTTGACTGGCTATGCTCTCTTGGCTCCTGAAACTTTCACCATTTGTCTGTCTACACCTGTTTTGTGTATACCACTCCAAACCATCAACAACATGTACTGCGAGCAGGAACGAAGACAGACGGAACCAAGCAAAAAGACCCAGCCACTAAGCAGGACCAGTCGGGGAAGAAGACCGCTTCAGAAAGGAGAACAAGTAGAAGAAAGAAAAGAACATAAGGGAACAATGAGGCATGCCAACTGACCATGCTGCATAGTTTGGTGACCAAAGAAACCTTCAACTCCCCAGACCCAGAGAAGTAAGAACCACAACATCAGAATCCAACTTTGGACACCATGCCATCCACCTCGTCATCAAGGCTCTGATCTGGCCTGCACCAGCTTTCCAGGCACAGGCCCTGCTCGACCAAGAAAGCCGTACCCTGAACTTCCGTCTGGGGAGCTGCAGACAGCACGGAAGACAAGTGATGCTGACAGCCTATCGTCGCTAGCCTCCGTCCCTGCCAGACAGATCCAGCCTGCAGCCAGATGCCGCTTCCAGAGCTTGTCTTTTGCTGACCCACCAGTGCTGGGATGGACCAGACCGCCCGCCATGTTGGTAGTATGAATGTATAAGACATACGGAACTGCATTCCAGTTTCATGTTTTCACTTACGTCCAGTTGGGTGTTTGTGTGACCGACCACTGATTTCCAGAGACTATTTTATTGTGGTTGAGATTTCCGAAGGCGTCTTTGATGTGCGACCACCAAATTTGTAGTGTGAGTTGTTACTGAATTCTAAGGTAATTTAGGATTGTGCGTGACGTCATAATTTGGATTATATGTCTGTAATGACTATAAATGTAAAAAAATGTAAAACGGAAAATATTCTAAATCTGTTTGGAATCGAACTGGTGACTTTTCAGTCTGACTGATAAATGTGATCAAATGCATTAATAGAAACGTGCTTGACTGTACGACAAAATATGGTCTTTGGATAGACATTGTGCTGGACTTAAAGGAATCTCGTTTAAAGAACAAATCCTCTTGTCATGATGTTTTATAACTGCAGACGTCATGTTAGACTGAAGGAAATATTTGTTCACTGACAAATTCTCTTTGGTCATAGGTGGCAAACGGTAGATATTAGTCGCAAAGTGAGGCGACTGCAGGCGGAGATCTAAACAAATTTTAAAAAGTAATTATTATGACTCCACCAAACAATGTGGACAAACGAATCACAGATAAAACACGACGCGTTTCGATCTCTTAGGTCTTCTTCAGGCAAGGCACGCAAAACTCAGGACAAGGAAAATGAAGAACGTGCAATCACTTATCTTTCTCAAATTCGGCGCAAGATGGGCGTTGAAAAGTGATTGCTCGTTCTTCATTTTCGTTGTCCTGAATGTTTGTTTATCTTGCCAGAAGAAGACCTAAGAGGTCCAAACGCGTCGTGTTTTGTCTTATGATTCATTTGTGCAGTGGAGTCATCATACTAACTTTTAAAATTTGTAGACATTAGGGTAGACAGATTTACTGATCTCCACCCTGCGTGTTGGATACAGAGTAGACAGACACATGGATCTTAACACTGTGGTTTTGATATTGATCATAAAGTTTTGTTTCTGGGGATAACAGTTCAAATAACGGCCCTCACAAGCCATTGGGCAAAGTGCCATCTTTTGCTTTATTGTTTTTGTTAGACCCTACTGGCCATTCCACATCTAATACTAACAATACATTAGTACAAAATTGATCAAAGACTCAAAAATACTTGCCTTGGTCAAATAGTATCAGTACATTGTCTGCAAGATGCATGTGATTCAGATATGATGAATACGTTTTGTTGTGGAAGAACTTTTTTCACCATTTGTGGTCCCTTCTGTTATCAAACAGACACTCTGGTTACTCATTTGTATTTTCTAATGATGACATTAATGTGTATTAGCATTCTGCATATGTTCTGCGGAAAGAATATGATGTTCGCCCCTGTTTTAAGGGCCAGTTGTTAATCGTTATTCGCATCGGGAAGAGAAGTTTTTTATGTGTGTGTTTGAGATATAGTGTTAAACAAATAACCCCAAGTCATATCTTCTGTTGAGAATTCGACTGTAAGGAATTTTGCTTATATGGTAAGTCCTTGCTAGTTAGCTTTGGTAACTGACGCTTTGGAATTTTGTTCAAATAACAAGTCCATTCTAGTCATTTCTGGTACTGCCAGCTAAGAAATTTGTTTCAATAACAAGTCCTCCCTTGTCAATGTGAATATGATCCAAAATGCAGGAACCTTGTTTAAAATAGCAAGTCCTTGATAGTCAAGGTAAGGTGAAAACGAATATCGGGGGGATAAGATATCCTGAACCTTTCACATACAAGTGTCGGTTTGAAGTGGATCATGGCTTCCTCTGGACATTTTCGATTAAGTAACGTCTTTCAGCAACTGATGGCTAAAAAGTTTAACCTTTTGCCCATGAAGTATACGAAGGATTCCAAAGAAAGGCAGAAACACCAGCTGTTGCAATAGATCTGGAAGACGCATACAACAAAGTCCAGTTCTCGCTTCTCATGGAACTAATCCTTGACTATGGAGTCAACAAGACACTTACACGATGAATAGCAGTGGCACTTCAGGAGCGAACCGTCATCCTACGATTTGGAGATTGGACATCTGAGCCTCATAAACCTTCTGTCGGATTACCTCAAGGTTCTCCTCTCTCCCCTGTTTAGTACAATGTATACACTAAAGGCCTTGCAGACCTCATCAGAAACGGAATTGCTCGAGTGTTGACAATAGCAGATGACGGTCAGATATATAAAGTATCAAAGAATGCTCAAGAAAGAATGAAAGCACTTCAACAACAGTTGAACAATATTGCTCAGTGGTGTCAAGAAACTGGATCGTCCATCAGCCCTACAAAAGCCTGGACATTAGTCTGCACTCTCAACAACAAGACATCAGGACAAGTACCCTCACCAGTTTCCTTCAATGGAATGCCAATCTAATCACCTAACAACCGACGCTGTTTGGGTGTAGGCTTTGACAAAATGCTAACCTTTAGAAAGCATGTTGAGAATATTGTTCTCAAATGCAAAAAAGGCCTATCAGGCATGAAAGCAATGGCAGCTAAAGGCATTGAACATCGCCATCTCTACCGACTGTATCACGCACTTGTACTCAGTGTGGTTGATTATGGATTAAGGATTATAACACTGTCCAACAGCAACCTTCTCAAATTAAAAAGAATTCAAAATGAAGCCATGAAGATTGATTCTGGGAACCAAGAAGGACACACCAGTTGAAACTATGCGATACCTGCTCGACCTTCCTTCAATGCAAGCCAGACACAAGCTAGAACAGGTGAAAGCATAATGCAGAGCATCTGAAAATCCCCCAAACACACTTCATGCGGCGGTCAAGGAAACAAAAGGCACTTGGCTAGGACGTGGAAAATCGTGGATGGGACAGGCAGAAAACAGTATATAGCTTGTGTGCCAGTTAGCAGAACTAAAAAAAAGGAATGGGAGAAGTATCCAGCCAACTTGAAATACCTCTACCAAATTGCCATCGCTCCAGAACTTGGAAGACATTGTCAAGAATGACCAGAAGGCAAAACCAACGCAGAAATTCAGATGCAGGTAGAAGACCTTTGCACAAAAGATGATATTGTAATAATATACACTGACGGTTGTGTCACCAAAGGTAAGTCAGGCCGGGGATAGACAAGGAAGCAAAATGGCCGAACTGTCGAGGAAGACAATGGTGCGCACAGTTTAACAACTTCAAGTCTAACAATGTAGGTAGAAGCAGTGACACAAGCACTCCATTGGCTTTATCCACAAGCCAGTTTCAAACTCATCAAGCCATGATACTGACTGACTCCATGAACCTACTTCAGAAAGTGAAAATTGGAATGGGAAGCCCTACTTGGAATGAAGTATTTTGCAGCCTTGGAGAGACTCATAT
>CM065734.1:42642663-42660163 GCA_033310375.1 Conus canariensis
TATATCAAAAGCCCGTATAGTCAGTCAGACGAGGGGGAAAGCCAGTTTGTACTGATTTTCAAAGACAAAGATCGCCGCTCAGACACTATTTCGGACAACCAAATTTAACATATGTATGAAAAGTATAACATTCTGTCCATTCATTTATCATAAACAATATTTCATGCTGCAGAAACACGTTGAAAGTTGGTCGATTCTCTTACCTAAGCTGCCAATAATTTAATACAACAAAATTACCAAAAAGCAACATGCTTCATTTTATTCCTTGGGTTCTGAGCTTTTCCTCAATAGTTAATATGTTTAAATGATTTGAAGAGACGGCTCGCTACCCGACACCGAATCTTCAACAGAAAGCAGAAATATCTGGCTGTTATACCCTCGCAAGGCCCGTTTTGTTTGCGACACG
This sequence comes from Conus canariensis, assembly GCA_033310375.1. Taxonomy (NCBI): domain Eukaryota; kingdom Metazoa; phylum Mollusca; class Gastropoda; order Neogastropoda; family Conidae; genus Conus; species Conus canariensis. Next base: position 42,643,070 of record CM065734.1, read on the forward strand.
GTGTTGCTGGCTATGCAGTCCGATTTTCTGCTATATATACCAAGTCGCCCAAGATGTTGGAAGCGAGATGAAAGAGAAGAAACTTGACATCATGCCCTCTTCGTTTTCCTTGACTGGATGTGGTCCCTTGGTTTCTAAACCTACCATCATCAGTCTGTCTCCGCCTGCACTGTCTACCACTCCACACCATCGTAACTGCTCTTCCACGTTCAGTACAGGGTTCTGAAGTAAATGGATGAAACCAGTAGGAAGGCCTTTTGATCATTAGTCATTGGCCAATGGCTGTGTAGTTTCCACAGATGTTACGGCAGCCGACCCCCCCCCCCCCTTCCCCCCTTTCCCTGCCTGCCTGCTGCAAGAGAGACAATACTCCGACTTCTATTTTCTCTTTCCAATCCGTAATTTCAGTCTTTCACCCATGCCACAATCTGCACCGCGATCGAAGAGATACGAAACTGCTGGTTCTACTATGTTTTCATTATTTCGAATGATGTTTGACCTGCTTGAAAAAAAAGTTAAGAGGTCGAAACGCGCACTATCTGTCTTATGATTTGGTTGTTTCTTCGTTTGGCAAGTCAGTAATTCCATTTTGGCTTTTATGTTTCAGTGGCCACCTGCACTCACCGCATCCGCATTTATAATATTTTTTCTCCATAGTTCAAATCATAGCTGACAGATTCATGAAAGTTGTGTCTGTTTTTTAAACTACTGAATGCCTAATAGATTTATACTTGGCACACATCTACTTTACCGGATTTTTTTTTTCATTTCAAGACACTGGTACCAGCGGGCTTCGACGGGTGTATCTTTCTTCTTGTCTGCCTTTTGACCGACCGTGGGAAAAGGCGCAGTGACGGTGGGGAAAGATTCACCGACCACAGGGCAAGTCCTGTTGACAGCAGGAAAGACTGCAAGCTCGGATCCTCTCCAGAGGTCACGTAAGGCCATGTAGCCAAAGCTCAGCTGTGTCTGGAGTTGTACTGTTTTCACCTGTCAACAAAACGGCAACGAGTGGGACCGCAGGATGTGCGCTGCAGTTTGCTTGATGTTGGGGTTTTTCGCCCGTGGGTTCCGCAATCATGAAGTAGCATCTACTATGGAACAATCATGTCCGTCCCTCCATGTCTTAAAAGAATGCCCTGTGCCTGCCTGCAGTCTACGTGAACACAGCGCAGGCTTCCGAGGGTGGTGCAGGATAGTTCCCGGTTGGATGGATTGGCTGTTGATGCCAGTACTTCACTGTGCCAAAAGGATAGACAACCGATTCCCAATAGCACAGACACAGACACAGACACAGACACACACACACACACACACACACACACACACACGCACACACATGCACACACACACACACACATACACACACACACACACACACACGCGCGCGCGCGCGCGCGCGCGCACGCACGCACGCACAGAGAGAGAGAGAGAGAGAGAGAGAGAGACAGACAGACAGACAGACAGACAGACAGAGAGACAGAGAGACAGAGAGAGAGAGGGAGAGAGAGTCCACTTAAATCCCATAAAGTATACTAAAGTATACACGCAATGACTCTAATTTTATTTAGTCTCAAATTTTCCGCGCTATTGCCTTCTGCAGTGAGTGTTACAGAACATTATCTGCATGACCTAGAAATTTTCAGAATGAAAAGATGACCGTACCAACACTATATGCAGTTCCATCGACCACTATTCTAGTCAAGACAAAACAATGACAAGACTGGTATCAGAGTACAAAACATCGCTCTCTTTACAGTTCACTTCAATCCGTCTCCTTCTCTGCGTCGACTTCAGTCCCCCCCCCCCCCCCTCCCGCCATCTTAATTCCCAACAGGTATTATAAGGCTTTAAGGAATTAAAAAAAAAAACTTGCAGACAACAGCGGGAATCTGCTCTAAAACATTGTGTTAATCAGATTTATTCCTTTCCACAAGCAAAGTACCATCATGGTCTTAAAGTCACCAATTGTTTTCCTGGTTCTTAACAAAGCCAGTGTGGTAAAATTCCACAAGTGCACACCCGTTATACTGAAATATCTAGTCAAGGAAGCCTTAGATGTCTTCATGTTTGTTGACTGACATGTACAAGTAAATCCTTCATGGATACATTAGTGTTTGCTCATCGGGATTATACATCTGAAGAAGATGCGGTATCTCCAGGGTTTCACTGTGCTTTCCAGCGTATAGGGAACTCTAGAATTTGTGCCTGAATTTCTTTTATTGATTTCAGTTTGGAAGCATCTAACAAAACAATCCCCTCCCAGCTGAATGAAGATCTAACTGACCTTGACTTCGATATCAGTTTATATTGTTTTATTGCAGACTTCTTGACAAGTTCAGGTAATCTGAGGAAAAAGTCAAATGTTGGAAGTTTTGAACACTAGCGCTTCCCAAGAATATGTTTTCTTTCCATTATTACATTGAACCTGGAGCTTTGATGGTCTTTTGCTGTATCTGTGACATCAGCCTTTTGTACAGTCGTTCTTCCTGTTTACGTTGTCTCCGATCCAGAATGACGTTGAGTGTGTAGAGAAAGGATTGAGGGTGGAGTTGAGAGGCATGACGATGATGGCGATGGCCACGTTGAACTCACTGGGGATGGGGTAGTTGTTATGGGCTAGCAGACCCAGCAGTCCAATGGGGAACCAGCAGAGAAAGTCCGACATAGCTATGGTGATCAGACGACGAGCGATGGTCTGGTCTTTACATTTCTTATTGGTGTCAGTCGATGCCATTGAATTGGCCCTTATGGACCAGTAGATGATAAGCTGTCCCATGGCGATCACCAGAAACAACAGCAAGTTAAGGACAACCATGATGATGAATGAGTATTTCTGGCCAGCAAAGTGTTTCCTAGTGATGGGCAAAGGGATGCATATCCCAGTCTGACTATAATAGTCCCAGTGAGTCGTCATTGGCAGCAGTGGAATGGTTGCTATGAGAATCCCCACACTCCACAACAGAACGCAGGTCACATGTGAAGATTTTTTGTGGAAGTGCAGTTGGCTGAAGGGGAACTGCAACACGAGAAAGCGGTCCAGCGTGATGAGACAGATGATGAAGGCAGACACTTCATTGGACAGCAGGGACAGGAAGCCAGCCATATGACAGGCCACGCTGTGTCTCCACTGCAGGTCCTCCCACACGTACGTGCCCCGATACAGCCAGTCAGCCACGCCAATCACAGCCAGGTACAAGCCCATCAGAAAGTCCGACATGCACAGGTGTGTTACGAAAATTCCAAAACTGGAACTGCCTGATTTCTTCGACATAGCACGAAATACGAAACAGATCAGATTGCAGAATAAAGATAACAGCGAAAACATGGCCAGAAAGACACGATATGCGTTGGAGCGTAGTAACGACTCGCAGGAAGATACCTCGTCAACTGGTGCATGGCAGTTGTTGACGTTAAATCCTTCAGGTAAGGTTAACTGGCAACACAGCTTGTAGTTCTCAGCATCAACAGCCTGGAGATTGTCAAGTCCATAGAATACATCATTGGGAAAGTGAATCAGCGGGCAGCCACGCAGGTCTAGGACACGCAGTTTTTTGAGAGACCTAAACCCAGTACCTACCACACTTTCAATATCTGTGTTTGACAGATTGATGGTTTGCAGGTTTGGGAAGGCGTCCAGGGTGCTTGCATTAAAAACGTCCATCTTAATACCAGATATATCCAGGAGATTGACAGACAGGAAGGAGATGTCACTAATAAGGTGATGAAGAACTAAAGGATTACCTGCCAACTTCAATTCTCGTAACTGTCTCACTGGAAGGAGATGAGCACCAGTGACAGTCGTGAGAAGGTTGTGACTCAAGTCGAGCACCTGCAAGTTTTTCAGAGATGGAAGAACGAATGTCTTAAGCCTGCACAACGCCAGACCAAGATAAACCAACAAAACGTTATGTCCTAAAACATGAGGTTTCATTTGACTCCCCCGGGCTTCAAGATATCGAAGGTTGTCGTAGGTATGCAATGGTACAGCGCTCGTGCAGAAGAAGGCATGACCATAGCACGTGCAGCTTTGAGGGCAGTTCAAATGACAGTACGACTCATCGTCGCTCTGGGGACAATGGGGCATGCCATCACAAATATGCTGCGCATGCACACAGATGGAAGTAGCACGGCAGCGATAGTACCCAGGACACGTGCTGCTTTCACACATGATCTCATCTTCATGACCTGGACAGTCATTGACGTGGTTACAACGGACGTATACCGGCAAGCAGTAGAACTGACGCCCGAGGCACCCAAAGTGAGTCTCTGGGCATTGTGATCCTGGAGGAATGGGTGAAAAGGAAAAGTTCCCCTTTACATTGAAATTCATGAGACCTGGAGGGAAAGGAGTATAATGTGGCAAAAAATCGAAAAAATGGTTGAAAGAGATCTTACCCGACTCACAGTCATGTTCATCCATGCCATTTACACACTGTTCAACGAAGTCACACTTCTGATTCTGTTTGACGCACTGGAGCCAAAACGTAAGAAAAAAAGCATTCGTATGAATCTCTCTCTCTCTCTCTCTCTCTCTCTCTCTCTCTCTCTCTCTCTCTCTCTCTCTCTCTCTCTCTCTCTCTCTCTCTCTCTCGGCGGATGCTAACCTGTACTTGCTTTGTAATGGCGACTTTAATGGACGAACAGGTAATGTACAAATCATCAATAGTCCATTTACTCAAAGTTTTTACTCTGATGTTTTTGATAGGTCTACTACATTCATAGACAACAGAATATCATGTGACGTAGCGACAAATGATTTTGGCAAGTAGTTACTTGATATGTGCGCCTGTTATAATTTGAAAATACTAAATGGGTGTCCAGAGCTCGAGGGTTCTGGTAATTTCACATATCTCTCTGAACAGGGTCATAGCGTTATTGATTATTTCCTTACGAGCTTCGACCTTTGTGGCAGTTTTGAACGGATGGTCATAGGAGACAGAATTGAGTCAGACCACATGCCTGTTGAATTATATTGTAAGATAGGTAATTCCATTGTTCAACCCACTGTCAACAATGCTGTCCAGCTAGAGAAGATTATTTGGTCAGAAGATCAAACCCACATGTTCACTGAACACTTAAGATCAGAACATTTTCAGACCCAACTTGAGTTGGCAATTTCTCTGATTGATATGGATCTAGATGAGTCGGTGAATATTTTTACTTCATCATTAAAGGAGGCAGCTGAACCAATGAAAAGAAAAGTGTTAGTAGGTAAACAAAGTGCTCGTAAAGCCAGATGGTTTGATAATGAGTGCTTTTCAAAGAAAAGGGAAGTAATAAGACATCTTCGAAGGGCTAGAAAAACTAAAGATAAAGTTGACTACATTAAATACATCGGAGAAAGGAAAGAATACAGGACTATGCTCGACATGAAAGAGCATGCACAGAGAAACTTTGATTTGAAAAATCTTTTAAGCTCAGCGGAAAACTCCAGTCAGTTTTGGAATGAAATTAACAAGAATAAAAGAAGAAGTGTTGTTCCAAATGACATAACAGAAAACGAGTGGGTACAGCACTTTAAATCAGTTTTCAACGAAGGATTTGTTAACGGGGAAGATTGCCTAAATGATGAATCAGACGAAACGTTATTTGATCATATATTGGATGGAGAGATAAGTGAAAAAGAAATCAGTAAAGCGATTAAACACATGAAAAATAAGAAGGCAGCGGGTTTAGATGGTATTTTCCTGAAATGTTGAAGAATGCAGAGCAAATAGTTCTACCTTACTTGAAGAAGTATTTCAACGCTATATTCTCTAGGTGTTTTTTCCCATCAAAATGGGCGGAGGCAGCAATAATTCCATTGTATAAGAAGGGTGATGCCAACATTCCTGATAATTTTAGAGGCATATCTCTTTTGAGTGTTCTTAGTAAGGTTTTTACACATATTATCAATAGCAGATTAACTTTATGGGCAGAGCAAAACGGTATCATTTGTGAAGCACAAGCAGGCTTTAGAAAAGGCCGCTCAACGATAGATCATATATTCACTTTAAACGCAGTAATTGAAAAATATTTGCAGAAGAGTACGAAACTATACGTGGCCTTCATCGATTTCAAAAAAGCATATGATACTGTGAACCGTAAGGTTTTGTGGGCGGTTCTGCTACGAGCAGGCGTGCGAGGTAGGATGCTAAAAATGATTCAGGCAATATACTCCAATGTGAAAGCGTGTGTTTTATGTCATAATAATACACGCTACTCAAGTTTCTTTGAATGTTTACAAGGCTTAAAGCAAGGATGTGTTATTAGTCCATTATTATTTTCCTTGTTAATAAATGAACTTGCAAATGACGTAATTTTAAACGGTAAACATGGTGCTACCCTCACATCAGACGAAACTGAGCTATTCCTTTTGCTGTTTGCTGATGATCTCACTCTTTTGGCTTCTACTGCGATTGGGCTACAGCATCAACTGAATATTCTCCAAAGAGAAACAGAAAGACTGCGGTTAACAGTGAATTTAGACAAGTCAAAAATTATTGTTTTCAGGAAGGGTGGTTTTCTCAGCTCAAGGGAGAAATGGTTTCTGAATGGCACCCCGCTAGAAGTGGTTAATTCGTACAAATACTTAGGTCTTACTTTTTCTACTAGACATAGTTTTACACTTGCCATGGAAGAACTAAAACTTAGAGGGAAGAAATGTACAAACGACATCCTGTGCACACTAAAAAGAATTGGGTGTAATTCACCGGATATTTTCTTCAAACTTTTTGATGCACAGGTTGTCCCGTTGCTTCTTTATGGCTCTGAGATATGGGGGTACAAAGCTTACCCTCAGCTGGAGCAAGTACATCTGTATGCATGCAAAAGATTTTTACATGTAAGGAATAAATCAGCAAGCGACGTAGTATATGGAGAACTTGGACGTTTTCCATTATGGATATCAACTGTTACCCGGTGTATTAAGTACTGGTTTAGATTGTTAAAACAACCGGATACCAGATTTTCAAAGAAAGCGTACAACATGTCACTGTCTATGCATGAGAAAGGCCGGGTAACATGGGCCACACATGTCAAGAATATCCTATGTGAAAATGGATTTCAAGAAGTATGGATTTTTGGTTGTGGTAATGAAATAGGATTCATAAAAGAATTAAAATTCAGACTATTTAGTAATTTCTGCCATCAATGGCGAAACCATTTGGATAATAGTCCACGGTTGTCCATGTATGGTAAATTGAAACACATGTTTTCTCGAGAAAAATATATCAGTATTCTGTATGTAGAAAATTGCAGGAATGTTCTGGCACAATTTGGAATGGGTGTGTCCCAATTAAATGTACACAGATTTCGCTTTTCACCTACAGCTGAAAACACGACATGCCCTCTATGTTTAAATCTACAAGAAGACGAAATTCATTTTATGTTCAAGTGCCCATTGTACAATCAGATCAGAAAGTTGCATAAATTTGACGTGACTGCGGGTGAGAATTTGGAATGCAAATTGATTGGTGTATTTACTACTGAACTGCCCAATCAAATAGTCAACTTGGCAAAATTCTTAGTCTCCGCCTTCAAAATTAGACAAGCCTTCATCGGCAATACAAACATGTGAATCAGAAATATCCTGATTATATAAATCATGTACAGCCCGTGTTATATGTCTGTCCTGTCAGAGTTATGTTTTCTCTGTGACTAGAGTTTTCCCTGTTTGTATGTTCTCTAGAAGTGAGGCATGATTTTGTGTTCCCCCCATGAAAGGGGCTGTTGGCCTATAATCATTAAATTTCAGAGTTCAGAGTTCAGAGTTCTCTCTCTCTCTCTCTCTCTCTCTCTCTCTCCTCTCTCTCTCTCTCTCTCTCTCATGCATTCACATGCATCAATTTCTATACAATCTTTGTCTTATTATCGTCGACTGGAGCCAAGCAGCACCAGGCCAATTAGGATAGGAAATCATTTTTCTGGATATTGCATTGACCACTCATCGCCAAAACAGACTTTTGTCATGAACAGTTTATGTATGCTAGGTAACAAATTTCAAAATGCTTCAGCTGTAATTTGTACATTGCGGTAACGGGTGGGCGAGGGTGCCAGCACAATTATAACTTGGAACTGCCTGTTTCTGTAGCGAAAGAGTGCATGATATGATACTACTGTCAGGACTCTATAGCCAACTGGACAGGAATAAATCAAAACAATACCTACTCGATTACGAACTCGACCAAATAATTCTATGGCTTTAGTCAAGTGCCATGTGCATGTAGGAAATGACGCTTTGAAACATGAACGCATATTGAAACTTGGCCTGATTTCCCTAAGTCCGTTGAAAGCTACAGGAAGCTATCACTGTTGACGTGAAACAACATGTTCTCGGCTGATATCTTAAAAGTAAAAACGTCGCTCATTGTCTTCCTTTCATTCAAACAAAAATACAAATTACACATAAGATCGGGTATAACAAAAAAAAAAAATCATGAAAGTAGTTCAACATAGAGAGTGCCTAATTCCGGGTAGTGTTTGAAGAGTCAGGAAGAACCAAAGCAAGCGGAAGATTTCGCGAGTGTAAGAGTGCAATAGTTCAAAATAGAATTTTCAAGCTGGATCCGTGCGACAATAGCATTGCAATCATAGACACATCAAGAAAAACACAGCTTATTATAAGTTGGGCGTGCCGTTAAGTGTTGTTTTGTTGTATTTTGCTCTCAGTCAAATTGCATTCAGCGAGTTATGCCTCGAAGGTGTGTGGAGGGGTATATGCTTGTATGCCCTCGTGCGCGCACATAGACTTAAACACCGAGTCGATGGCTTGAAAAAAATCTCTGTGTGTGTGTGTGTGTGTGTGTGTGTGTGTGTGTGTGGTGTTGTGTGTGCGTGCTTGCGTCGTGCGTGCGTGCGTGCGTGTGTGTGTTGCGCGAGCGCGCGCGCGCGCGCGTGTGTGTGTGTGTGTGTGTGTGTGTGTGTGTATGTGTGTGTGTGTGTTGGTTTTGCGTGTTCATGTGCGTGTGCGTGTCTAATAAAAGAAGACATAGGTACACTGAATACAGTTACAAACGGAACTGGAATCTGGTTTTCAACCCAAGCTGACATTATAATAATTTTTTTTTAAAGCATAACAATCCCAATGCTCGGAGATACTATCTGAAATAGTGTCCAAACTAGAGAACATTGATGCATGAAGAAAATTTCATCTGCAAATCTTAAGCCACACATGGAGAAGATCTAGTTCATTTCTGGACCCTACCAAGGGTCTTGACCGAATCTTCTGTTACTGTTCGAATATCTGGATTAGCTACAGTGAACGTAACTTTTTTAGATTCTTTTTGTTTCCATAGCCAGAGGCTTCGTGATTTCTTTGGATTAAAACTCCTTCTTGATAAAGCAACAAACTTGTCTAACTACTTCAGTATTCTATGTTTCATCTTTCTTGGTGAAAAAGACTGCTATGTCATCAATGCACACTGTCAGACCGGACATTTCGTATCCGTTCCCCAGATCTTCTGAACTGGTACCACATATAGTTGCTTTCAAGATTATCTCCATCGTCAGAACAGACAGTATTTGAGAAATTGCACGGCCCATTGCTATGAAACTTCAAGACTGACACACAGACTGTTTTGTATTCCTTTTGAAGCCATGCAAAGATTTTCTCAGTTTTTCCCGGATGTTCTTTGGGACATAATACCTCAGGAGCGCGAGTTGAATCATCTTATGTGGAACTAATCCACATGCGCTTCCCAGATCGAGCCACACCACGTTGCTATCCTCTCTTTCTGTCTTAGCTTTGTGGATTATTTTACAGAGGACACTGGCGTGTTCTGCACAGCCAGACACTCCTGGAATGTTTCCTTTTTGGACTGATACATCCGAGTTTTCATATTTCTGTGATGAATTCATCTACCCAATTGCCGTGACACAGACGAAGATACTGCTCACAATGTTCAGAAGTGTTATTAGTCTGAACTGGTTGACTTCACTCGAGTTTTACAGTTTTAGAATGTACACTGTATCAACTATCATCCGCTGGTCGCTGATTTAAAGGTTCATCCATGCTGGTCTTATCATTTTCTGGAACCATTCAAAGACTTTGGGACATTCCTTATACAGTAGAAATGTCAAACCACTGGGTCCAGGCGAAGATTTGCTGTAGCTCTTTACACCTTGGTGCTACTTTGAAACGTTATTTGAATAGAAGAAGATGTAATGCACAAAATGCAAAGTGAACTTTTCAAATTAGGAAGCAAGACCAATACTATTCGTTGATTTGCGTTATCGGGGAAAGTTTTAGCGAAATAGCGACATCCATAAATAACACGCTCGAATTTGTACTTTTTCGTACCCTCTTTTCTGAAAATCACTTTTTTCAGTAGTTTTACTGTATATTTTTTTTCTTCAGATGTTGTCACAACTAACGTAACTGTATCAAAATACTTTGCATGGTAAAGGATGATCTGGGAAATACACAGTAATACATTTATGTTTTACCCATGGATCTATCCCAACCCGTTTGATGAATTTCCTGGAAGTGGATCTACTGATCGTGATGGATTGTACATAGGAAATAAACAAACACATGTCAAATATAACATTTTCATAAGGCTAAAATCACGTGGAAGTTTATTCCTCTGTACTGTATTATGTGTCTAATGCATTATGTCAAATATAACCTTTTCATACAGGCTAAAATCACAAAGAAATGTATTCATCTGTACTGTCCTCTGTGTCTGCTATATATGTCAAGTATAACTTTCCATACAGGCTAAAATCACGTGGAACGTTTTTCCATCTATACTGTATTCTGTGTCTTATATATGTTGAATATAGCCTTGTTCATAGAGAACAAAGCAAAGTTTATTCATCTGTACTGTAATCTGTGTCCAGAATATGTCATATGAGCCTTTTGCATACACGCTTCTGTATTCTGTGTCTGATATAGTCAGATATAAATTCATAAAGGCGAAAATCACGAAAACGTTTATTACTTACTGAATCTGTGTCCAAATATGCATATAGAACTTTTGCATACACCTCTTATCTGGTCTGATAAGTCAGATAAAAATTTATAAAGACGAATCACGAAAGTTTATTCATCTGTACTGTAATCTGTGTCCAATATATGACAGATATAACCCTTTTCATACAATCTACTGTAGTCTGTGTCTGATATATGTCAAGTACAACTTTTTTCATGAAGGCTAAAATCTCGAGGAATTTTATTCATCTGTAGTGTATTCTGTGTCTAATTTATGTCAAATATAGTCTTTTCATATTCGTCTGTAATGTATTGTGTTCTAATATATGTCAATTATCAGTCAGTCAGTCATTCCCCTGACCGCTGGGGTCGTTGGGGGACGTGATGAGGCAGCCGCTGTTTCTCTCCAGGCTCTTCTGTTGGTGGCTGTCATGAGGAGATCTGGCATGGTCATTTTGGTCCAGTCTTTTACATTTTCGACCAGCTCCTTCTCTGCCGTCCTCATCTGTTCCCTCCTTCAACGGTACCTTGAGGATGGTTTTGGAGAGGGTGTTGTGACGAATGACGTGGCCAAACCATGCCATCTTCCGTCGTTTGACGGCTGCCAGAAGTGGTTTGTGTGGCCCAACTAGGTTAGTGATCAGGTTTGCGCACATAATCATTGGTCTTGTGTTCTTTGTAGGAGATGCGGAGTAGTTTCCTCAGGCACCTGGTCTCAAACGCCTGGATTCTTCTTTCTGTTTCGGCCATCAGTGTCCTTGTCTCGCAACCATGTAACAGGATGGAGACCACTAGTGACTTGCTAGAGCCGGAATTTGTGTGGAATGTGATGTTGCTCTTCCACACTCTGTTCAGTCTGGCCATCGCGCTGATGTCGAGTTGATCCTGATTCGGATTTCTGCTGTGCAGGTGCCATCTTTGGACAGGGTTGCTCCCAAGTACCTGAAGCTGGTCACTTCTTCCTGGGGCTCACCATTCATGGTTGTGTTGGCACTGCTGTTAGTCGTGCTGTTGACCATGACCTTTGACTTCTCTGTGCTGACCTCCATGCCGTAGGCACTTGCTCTTGTGACAAGTCTTGTAAGATCCTGGAGCTCGGTGTTGCTGCCCCCCCCCCCCCTCCCCGATGAGGTCGAAATCGTCTGCGAAAAGAAGGTTGTAGACCGGCCTGCCGCCAATGTTGATGGAGGTGTGGTGTTCTTCGAGGTCTCTTGCATGATTCTCTCCAGAAAGATGTTAAAAGGACTGGAATAGTAGGCACAATTGTCTGACTCCGACTATGGTCGGGAAGAACTGTCCCTGCTGGCTATTGGAGAAGTACTGTGCTGCTGGAGTGTTCATAGAGGGCCTGGATACTTGGACGAGCCTCTCATCAATGTTGAAGTCTCTGAAACCTGCCGTAGGCCGTTGTGCTACACCTGGTCGAATGCCTTCTTAAAGTCGATGAAGTTGTGGAAGAGGTCCTTTTGGTGTTGTAGATGCTTTTCAATCAGGACTCGGCAGTTGAAAATGTTGTTCACAGTGCTCCGTCCCTCTTCTAAAACCTGCTTGTTCTTTTGATAGCAGTTCCTCAGCCTTGGATTTCAGTTGGTTGAGGATGATGCGAAGCATGACTTTGCTGGGGTGGCTGATCAGACTTATAGTCCTGTAATTTTGGTATTGTTTGAGGTTGCCCTTCTTGGGTAAGGGAATCACCAATGACTGGCCTGCACTTCTTTTCTGTCAGATCTTCTGACATAGCATTGTTAGTGCCTCTGTGGTCTCTTTCCCTCCGTATTTCAAAAGCTCAGCTGGGACATTGTCCACTCCTGGAGATTTCCCTGATTTCAGACTCTGTATAGCGGCCTCAACCTCCTCCTTCAGTACTTGGAGACTGTTCTCACTGTCTGCGGTCATTGGTTGTCCTGCAAAATGGATGTGTCTGGGTTGAGCTGGTAATTGTAGAGGCCCTCACAGCATTCTGTCCACCTCTTCAGGACTTCTTCATTCTCTGTCAGTAGCTTGCCATCCTTATCTTCGATGACCGCTGATCTTGCCTGGTTGGTCTTATTGAGGGTCTTGAGTGTGTTGTAGGCTTCTTTGCTGTTCCCTACTTCCATGCCTTTCTCGATTGCTTCGCACTGCTCCTCGGCTGTCTTCATCTTCTTCCTGACTTGTCTGTTCACCTGTTGGTATTGCATCCTGGCTTCCTCGCTGGAGTGTTTCTTTCCTCTTAGTTTCCCGCCTCTTGTCACATAGATCTAAGACCTTTTGAAACCCAAGGCTGGATCTTCTTTTGCTTCTTTCCCACAACTTCTTCAGCTGTTGTAGTTAGCACCTCTTTGATGTTATTAGCAAGGGTGTCTACATCGCTGTCCAAGTTGAGGGCAGCAAACTTCCCGCCTACTTGAGCCTTGAACACCTCTGCAATTTTGGGGTCCTTCAACTTCTCTGGTCAAAGTGAATGTGGGGGTTCTTTGGACAACGCTTACACTTCGGCTTGAGCTTGAAGGTTGCCAGGACAAGATCGTGATCGCTGCCAATGTCGGCGCCTGGGAATATTCTTGTTTTTGCTTTGGTGATGCTGGACGTGTAGCGTTGTGGGGCCAGAATGAAGTCTACTTGGTTGTGAACTTGCCCATTTGGTGAGTGCCAGGTTGTGATTCTGGACAGTTGTGTGAGTGGAGAGTGTTGGCTAGGGTAAGTTGATGGCTTTTGGCAAACTCCAGCAGTCTAAGGCCTTTGTCGTTGATTTTCCCAATGCCGAAGTTTCCTGCTGTTCCTGTCCAATTCGGTAAGCATCTGGGCCAGCCTTGGCATTCCAGTCTCCCTGGGTTATGAGTATGTCTTTCTTGGCACTGTTGCTATGATGGAGTCAATCTGCTCGTAGAACTCCTCGATTTCCTCGTCGTCATCGTCTGACGTTGGAGCATAGGCCTGGATAATCGTCAGGTTTGGGGGGTTTGCAGAGATGCGGATGGAAATGAGTCTGCTTGAAATGGGTGTGCGGCTAATGACACTGCCTGCAATTTCTTTCCGTACGATGAAGGCCACCCCGTACTCGTGTTTCTTCTCTTCCCTAGAGAACCAGTTCTTATGTCCTTCTTCTGTTGTTGTTTCACTGAAGCCAGTCCATCTGACTTCGCACAGTCCTATGATATCCCAGCGATAGCGCTTCAGTTCGTGGGTCAATAACTACGTCAAATATAGCCTTTTCAATTCATCTGTACTGTATTCTGTGTCTAACATATGCCAAATATAGCCTTTTCCTATTCATCTGTACTGTATAATGTGTCTAATATATGTCAAATATTGCCTTTTCCAATTCATCTGTACTACATTCTGTATCCAATATATGTCAGCTATAGCCTTTTCATACAAGCTACTGTATTCTGTGTCTGATATATGTCAGATACAAACTTCACATCAAGCTTAAATTTTGAGGAAGTTTATTCATCTATACTGTATTCTGTGTCTAATATATGTCACCTATAGCCTTCTCATATTCATCTGTGTCTAATATATGTCAAATGTAGCCTGCTCATATTCATCTGTACTGTATCATGTGTCATATATACGTCAAATATTGCCTTTTCGTATTCATCTGTACTGTATTTGTGTCTATGTCAAATATTGCCCTTTCCTATTCATCGTACTGCATTCTGTGTCTAATATACGTCAAATATTGCCTTTTCCTATTCATCTGTACTGTATTCTGTGTCTAATCTATGTCAAATATAGTCTTTTCCTATTCACCTGTACTATATTCTGTGTCTAATATAAATATGTCAAATATAGTCTTTTCTATTCATCTGTACTGTATTCTGTGTCTCCATGTGCGCTACATCATACCTGGTGGTTTCCACAGTGGAAGAGATCAGCCCCACAGGCGCGAAAGACACAGAACTGCTCATCGCTGTAGTCTCTGCAGTCAGCGCGGTGGTCACATACCAAGGTGTACGGCACACTTTCAATGCCATTGCTGCACACAAACATTGGCGGAGAGGGACTGACCGGGGACAAGCACGTTAACACGTACTCCCAGCAAGCACTCTGCACGTAACATGATGAAGACGGGTGCGTCACGTGACCAGCTGGGCAGACGACAAAAGCGCCCTCTTGAATAGAGACACATTTCTGGGATGTCGAAACGCTACTGGTTCCTTACTTTGGTTTCTTTTGGCTTTTCACACACAATGTCCCCTTGGTATCGTCTGGCACACTCAACAAGAAGAAGGTTGTTGACGTGTCTGCCAACACCTGTTATGTGTGCACTAGAGTAAAAGTAATTCATTACAAAGCAAAATGGGATTCTTTTCATAGAATCTGAAGATCTGAAATGGTAAAATATCCCACCGTGCTGTCAGTTAATTGCAGCGTATTCCTGTACCTGGTGAACAATAAACAAAATGGTAAATCTTTTATCATTTTCTTGTGTTATAGCCTATAAGACTGATGATAGGCTCAAGCTTTCGTGTTTATATCACCATAGCCCAGCCGACCACAGCGAACCTTTGTATGGCTATCAGACTTCAAAAAGGACAGATGCTGAAGAGGTTAGATCATCAAGAAAATTCTTATCCTGAACACGAA
Organism: Conus canariensis; assembly: GCA_033310375.1. Classification (NCBI taxonomy): domain Eukaryota; kingdom Metazoa; phylum Mollusca; class Gastropoda; order Neogastropoda; family Conidae; genus Conus; species Conus canariensis. Next base: position 42,658,557 of record CM065734.1, read on the forward strand.
ACAAACGAGACAACAGTTTATGACATGGCAGCTGTACTATCGACACATTATTGGCATGTAATATTAGGTTTACCTAAGACCGGCTGGTAATCCGCTTGCTTTTTCACTTTACAAATAACAACAACACAAGAAATGCTTACAAAATCACGGAAAATGGTTAGATACAAAAAAAGACATTGGAAATGCTGTGTAGGCAAATAGATTCTGTAGAATCGAAAACCAGTGTCCACTCTGAATGGTGTGTACAAATACTACATCCGTTATGCAGTAGGTGGAGGAGAAGAAGTGAGAAGTAGAAGAAGAAGAAGAGAAGAGAAGAAGAAGAAAAAAGAGAAGAAGAAGAAGAAATAATTACATGGGGAAAAAGTTCAGATGATCAACACAGCGACAGCGAACGACAGAACACTCCGACCCAGCGGGCGCACTGCTAATACAATGCTATCAGACTGCCCTTAACCGGGAAAGAGACCAGAGATTCTGTGCCTTGGACAGAGAAACGACACCAAGACGTGTAAAACAATGGGAACATTCTATACTGAGTGGAGGCATCTCACCACAAAAGAAGACAACTATGTGAAGAGGAAAGGCAGACCCACGATGCTCCAACAACAGTAAAGATGTCCACAACAACCACACTCACCACACACAACACACACAGAGAGAGAGAGAGAGAGACGAGAGAGAGATGAGAGTGTAGAGAGAGAGAGAAGAGCGTATTAATACTTGATCTCGAGTCATGACAGGGAAGACTGTACGCAACATTCTCTTTTCGAACTTTCATCAAAGTTGCAGTTAAGAATCAATCCAAGGTCCCCATCACTGCTGTTCCTCTTGTTTCAGGAATCGGTTTGAAATGTCATATTCGGGAAAAGGAAAAGCAATAGATGGCGATTGATGATAATGATGATAAAGATGATGATGAGTTTGACGTCGGCGACACGACGAAGACGACGACGATGTGATGATGATGATTGAGATGATGATGATGATGATGGTCATTAAAACTGAAGTTACAACACAAGAAAAACAACCAACAACACAATGCAGCAACAAAACGACAACACAACAACAATATATAAAATAACAAAACAAATCAAACAACACACAACAACATAATGAAAATGATAATAATAAAAGAACAATAAAACAATATAATAATATATAACAACAAAACAATAATATAACTATAATAGATAATAATAATAACAATATAATAATAATAATAATAGATATAATAATAATAATAATAATAATAACTAATTGTAATACCATAATAATAATGAAAATAAGACAATGATAATGATGATAATCATATGGTGTTAATGATGATGATAAAAACAATGAATAAGAGTAATAATAATATAATAACAGTAACAATAATGATTAGATATATAAGATAATTGATAATCATATGAAATATATATAGTAATATATGATTATAGATAATATATAAACACAAACTATATTAATGATAGATAATAATCATAATCATATGATTATGAAATAATTACAATAATAATAATTAATAATGATAACAATAATACAATAATTAATAAATACATAATAACATAATATAATAAATAATGATAACAATAATCATAATGAGG
>CM065734.1:42670163-42692663 GCA_033310375.1 Conus canariensis
TTTCTTTGGCTTGAACTTCATTCTGGATGAGGCAACTATGTCGTCCAGCCTTTCCAGCACATGACGTGTCTCGTCTTCTCTGGATGAAATCACTGTAGTGTCATCCATGAAGGCCTTGAGAGGGGGCATCTTGTATCCATCGCCAAGGTCTGTTTGTCTTGCGTTGCTTGTTGCTGCTTTCAAGATGACTTCCATTGCCAACACGAACAGTGTTGGGGAAATTGCACAGCCCATTGCTATGCCCACGTCCAAGTTGATCCAATTTGTTGTGTACTCCTTGGTAGAGAACCGCGTTGAGAAGCCATTAAAGTACTTTTTCAGCATGTCGTAGATGTTCTTTGGCACATGGTACATCTCAAGAGCCAACTGTATCATCTCATGGGGTACAGATCCATATGCGTTTGCCAGATCAAGCCACACTACGTCCAGGTCTCTCTTTCTGTTTTTCCTCTTTGGATTGCGTCCCAGATCATTGTGGCGTGTTCTACACAGCCAGCTACGCCTGGGATGCCACCTTTCTGGACTGACACATCCAAGTACCTGTTTTCCATGAGGTACTTGTTCGCCTTGCTGCCATGGCAGAGAAGAAGATTTTCCCTTCGACGTTCAGTAGTGATATTGGCCTGAACTGGCTGATGTCACTTGAGTTTTGCTCTTTGGGGATGTACACACCATCTGCTATCATCCACTGGCCGCTGATCTTATGGTTTCTCCAAGCTGATCGTAGCAGCCTGTGGAGCCACTCCAGCACCTTGGGACATTTCTTGTACAGCTGGTAAGGTATTCTGTTTGGCCCTGGTGATGATTTGGCTCTGGCTTTGTCGACCACGTTCTTGATTTCCGCCAACGTTGGAGGCTTGTCATTGAACTGTTCCTCAGGGTTGGTTGGCCACACCAGACCTTGAATGTCGAGTGGTGCTTTGCTCTGTGAGTCAGAGTATGTTTTCCTCAGATGCTGCTCAAGAACTCCTTTGTCCACACTTAGGGTCCCAGGTATTTGCTGCTCAAACAGTGTTCTGGCAAACTGGAAGGGGTCTCTGAAGAAGCGCTCTTGTGTCTTCCTCTTTTTGCTCTTCCTCTTCCTCGGTGATTCCGCTTTGCTGAGGGCACTGTGTTTTGCTTTCAGTTCTTTCCAGAGTTTTCCCAAGCCTTGTTTTTCAGCTGGCAGTGTGATCTTCATTTGCTTCTTGAGGTTTTTCTTTTGGACCCTGATCTTGTCCATCTCTTCTTGGCGTCTGGATTTCTTTGGAGGTGTTTTCTCTTTGGATAGTTTTGCTCCATAGGCGTCTTTACATGTGGCATACACAATGTCCCCATATGTGGTTAGTTTGTGTTCCAGGGTGCTTTTCCCTGTCAGTGCATCGAGCCTTTGGACGATTTTTGCATCCAGTTTCTCCCAATCTTCAGTTTCGTTTGCTCGTGGTAGGTTGAGTTTCAGGCGCCTGGCATCGAGGGCCTGTGCAAATTCCTCATCCGAACCAACAGCGTGGATATCCTTGGCACTGTGGTTTAAATCCTGGCCTTGGTCTTCCGACGTCTTATCTGCTGATGCAGTGCGCTGCTGCTCATTCAGATGAGTCTTCACACATCCCATCTTTGTTCTGTGGATATTCATGCCACGGGTGGTAGCGAAACGCTTTCCACAGACACATGGATATTCCATTTGGTCCATGTTCATAGTCAGTTTGGGATTTGCAGTCGTGATTGGTTGAGCACCAATGGATTCATCATTCTCTCCCCCTTTTGGCTAATCCTGGGAGCATCTTTTCTTTTTGTACTCAGTTGCCACATATTGAAGGCAAAGTGGGGAGCCAGCCCACAGAGCCCTTGGTTCTGGTCTTTCCCAGTGTCCTCCGGTCTTTCCCGGACGTCCTCCGGCCTATTCCCGGAAGTCAATGGTTTACCCATGCATCAGTAGAAAGAAACTCATGGAGAGCGTGGCAGCAGAGAGTCCTCAGAAGAGAAGCCCCCTTCAAGCAAGTGTTTCGGCCCTTATCTCCTGACACTCTAGGGGGTTGGGCCACACCTCGTTCATGACTCCGGATGTCCCTCTGCTGCCCCTTTACTTATGATTAAGTAAGCGTTTCATGATAAGCATTAAATGAAAGCGGCCGGCAATATAGCCTAAAACACAATATTTTGAAAGTATTGTATGCACAGATTGTTCCGGAAAAAATCGAAACGAAGCCTTAGGAAAATGTATTATGAATATAGAATCTTTCACTATCAGCACACTGGAGCCATTGTAATCCATCTTGAAAACAGAACCATTCGTATCTCCTGTTCTGAGGCCTTTTGTCCGCTGATTCGGACTTGTCAAGGAGATATGGCTAATTATGTCTCTATTCCCTTGGCATGAAATGGTGATATACCACATTCTATGATTCTGTGGTATTCTCACCATCAAGGGTTTAAAAAGATAATCCAACAGCACTGCCAAAGGGCCAGTAAATGATAGAAAACTGAACTGAAATGAAAGTGCTGTAAAATAATAAATTGCTGAAAAACTAAAATCATTATGTATCAAATATAGGGGAATTCTTTGAGGCTATGCCTGGGAACCCGTTTAAGGATAAATCGAGGTCAAAAGGTGTCAACAGTCAGAGTGCTCACCTCTACTGTCTAATAGCCCAAGCATTGTCAATCACATAAGCGTTGATGGCAGCTACGAAATGTGCAGAACAGCCTTTACTTGGATCTCCGAGGAGATGTAATCTCCCACTGATTGACCAAACAATAATCTGTTGAACGTGTTACATTGATGACTTTGCAAAGATTCTAAAAGAAATAGAAGGAGGGAAAGGGGGCGGGATGGGCAGGAGGAAAAGGAAAATGGGAACGGAAAATGAGGGAAATGATTTATAAATGTGAAATCGTTCACGCATTGTTGTACCTTACGTGATTTTTCTTTCTTTTTTTTCAAGATTATTTATGCGACTTGGAAGTAGTTGATAATAACAAAGGGCCAGATGGACGTCTCTCGCTGTAAAATGCTAAAATGACAGTGAATTTGGAATAGCAAGGCTACAAAGAACTTTATTCCTGCAAAAAAACAAAAACACACACACACACACATTGAACATAGGCAAGTTTCCAGGTGGAAAATGGTGTGTGTGTGTGTGTGTGTGTGTGTGTGTGTGTGTGTGTGCGTGTGTGTGTGTGTGTGTGTGTGTGTGTGTGCGTGTGATAGATAGAGAGAGAGAGAGAGAGAGAGAGAGAGAGAGAGAGAGAGAGAGATGTATATGGTGATCGGCAAGACTACGGTGTATGACAACCTGTCATGTTTAAGTTCGGTCAAATAACTTCTATTGGCCTTTTTCTCAATAACTCAGGTGAGTCAAGATGAGATAGGCAACTTTGTAGTGGAGCTTGAACTATCCGGGATGCTGTTCTTTGCTCCTGTTGAGCGATTGTGAAAATACAAACAAACATGTTGAACATTCTCCCCATGTCTATCGTATTCCTTCTGAGAGGGCATCGGCGCCATTGCGTGTGCATACCTCACTGCTTCAAGTTGTGAGTTCTGTGTACATCATGGTATCATTGTCCTGCTTGCAAACTAAGACAACATCTTTGAATGGAGAAATTCACAGACTTTGGTCTGCAACACAGGAACCATGACACCCTGCCAGCTTGGATTCCCGAGTCCACGCATGACCTTGACCGTGCAAGCACCTCAGACCACTAACCTTTGAATTACTGGATTTTACAGGACTTGGGGTTGGGACAAGAACAGGTCTTCAACCAGCAGGACAATCATCTCACCTTTGTGGGCGTCGGTACCATCTCAGTTAACGTGATTTATAGAAATGTGTGTCTCCATGAAACGGTCATATTGAGTAGTCCAATTTGGATACATCCACAAAAAAAGGATCCGGGTAATTGTATCTTTGGTGGAACAAAATTGGGGGTGGGGGGTGCAGGGCAGACATGCAGAGAGAGAGAGAGAGAGAGAGAGAGAGAGAGAGAGACAGACAGACAGACAGACAGACAGACAGACAGAGAACCTTTATTTTCTGTCGTCTTCATGTATCCCAAGCCTGACAGTAGTGATCGTGAGACTGTGGAAAAGTTGGCACGCACATAATGGTCACGCGAGAAGAGAGACATCGAGAAAATGATGGTAATCGAGCTGGAATTGATCAACACTTTTCTGGCTGCATTGTGACCGTTCCAACCACATGCTTCAGTTTCAAAACTGCTTATTTGTGAAGGCTTCTGCACTGTTAGTGAAGCTTTTTTACAGTCCAGATGAACAGTCTGTGCTTGAAACTCGAACACAAGGTTTGCAGGTGCTGTGACAGTCAGTCCGCATCTTCTGAAACTTTTTCTTTTCCCTCGTCGTCCATCGTATTCCAGCTGACCAGAGCATGCTGCTGTCTGGAGGTAAGCTTCATTGCTTAAATAGTGGCCTGAAGGAGAACGGAAACACTGTGTAAAGTTTTCCGTGTCAAACATGAGATTCTCACAAGCCGCAGGTGGCGGTTGTTCAGTCGTGTTGGTGGTGGTAGAATTGGGTTGATGTTTAGACGTCACGTTGCCAGGGAACTCAGCGTTATCTGCAATTACAAGATTTGTCAACGGTTCATTAGATGTGTGTTTGTGTGAGCTAAAAGCCAGGCCCAGGTGACCTTTTTGGTGAATGTGAAAGGGCGTGGGTTGTGGATGGAGTTGGAGGGGGGGGGGGGGGGGGGGCGGTAGGCAATAAGCAGCGTCATTTGGTGACAAAGGAATGACATCTTTGTTTGATCCGCCTGTGATTCGACATTTTATTTACGTGGACACAGCCAGTGTTAGGCAGGTACCCAAAGTTTGACCAGCGCGTCGGGCTAAGGCGTTGGTCAGATATCTGTTAGGCAGTAGACATGAGACCCTTTTCATAACTTCTCTCATCTTAGTCATTAATTCGTTCATCCATCAGCTTTAGATCGTGCGCAATGTGGTCTCGAAACTTAGCAGATGTGGTCTAACGTATATGGACTTGTCCACAGGCAGTAACATCTTGATGAAACTAGAACTGAAAGGGGAACAGAAAATTGAAAATACAAGCATACTGATCAGGGAACTGACACTGGTTATCTTATTTCAACATATATATATATATATATATATATATATATAGCCGAACAATTAAATAGTGGGGAAAACAAGTGCAGGCCAACAATCCTCCTGCCATTATAATAATGCCTTGGCAAAGATATGAACTTTAAAAAAAAGGAGGGGGCTGAAGGTGAAGAAAATGGGAATGTCAAATTAAGAAAATATATTGTAAATATGAAAGCCCTTCACTACCTGCATGAGGGAACCATTGCAATCCCTCCTGAAGACAAATCAAATGGTATTGCCTGCTCCTAAGCCTTTCGTCCACTGGATCAGACTCGTCAGGGAGACACAGCTGATTGTGTCTGTGCTCTTGGCGTCGAATAGAGACACACCACAGTCCATAACTCTGTGGTGTTCTCACCACCAAGAGTTAAAAATAGAATCCAACAGCACCCCCAAAGCAGCCAGCAAAGGGTAGTATAATGAAACAAAACGAAAGTGTGGAGAGGAAAAAAGTTACTGAAAAATCAAAATGATTATGCAAACAGTATAAAGTGTAGGAGACAATCTTTGAGCCCACAATGCTTGAGGATCAATATATATATATATATATACATATATATATATATATATATATATATATATATATATATATATACAATAAACTAATAAATTCCCAGGATAAGTACCGAGCACCGTTCCAGCAACTTACAGAGCAGCTTGGTGTTGCAATGACTGCAAGAAATATTCAGTTATAAACAAAGCTTGCTCTTATGTCTTAGATTGAAGAAATAGGGGGAGATCAGCATTCATATCTGCAGTGGTAGATAATTCTGCCTAACTAACAGTATGTGCTTGAGTGGGTGGATGGGGAAAAATAAAATACAATAAATGCTTCTCAAAATGAGCCTTCAGCAAGCTTATAGTCTCCAAGGGGGAGACAATCTCCAATGGGGAGGAAACTCACTAACGTATAACTTCTGGTCAGATACTGATATTTCGAAACCTGATTGTTTCTCCTCAATGGCTGCAGAAAGTGGTAATTTGACTCCTCTGCCTTTTCGGTTTAAGAAGAATGCTATCCCAGAAAAAGCTGGTGTGCAATACCGTAGTATGTGTGTTGAGTTTTCAAAAAAACAACCAAAGGTGCCAGCTAAGAAGCAAAAGAAAATCATGAAAGAGCAAAACAAGCTACATTTTCTTGTGAAAAGTAGAAAATATAAAAAGATAACCTCTTAAGACACAAGCACTGAGGGCCAGTTCTTGGAATGAATCCGCAAGGGACTAAATTACAATAAACTAATAAATTCCAAGTATAAGTACCGAGCACCGTTCCAGCAACTTACAGAGCAGCTTGGTGTTGCAATGACTGCATGAAATATTCAATTATACACAAAGCTTGCTCTTATGTCTTAGATTGAAGAAATAGGGGGAGATCAGCATTCATATCTGCAGTGGTAGATAATTCTGCCTAACTAACAGTATGTGCTTGAGTGGGTGGATGGGGAAAAATAAAATACAATAAATGCATTGCACACGAGCTTTTTCTGGGATAGCATTCTTCTTAAAACCGAAAAGGCAGAGGAGTCAAATTACCACTTTCCGCAGTCACTGAGGAGAAACAATCAGGTTTCGAAATATCAGTATCTGACCAGGAGTTATACGTTAGTGAGTTTCCTCCCCATTGGAGATTGTCTCCCCCTTGGAGACTATAAGCTTGCTGAAGGCTCATTTTGAGAAGCATTTATTGTATTTTATTTTTCCCCATCCACCCACTCAAGCACATACTGTTAGTTAGGCAGAATTATCTACCACTGCAGATATGAATGCTGATCTCCCCCTATTTCTTCAATCTAAGACATAAGAGCAAGCTTTGTGTATAATTGAATATTTCTTGCAGTCATTGCAACACAAAGCTGCTCTGTAAGTTGCTGGAACGGTGCTCAGTACTTATACTTGGAATTTATTAGTTTATTGTAATTTAGTCCCTTGCGGATTCATTCCAAGAACTGGCCCTCAGTGCTTGTGTCTTAAGAGGTTATCTTTATATTTTTCTACTTTTCACAAGAAAATGTAGCTTGTTTTTTTCCTTCATGATTTTCTTTTGCTTCTTAGCTGGCACCTTTGGTTGGTTTTTTGAAAACTCAACACACATACTACGGTATTGCACACCAGCTTTTTCTGGGATAGCATTCTTCTTAAAACCGAAAAGGCAGAGGAGTCAAATTACCACTTTCCGCGGTCACTGAGGAGAAACAATCAGGTTTCGAAATATCAGTATCTGACCAGGAGTTATACGTTAGTGAGTTTCCTCCCCATTGGAGATTGTCTCCCCCTTGGAGACTATAAGCTTGCTGAAGGCTCATTTTGAGAAGCATTTATTGTATTTTATTTTTCCCCATCCACCCACTCAAGCACATACTGTTAGTTAGGCAGAATTATCTACAACTGCAGATATGAATGCTGATGTCCCCCTATTTCTTCAATCTAAGACATAAGAGCAAGCTTTGTTTATAATCGAATATATATATATATATATATATATACATATATGTATATATTTGTGTGTGATTGTGTATATATATATATATATATATATATATATATTATAGATAGATTTAGATATACATATATATTGTGTGTGTGTGTATATATGTATATATATATATATATATATATATATATATATATATATATGTATGTTACGCTCGATATGGATAATCGCCTAATGTGAACATTATGCAAGTAATTTGCACAATGTGAACATTAGGCGAGCAATTTGCACAATGTTTACAATAGGCAAATTACTTGCATAATGTTCACATTGAGCAAGACTTTCACATTAGGCAATGGCGTTTTGCCTGATGTGAACAGAATGAAGAACCGCGGTCGCTGGAGTGGAAAGCAAGGAAACTAACCACTCAACTATGCTGACCTCTTACTGAGCATTGAGCATTGCTTGTTGTAACAGGGGCAGACTGTTACTTTAACATCTTTGTCATAAATCTTAAATAAATGTTAGCGAACCGCCCAGAGAACGTGGACAAACGAGTCACAAGACGAAACACAACTAGTTTCGACCTCTTAGGTCTTCATCAGGTGAGACATTAACGAATAAAACAATGAAAATTCACTTAGCTTTGATCGCTTCAGATCACTTCGTAGGGTTCAGCGCAAGGAAGAAGGCGTTGAATTCAACGCCTTCTTCCTTGCGCTGAACCCTACGAAGTGATCTGAAGCGATCAAAGCTAAGTGAATTTTCATTGTTTTATTCGTTAATGTCTCACCTGATGAAGACCTAAGAGGTCGAAACTAGTTGTGTTTCGTCTTGTGACTCGTTTGTCCACGTTCTCTGGGCGGTTCGCTAACATTTATTTAAGATTTGTTTAGATTTCCGCCTGCAGTCCTCTCGCTTTGCAACTAGATCTTTGTTATAATCACGACTCACAACTTTTTCCACACATTTACAACAGAGGAACTGAGTTCTGATCATGATTTTATTTTTAGCATTTGATCCAGGACCTTTCCACTTGAGCATTTAGTGCCAGAGGAAAAACATCTGATTGAAAGCATTTGAGCATTCAGTGTCAGAGGAAAAACATCGTATTGTCATTTCAGAGAAAACACAACAACAGAAGGCTTGGTTTCTTTTTGATGGTAAATCCCTCTCTTCTCCCCCACCCTCTCTCTCTCTCTCTCTCTCTCTCTCTCTCTCTCTCTCTCTCTCTCTCTCTCTCTCTCTCTTTCCTTGTCTGTCTGTCTGTCTGTCTGTCTGTCTGTCTCTAATTAGTCTCCCACCCTCTCACCCTTTCTCCTGTTCTGTCTGTCTCCTTACTGTTCTCTCCCCCTTCCTCCCCCTTTCTCTCTCTCTGGTGCGCTACTGAGATTTTTGTTTTGTCCCCCAGAGAATGATAATATCTGTGTTCAAGCCCACCCATTCTTATTTTGCACGCAAACCCCTCTTTTTACAAAACAAATTCTTCATTTTCTTGCTATTTTTACAAACATAACACCTCTTTTGCAGAAAATTAACATGCAAAAAAAACCCAAAGTTGAAGGAATTGTTACGTTAAAGAGGGGTTTGCGTGCACAAAAATAAAAAAGGGTCGATCTTGAACACAGATATTATCATTCTCTCCCCAGCATAAAAATCTAATGGTTTACAGAATTAGTCATCCTAACATAATCAATGCACACAAGACTGAATGACTGCCTACACCTTTCTCGCCAGCCCGGCTGATATTGATTGCAGCCCCGCTGCCACTGATTCACTTGCCGCTGACTCGCAGGCTGTCTAATATTGATTGCAGGCCCAGAGCTGTCGCCCGCTCTTCAACCAGACGAGTCTGCGCACTGAAAAATTTTGTCACGCTTCTTCCTGTAAACACTTTTCTGACAACTAGCAAACCGGAAAAAGCGTGACAACTTTGGTACAGTGCGCATGTGCTAACCCTAGTGAATACATTAACATGATGAAATCGAAAGTGCTGCGTTTCTGTGTGTAACATCGTTCTGTGAGTGCTGCGTTTCTGTGTTTGTTTGACAAAGTAAGTAACGCTTGGCTCCTACAGATGATTTTTACCTTCTCCGCAGTCAGCTTTTGCAGTATTGATTGTTACCCCTCTGTGGCTAGCATCTGCAGTATTGATTGTGTTATGCTCTTGCCGTGCTATTGATTGCGTTATTTACCCTTTTACCCCTGATTTATGCAGCGGCTTACTTAATTAATTTTTTAATTGCTGTTTTTATTTGGGTTTAAAAAATGAACCCCAACCCTCTCACTGAGCTGAGGAAATATGCAGAAAGTTGGAGTTAGTGGACAATGATGAACAGCTGAGAAGTATGTTTAAAGAATCAATCATGGATCTTTCTAAGCGCACACCTATACGGGAAAGCGTTATGCTCGCTATCAGTAAAATACCAGAGTCTTTTCAAATACCACCACCAGTAAAAGCATTATTTGCCATTATAGTTAATTATATGGCCCCTGAAGATGATAACCTGTCTGTTTGGCTTTCTACTAACCAAGAAGAGGTGCATATTTCTTATCTCCCACTTGATTTATTTTTTAAATTACATAAATATTTGGGTTAGAAAAATGAACCCCATGGAGGAAATATTTGACAGCGATGAACAATTAAGGAATATATTTAGTGAAGTAGACATGGATATTACTAACCCCACAAATGTTCAGGAAAGCGTGACACATGCTATAAGTAAAATACCAGAGTCTCTTCAAATCAAGCCACCAGTGAAAGTCTTGTTAGTCATTCTGATTGATTATGTAACCCCCGACGGGAGTAACATACAAGTCTGGGTTTCAACTAAACAGAAAGAAGTTATTAGCTATTACGACTTTAATTCTGACTGGGCTGGTTACATGCTTACACAGTTTAACCATGCGAGTGAAGAAGCGAAATTGCGCGGTTCTGGCTGGTCTGAAGGAACAGTCCTTGAAATTAGATTAAAACAAACAAAGTTCTATCCTATAGTTGGTAATTCTTACATTCCTCTCCCAAAAGAGTTAGTTTTTAAACAAGCAGTCTTAAACATAAAAAATTATGACAATATGTGTTTCATGTGGTGTGTTTTGGCACATTTACATCACGTTGGAAAGCACGTAGACAGAGTTTCCAATTATGAAGCATACACACATGAGCTGAACTTCGAAGGCATAGATTTTCCAGTAAACATAGAATATATAGGTCAGTTTGAAGAGAAAAACAAGCCTATAACCGTAAACGTCTATACATGGTCTGTAGTAGACAATCTACAGCCTCTATGGATTTCTCCCAATGACCCTACTTTAGGTGAATCGCTTAACACGCATGTAGACTTGATACTGTTTTCAGACGGTCCTAAGAGCCATTATGTATTAATCAGATCAATTAGCAGACTGTTAGCCTATACATCAAAGGATACATTTAAACAAGAGCTTTGTAGAAGGTGTCTGGTTAGAATCCCAACTGTAGAAGCAGCTGCCAAACATAAGAATCATTGTAAAAGTTTTGTAGACTGTAAAACCGAACTTGTTGTATCCCCGCCAGGGTCTAAAGTTAGTTTTAAACATTTACACAAAATGCAGATGAGTCCATACGTGGTTTATGCTGATTTTGAATCAATCTTGCCACAGTATCAAGGCCCACAACAACTAGAACAACCAAAAACAGCCTTATTAAACACTCATCAGATTTGTTCTTATGCTTTTATTGTTGTTAGGTCAGACGGTTACCACACAACACCAGAGATTTACAGAGGCCCCGACGCAGCTAATCGATTTTAACAACACATGAAACAAGTTCGTAATGTCTTCTCCAATCAGCTGAATCTCTCAGACATCATTATGACTCCTGAAGATCAAGAACAGTATAAATCAGCCACTCACTGTTGGATTTGCGGTCTAGAGCTAACAGCAGCGGAAGCAAACCCAACAGTAAGAGATCATGATCATATTACTGGCAAATTCAGAGGAGCAGCACACAGCAAGTGCAATCGTCAGCTTAAGTTTGACCCTAAGACTTGGAAATTGCCTATTTTCTTTCATAACTTACGGGGCTATGATTCTCACTTTATCATGCAAGCAGTGACTTCTGAATATAAAAGGGTTAGCTGCATTGCACAGTCTTCAGAAAAGTATATGACCTTTACTCTTGACTGTTTATCCTTTTATGACTCTGCCCAACATTTGATGGGGAGTTTAGATAAATTAGCAGGATCTCTACATGAGCATCCAATAACTAAAAAAAGTATTTTGACCCATCTTTAGTACGTAAAGGCGTTTATCCGTATGAATACATGGACTCATGGGAGAGGTTTGATGAGCAAGCGCTACCACTTAAGGAAGACTTTTACAGCCGTCTTACAGGCAAAGGCATAACTGACTCTGACTATGAATATGCACAGAAAGCCTGGAAAGAATTACACTGTCGAACAATGGGCGATTATCACGATCAATATCTGATGGCTGACGTATGTTTATTGGCAGATGTGTTTCAAAATTACAGATCTACATGCATGAAGCATTATAGCCTAGACTCATCACATTACATTTCTGCTCCTGGATGTCTTGGGACGCATTCTTAAAGTTTACAAATATTGAGATTGACTTAATATCTGATCTGGCTACACTTCAGATGATTGAAGATGGGTTGAGAGGTGGCATTAGCATGGCCTCACACCCTTACTGTAAAGCCAACAACAAGTACTTAGATGACTATGACCCTACTAAGCAATCTAACTATTTAATGTATTTAGACGCTAACAATCTGTATGGGTGGGCCATGAGTCAGACACTGCCATTAAGAAACTTTAGAATGATAAAAGGACCTCATGAAGTTAAGAATGTGTTAGGTATGCTGTCAAAGCTTACACCTGATCATTCACAGGGACTAATCTTGGACGTAGACTTGTTGTACCCAAAAGAATTGCATGATCTTCATAACGATTACCCCCTAGCTGCAGAAAAACTAAAAATGGCCCCCACAGAACCACCTAAACTTGTGCCTAATCTTCGCCACAAGACTAAGTATGTATGCCACTACAGACTGCTACAGTTTTACTTAAGACACGGATTAAAACTAACAACAGTTCACAGAATAATTATTTTTGACCAAGAGCCCTTTATGAGACCATACATCATGAAGAACACTGATCTTAGAACTAAATCCACTGATGCTTCAGAAAAAGACTTTTTTAAACTAATGAACAACAGTTGTTTTGGTAAGACAATGGAGAACCCACACAAACGTAAAGATGTAAGATTGGTCACGAAAGAAAAAAACAGCAATTAAGTTAGTTTCCAAACCTAATTATCAAGACTTTAGAAGATTTAATAGCAGCCTGGCTGGCATTATGATGAAGAAAATGTGTGTAAAGTTGGACAAACCAGTGTGTATTGGGTTTACTGTGTTAGAGCTGTCAAAGCTGTTAATGCTAGAATTTCTGTATGACTACTTTAAGCCACTATACCCAGAAGCAAGAGTCCTTTACACAGACACTGACTCTTTTGTTCTAGACATCCCCACTGAAGATTTCTATAAAGACTTAGAAACAGAGTAGCCAAAGGGGCTGATGGGTGGTATGACACATGTGACTACCAAAAAGACAGCCCTTTACATTCAACTGTAAACAAGAAAGTGATTGGGAAATTTAAAGACGAGCTTAATGGGACAGTTATGCAAGAATACGTTGGTCTGCGGTCGAAGATGTACAGCATTGCCAGCCAAACTTCTGTAACGAAGAAAGCAAAGGGCATAAGTAAAGAAGTTGTTAAAAAAAATATAACTCACGATAACTACAAACAGGCTCTCTTTCAAGACAAAGTATTTCACCATACAAATGTTAATCTGCGCGCTACTCTTCATCTAGTTAACACAAATGCTGTTAATAAGAAATCACTAGTCTCTAATAATAACAAGCGAACTCACGCTACTCCTGAGTTTTCATATGCTATAGGTCATTGGAAAACTTTAAGAACTTGACTTAGAACTTGAAAGTACTTGACTTGACAACTTAGTAAGAACTTAATCTGACTTAACCTGACTTAAGAACTTGACTTGACCTGACTTAACTTAAGAACTTAGATTAGTACTTAACACATTTAAAAAAATTAATTCATTACAAATGGATCTACAACAGGTTGTGTCTTTTCTTCAGAGATTGGTACTTTTTCTTTTAATACTTTTGTGGGTAGCTGTGACTTTGGTGTTAAGTATGGCTTTAGATATTTGTATGCCAAGAAACCACCACCAGCAACAACTGCCAGTACATAATACATCTTGTAGCTTGATTGTAATGGTAGTGATGATTGTGACGGCTGTGTTGTTGGTGGTGTTGTAGTATTACTATCTAATAATTTTTGTTTTGCTTCTTGGTTTGCTTTTTGCAGTTTGTTCCATTCAGCTAGCCTTTGACCAGCCGCAACACGTCCTGGATTTTTAGGCTTAGTAACATTACTCACTTGTGGGGTCACATTCTTCTCCTCTGAGGTCACAGTCTTCTCCTCTTGTGTCTTCTCCTGATTGCTCATTTTTAATTCTATTAAAATCTAAATGATTGAAAGTAATTAATCCCATGATGAATGGGCATAATAATGTTCCAAATCTATAATACATGTCACATGCAAGAGACTCAAGCGATTTAGATAAAACTGGATCTTGTGTCAAGTCATATTTTAAATCTTCTGATGAATCAATCGGTGCCATCTTACCTACTAATTTAGCATACAAACTAATCACTGTCTGCCCCACCGATCTAACCATTTTTTATCCTAGCTGTGCTTCGTACCTGGCGTAATACTTCTCAACGTCTGATGTAGACAATTGCTGAATCTGTTCAACACTTAGTTCAGTGCCTAAATACTGTCTAGTTTTTCCACATGCAGCTAGAGAGTATAATCTTTCTTTATGGCAGAGGTCTGCTGGCTCCTCACACTTTAATAGCTCGTCGCAATCCATTTTTTAAAACAATAAAAAAAAAAAACTTTTAAACACTATGAGTGTCATGTGAATGAGAAAAGTGTTATGTGAATGGAAAAGTTTCATGTCAAAGAAAAGAGTGTTAAGAGATTTTGTAATTTTTGCGATTGTGGAATGGAACCTACGGTTTGATGTTTTTTTGTATTTATGGAGTGCAACCGCCAGTGATGCGGAAGAGTAGAACGCTGAGTGGATTGTGAAGTGTGTTCACCCAATGTGAGGAAGGGTTGAAGATTATTGTTACTTCAGAGGAGCTCTGGACACAGACATAGGAGGATGTCTGATTGTAACCCTCGTTGGGTTTAACATAGTTAGGACTAGGATTGTCCTATGCAACCCTGGGTTGGGTGTGCTATATGACTGGACTGGTTTGTCCGATGCAACCCTGGTTTGGGTGTGCTTAACCCTTGGTGGGTGTAATATGCCTGGCGTGGCAAGTTTCACTCAAGTATAGAGTGTAGATGTAGACTGGAAGTCTACTAGGGTAGGCTTGTCGCTTATTCCCTGTTAGCTGTTAGCTGGGTTTTGTCTACTATAGGCAAAGTAGCTGGTTATATGGCTGACCATCTGTGGACGTTGGGGGTGCTGGCTGCTGGTTTAATTTTTAGTGAAATAAAGTATAGCCAACCCAGTAAAAGTTAAAAACACAACAAGAGCTGTCTTTCCACTAGTGTGTCTGTCAGGGTGAGGTATATTAACAGGTGCTGGTGGGCTGCTTTCTGGCTGTGGGTTGCTTATAACTGGTGGTGGGTCGCTTTCTGCAGGCGATGGTTGTTCAGAGCTAGATGGTTTTTGTTTTTTGTTTTTTTAATGGCTGGTGCAGGCCTTGTGTTTAAACCTTGGTTATGCCCTAAGTTTTGGTCGTCTCCAGCTATGAGGATTTCATTATTATAATTCTGTATCATGCCAATTTGTAGTCTAAGGTCAGAGGGTAGCAAGTATAATCCATGACCTACAACAAAGTCAACCTTTGACCTAGCACGTGCAAGAACGTTTTGGGACCTTTGTATGCTGGAAGGCAAATCAACAGCAGAGTTAATAGCATCTTGTAAATTAGCCAAATATTGTTTTCTTGCATCGAAGCCTGTAGACTGATCCACTATGCTAGACTTTGTTTGTGCTTGCGCTCCTAATAGACACCAAACGTATGTTCGTATGGAGTCATTAAGTCTTTGCACTCCTGGCATTGTTAGGCCTTTACTTTCATCTAAGATAAATGTTGTCCAGGCATTAGGGTGCTTTTGTTCTATTGATCCCAATCTACCTTGTGCGTTTGCTTGAAAAGAGGTGTGCCCGGGCCAGTAGTCATAATTATATTCTCTATGTTGACCCCACAAATACAGTGTACCCAGCCCGTGATTGCGGTCTGACTTTTGTCTAAAATCAGTTGAAAGTCTAATGTTGAATTCATTGCAGATTTTTTCATATGCATTCCTGTTGATTGGGTTGTTAAATGGATCAAACGATTTATCGTTGGGGAGGGCTACTTGTAGTTCAGTTAGTATACGTCTATACTGGTAATAAACATGAACATTATATACTGACCTTACTAAGAGATTGGGGTGGTTTAAATGGTTTGCATATGAAACACCACAGCCAGTAGTTGAGCAGTAAATCACAAAATTTAAGGCATAGGGAGGGTTGACCATATTTTTGGTTTTAGATCATTTTTTTATTGGAGGATTTAAATATTTTTGTAGGGGGTTTATACGTCTGGCTTGAAAACCATACGCTTCATCTACTGCAATAGTTAGGGCACTAAAGTCCAAATATTTGGGGTTATAAAACGCCCCTACATTGTAAGTAGCACTTTCGTTATATTTAAAAGGTTCCATTTTTAAATAGTTTTAAAAAGGATGCACATTTACATAACCAAGCAAAATGAGCGTGTGTTTTTAAAGTATCCACTTGATAATAGTTCTGGTCAATATAGGGTTGCTCTCAAAGAACTTGGTTTTAAAGTTAAGTGGTTTAACATATCTGAAGAGGCTCAAAATAATTGGATTAATGTTAATGACGAACAAGGCAATCAGTTATATCAGATGACAATACCAGAAGGTTATTACAACTTTTGTTCTTTAAAAGAAGTATTTGGCGAATTTGGCATATTGTTAAAAATTAATGAAGCAAACCTCAGAATTATTATGCATTTTCCACTAGAAGAAAGAAGGGACTACACTTTTCCTAGAAGCCTTGCTCAGATCTTGGGCTTCCACAGTAGTGACAGAATGTATCGCATTAGTACAAAGGATGCCACCTATCAATTTGAAGGAAATAAATCATGTGATTTTCTCATGAACCCAATGTTGTATGTCCATTTACAAGAACTAAAAACAGACAGTAATTTATTTGATGGTCAACCATCTACAGTTCTAAGAGCACTACCATCAACTAAGGTGGATTACTGCGATTATCAGTCATATACATTTAATGAAAGCAGACAATTTAAAGAATTAGCTTGTGGGGTGGATAAATTCATTATGTGTAAAAATAACTAACCAAGACGGAAAACTAGTTGTTTGTTCCGATTTATTAATAGTGCTGGAAATAGATAAACATACTGTTAAAACTTAGATAATAAATGCAGAGGAGAGAATGATAATATCTGTGTTCAAGATCGCCCATTTTTATTTTTGTGCACGCAAACCCCACTTTAACGTAACAATTCCTTCAATTTGGAGGGGGGGGGGTGCATATTAATTGTTTGCAAACAAAGGTGTTAATTTTGTTAAAAAAAAAAAAAGTAGCAAGAAATGAAGACTTTTTTTTCTAAAAAGGGGGGGTTGCGTGCAAAATAAAAATGGGTGGGCTTGAACACAGATATTATCATTCTCTCCCCCTCTCTCACTCTTTCTCCATCTATCTTCTCTTTGTCTGTCTGTCTGTTTGTCTGTCTGTCTCTCTCCCCCCTCTCTCTCTCTCTCCTTGTCTGTCTGTCTGTCTGTCTGTCCGTCTCTCTCTCCTCTCTCTCTCTCTCTCTCTCTCTCCTCTCTCGCTCGCTCGCTCGCTTTCTCTTTCTCGCTCTCTAATTAGTCTCCCACCCTCTCACCCTCTCTTACTGTTCACTCCCCCCCTCTCTCTTCTCTCTCTCTCTCTCTCTCTCTCTCTCTCTCTCTCTCTCTCGCTTTCTCTGTCTCTCTCTAATTAGTCTCCCACCCTCTCACCCTTTCTCTTGTTCTGTCTGTCTCTTTACTGTTCTCTCTCCCTTCCACCCTCTCTCTCTCTCTCTCTCTCTCTCTCTCTCTCTCTCTCTCTCTCTCTATCTCTCTCTCTCCCTCCCTCTATCTCTCTCCTTGTCTGTCTGTCTGTCTGTCTGTCTGTCTTTTTATCGTATCGTACTGTAGTTCTAGTCACTTTTTGCATGCTTCTTTTGTTGCCTTATCTTATTTTGCATTGTTGACCCTACTCAGGGCGAGGACTGGATGTAAAAAAGCACATCAGTGCTTATCTATTATCCTCGTAAATAAAGAATTTTGTCTTGTCTTGTCTTGTTTCTCTCTGTCTCTCTCTCTTAGCCTTTCAGCCTGGTCAGTGAAGTAGGGGTAGTTGTTACCACTAAGTGGGGCAAGGTCTATCATGGATTTTTAACATCTTCAGGTTCCCTGATATAAAAAAAAATTATGATAGACCAACAGATCTTGTAGCTTTCTGTCTGTTATCTCATGATTTCTACACCTACCATCTTGCGTCATGCATTCATGCCAAGCTCGGCACTTTTGTTTTTGCAAAGCTCAAGTAATACTACATATCAAACAGCTTCAGACATTAAATCTAATTAAACATAGCATTGGCATGTTATTTACATGAAATACAGTGCTTTCTATGCGCTTTCCAACAAAGAAAAAGCTTCACTTTCTTTGTTAACTGCCTTTGGCGTCCTACTCTTCAATGTCTTGCCTTCAATGTACAACTAAATTGCTCTTATCATGGGGTTTGAAACTTAAATGTGAATTCAAACAATGCATTACACAGGTATAAAATATCTGGAATCATTCTCACCTAAGCCCTCCATCACTGTGGTATCAGCTGTCTGTTACAGTCCTTTGTTTCTTGAAGATTTAGCAGCATCAACATCACACCTCACAACTTATCAAGTTCATCATCAGTCTCATCACCAGCTGCATCCAGAAGCTTGGTAATGCCACCGTCATCTTCACCCACCTGATTCGTACAGTCTTTTAATTTGCACATGTCTGTGCACTTCAGCTTGTTTTGCATACATGTACAGTCATCCAAGATACATGTCTTCCTGCATGAACACGCAAGCAGCTCAAGAACACCGGTGGGAGCAGGTGCAACACCCATGCAGTCCACAACCAGCAGATTCTCGTCATCCACGCACTCTGTCTTCCATCCACTCTCTGTTGGTCCTGGGCTTTCTGGGTCATTCTGGAGACATTTTTTCCACAGCCCTGCCTGATAGTTTGCTCGCATACCATGCTTTCTGAGGGAGTCCTTACATGGTGGCAGTTGATGCGATTCAACATCGCCATTCTTGGCACAGAAGAGTTGATACCATAGCTCATCCACATCAGCGACAGTCTCTCGTGGTGCATAAAGTCTGCTAGTGAAACACTCAAGCCTCTGGAACAGTTCATCTGTCAACTGCCAACTCTGCCCTAATTTCTGAAAATGTGCAACACACACCCGTGTTTGTCTTCAGGGTCTTCAGAGCACTGGCTTTTCCTTTTCCTGCAAAACCACAGACTGTGTCACAACCTGTATAAGCATGCATCCCCACCGGTGCATCACAGATATCTGTCCCCAGAGAATCAGCAGTTTGTTTCATATCAATCAAGTGTGTCCATGCTGACGTTCTTTTCTTCTGAAAAAGTGGTGCTGGGATCTTGTTGCTGCAGGCCAAGCTCAGCACAAATACGTCTGTATCTTCGGAACTGATGATGGCAGCTTCATATCCTTCCTTGACAGCATGATCAGCATGAAGCAACATCCTGCCATCAGCTTCCTCTTGCCAGCATTGGAGCTCTGGAACAACCTGGCACCTCACAGCAGACAGACGAAAGCAGCTCTCTTCACAAGTGAAGTACATGACTTTTCTCAGTTGGTCAAGCTTTTCTTTGTACTTCTCTCCCCTCCATTCATCAGCAAGAAACTTGACCAGGCCTGTCTTGTTTGCATCTTCAGTGAGGAATCTGCGCCATTGCTTGATCATCTATCCTGGAGCAACATTCTGCACTCTCAAGCCACTGGATTCGCCCCCACGAGTTGTTCTCTCCGTGTATTTGATGGACTGGTCCCAGTAACAGTCAAATACAATGTCAAGCCTTGTGCTGAAAAGCACTTCATTCAATGCCATTGAGAAGATGATCTCTGCAACTTCCTCAAACTTGGTCTGTTCTGTGACCTTGACACGCTGCACGAGTGCCATACCATCCACAATAGTAGCAGAATGTTGTGGCACTGAGTCAACCAGTGTTGAGCTTTTTTGCAAGCTTTTAGCCAAAGATGACTAGTTTGTTTTCCTCAACCGCCCATCAGGAGTGGCAAGAGACCAAGGCAGTGGTCCCAGAGGGTGACGCAGAAGCTCTTTCATGTCGATATTTCTGGCCTGACCCATCACCACCATGCGGCCAAACAGTGCTCTGTCTGCTTTCAAGATCATTGACCGCCCATCTTGGCACCTTGTTTGCTTCTTCTTTAGAACTGTTCCAAATGTTTTCAGTGAACATTTCTTCATTGGGTCATGGAACTTCTTTGAAGGTGGTGCAGTTTCCAGTCTGTCCTTCTTGAACACAGCATAGGCCTTTTCTCCTCTTTCATGGGCTTCTTTGATGTCAGTTGCTACGTCTGCTGGCGCAGTGGCACCAGGTGAAACGCTGACAAGATCAGAGTTCTCTTCAAATGGGTTGATCCAGCTCGACAGTGTCTCTTCCACAGCAGATACAGCTTGCTCGTCCACCTTGATCCTTGACTGCTGCAGGCCTGGATGATTGAATCGTTGTCTGTTTGAATTGACCAGTTCCTAAGCCTTGCCAAGAATCCACTTTGGTACTCAGAAGTAAGATAGTACCTACTGACTGCACTTGGCTGCAGGCTGAACCTTGTGGTCCCTCCCACTGTTTGAGTGTCTTTGTTCACGGTGACCTCTATAGTCTGGTCAACTGGGATTCGCCTGAAGGGATATTCCTCTGAAAGCTGAACAGCGAACTTGCCATCTCTGAATTCCTGATAAATCTCAGGGTGTTCCTGGGACAGGTTTGTCATCTCTCCATAATATGCTGGAAGGTACCTGGCATAATTCAACTTGTCAAAAGCAAAGCACCAGGGTATCAGTGAACGGATGGCATGGAGATGCAAACTCCAGTTTCCTTCACGGGCTGCTCGCAAAAGACCAAGAAGGAGATCCAGGTCAACGTAGGTCATCCAGAATGCAAACAGTTCTCCATTTTCAACACGTAAGTGCTGCAGAAAGTCTTCCTATGCTTGGAAGAACTTGTTGATACTTGATTCTTGTAGCAGCGAGTTGAAGGTGTCTGGGCAGATGTTATCAGGGAAATCAGCAAGTTTGTCTTCAAGCTCCCGCACGAGCGCTAAGACATCAGTGTGATTGGGGTTAATTACTTAGTAGATTAAACATATTATTTTGTTTTGTGATTTGAAGATGCATCCGTAACCCCCCTAAACCACCTTAGAACTAGGGCACGTGTCGTAAGCACATGTTTCACGTATGCACATACTCCGGAACATGCTATAGTGGACCTGCAAGATATAACAGTTTTTCTAGGCATCTGAAAGACACATAGAAAATAAACAATCATCAAATAAGACATTTCATTTTCATTTTAAGTTATCATCTTTAAACTTCACGTGCGTTCCACTCTAGAGTGTGGATGGCGAACCAAATCAATGGAAAAAACACAAAAAGCTACATGATCGACAGGTCTGTCATAAAAATATCATCTCTGGGTTGACAACAATAGTAAAAATCACAATGAGCATTTGCCCCACTTAGTGGTAACAAGCAATCTCGAACCTGAAAGACTCCTCTCTCTCTCTCTCTCTCTCTCTCTCTCTCCTCTCTCTCTCCTCTCTCTCTCTCTCTCTCTCTCTCTCTCTCTCCTCTCTCTCTCTCTGGTGCGCTATTGAGATTTTTTGTTTTGTCCCCCTCTCTCACTCTTTCTCCTTCTATCTTCTCTTTGTCTGTCTGTCTGTTTGTCTGTCTGTCTGTTTGTCTGTCTCTCCCACCCCCCTCTCTCTCTCCTTGTCTGCCTCCTCTCTTTCTCTCTCTCTCTCTCTCTCCTCTCTCTCTCTCTCTCTCTCTCTCTCTCTCTCCCTCTCTCTTGCTTTCTCTTTCTTTCTCTCTAATTAGTCTCCCACCCTCTCACCCTTTCTCTTACTGTTCTCTCTCTCCCCTCTCTCTCCTCTCTCTCTCTCTCTCTCTCTCTTCTCTCTCGCTTTCTCTGTCTCTCTCTAATTAGTCTCCCACCCTCTCACCCTTTCTCTTACTGTTCTCTCTCCCTCCCTCCCTCCCTCCCGCTCTCTCTCTCTATCTCTCTCTCTTTCTCTCTCTCTCCTTGTCTGTCTGTCTGTCTGTCTGTCTGTCTGTCTGTCCGTCTGTCTGTATCTCCTCTCCTCTCTCTCCTCTCTCTCTCTCTCTCTCTCTCTCTCTCCTAATTCTCTGCCTCTGTCTCTTTCTCTCTATTTCTTTCTCTTGTCTGTCTGTTTGTCTGTCTGTCTGTCTGTCTGTCTGTCTGTCTCCTCTCTCTCTCTCTCTCTCTCTCTCTCTCTCTCTCTCTCCTTGTCTCTTACTCTCTATTTATTTCTCTTTTCTGTTTTAGTTTACGCACTATGGATCAAGCTGCCTTTGAACTTAAGCTGCGTCAAGCACTGGAAAGCAAGGCAGAGAATGTTGTCATCCAACGCACCAACCAGCGTGATCAGCTGATACATGATCTGTTAAAGATTAATTCTGATGGAGCCAAGTCTACATTTGACTTTAACCTCAAGAAACGTTACGAAG
>CM065734.1:42697663-42705163 GCA_033310375.1 Conus canariensis
AGTTTCCATTCCTTTTGCCGGTCTTTCAGCCATTTTGTTTCGACCGGCCAATACCGGTGGCACATACGATCGAGCTTCTTTGATCGAACAGCGCGATTTCAGTGCATTTATCGCACTACCAGTGCCCCTCCCGAGGTTGTTCGAGCTCTTTCTATCCCTCGATCCACCTCTTTGTCTCCCCTTTGCGATCGTGCGTTCCGTGTTTGTCTTGCCACCAGTGCCCAACATGGTGAAGGACACTAACGGGTCGAGCCGCTCCTTTGTTCAGGAGTCGCTCTCTGCCCCGGAGGACCCGAGTGTCGATTCCAGGGGACAAACCGCTCACACCTATGAGCGTACGGTCGGTGTGGAGGAGGGTTCCACGCAGGGGACGCGCGACCATCGTTACGATTCCTCCTCTACCCGATCGGCGGACACACGATCGTTGCGATCGAAGTCGAACAGGCAATCGGCCGAGTCGAACTGGCAATCGGCCGTCATTGCCGACTGTTTTCCTTGCGATACTGCCTCTAAATCTCAATGCCTGTTCAAAATCTTCCCGTTCTTCGGCCAAATCGCCTGTTCACCTTCGATCGCACAAGGAGACTCTCGCCTATCATGCTGCGTCCGGCGATCATCGGCCCCTGGGGACCCTTGCCGAGACCCGGACCGGCACGGGTGACGACTCGCGGCCGGAATCACCGCCCGTCACCCGATCAGATGAGACTCGTGACGCTAGCTACCCCCCCACTAACGTCCCGCAGTCGAATCACGCTCTCCTCAACCGTGTCTGGGTTCAGCCACGACTCGGACCGTCATCACTCCGGTGGAGGGGTTGTGGGCAGTCTTTGGTGGGACCCCCCCACTGACCACAACCCCGGGTCAGGGACGCAGGCATCGACCAGGTCGGATCTGCGCCCTCGCCCCCGACGTTCGAACCACCCCGATCGACCGTTGAACTCTGCCCTAGGGGTACAGGACGTTGGGGAGCGGACTTCTTTCGCTTCCCTGTTGGGCAACGTCTGCGGTCCCGTTCCTCCGGGGGGAGGATCGACCAGCGGGACCAGGGGTAACCCTTCATCCTTTGAGGTGGACTCGTCGCCGCAGCCATCCCAGTCCGCTTCCACACAGCCAGGAGGCTCGGCTACCGTACCACCCACCGGCCACCCTGCCATGCAGGGGGCCGGCACGGACCACACCCGGGAGATGCAGGAGGCAGTGCTCTCCCTGGGGCGGGTGCAAGACAGCTTGCCTTCTCGCTACCCTCCCCTTGGTGCCCAAGGTTACCCGGGTCCCCGAGGAGACTCTGCCCCAGGGCCGCCACAGTCCGTCGTACTCCCCGGGGACCGGTGGCTCTATTCCCCCGAGAGGAATCAGTGGCTTAGGGCTGACACCCATTCCGACTCCACCACCGGTCGCATGTGGCATCTGGCCTCCCAGAGCTGGATCGACCTGGGCCCCCCTTCCTCTCGGGCGCTGTCCGATCGGCGATCCCCTAGTCTGCCCGCCGAGTATGGAGCCACCAGGGACCCGTCCTCGTTTTTCCCCACTACCCAACGAGGGCGGGACTCCCACGCACCCCTGCCCTGGCCCTCCGAAGGTGGATCTGAACATCCCCTTCAGGAATACTCTGACCCACAACTCGAGGACGGGGTCGAGGACTCCCTCCCCCAGTCTGGTGACCTTTCCATCTTGGAGAGCTGGCGCCCAGATCTTGTTGTTAGGGAATCCCCTCCCTCTGACAACATTTTCTCCTTTAGCCGTTTCACTGGTTCCCCTCCCCCCTGCCCAGCGATCACGGCCAAGGATAGTCACCCCCCAGACCCTCACTCCCTTGTGGGACAGATCGGCATCTTTTGCCAGGGGTGCACATGCCGTCTCTCCACCGGGATTGACTTCTTGTCAGCCCCTAACGCGGCTCCAGTAGGAGTTTTCCTCAAGGACCCGCGTCATGGCCCCCATGTCCTTTCCCTCTTCTCTGCCAATCCGGTCACCAGGGTTATTGCCATTTCCCCTGCTGACCTCAGGCTCACGCCCAACCTCGCCCCTCCCACTTCCACCCCTGTTTCTATCAAGAACTTGATGGAGTGGGACAGAATTGCCAGGACTGGCATTCTTCACACCACCGCGGGACATGCCTTCATTGACATGTTCCTGCAGCGAGCGGAGGAGCTCCGGGCAAAGGAGGGCGGCACTGCCTCTGTGTCTTCGGACCCTGACGACACTGAGGCAGACCCTAGCCTGTTTGGCGACCCCCTGATGCGCTTTCTTGTCAACAAGATATCGCATCACCTTTGGGCTGCGGCAGACAGCGCAGCCAGGAGTCACTTTAACTGCCTGTTGGCAGTGAGAGATAATGTGTTATCACAGGCCAATCTCTCCCCGGCGCTCAAGGCAGCCTTACAGTGCATCCCGGGTCAGGAGCAGTCGCTTTTCGGCGACTATTCTACTGCTGTCATCACCCATGCAGTCGAGGAACGCGATCAGGCTGCGTCTTTTGCGGTCAAGCCCCCTCGCCAACATCACCCTTCTGGACCTTTCTCCCGTCCGGCCCTGCCCTCCACCAGACCCCAGCCCTACCCTGATCAGGCCCCCCCTCGCACCTCAAGGCCTGCCAGACGCCCTACTTGCGCCGCGCCTAGGTCGAAACCGAAAACCCCCCAACAGAATTTTCGGTTCGGCCAACAGGCCCGGCCTCGGAGGTGACTAGCAGACTCACCTTCGGAAGAGCGAGAACTGGCAGACTTCTCGCCCCTCCCCAGCCCCTCGGCCCCTCTGGCAGGCAGTCTGTCCCGACATGCCCACCAGTGGTGGCGTATGGGACTCAACCCCTGGATAGTGTCAGTGTTACAGGAGGGGTTCCGTCTGCCCTAGGCACACGAACGCCCCCCCCCCCCCCCTGCTGTCCTCTCCTCCTCCTTCCCCCAGCGATCCCCCTCCCGCCCGGGTGGAGGCCCTTCACCTGGAAGTCAAAGAACTTCTCCAGAAGGGCGCCATCACCGAGATACCCCACCCCAACCCCGGGTTTTACTCTCACCTGTTCGTGGTTCCCAAGTCCTCGGGAGGCTGGAGGCCCATCCTCGACCTTTCCCCACTCAACAAGTTCCTCAGACCAACCAAATTCAAGATGGAGACCCCGGCCCAGATCAGAGACTCCATCCACCATCTGGACTGGGCCACTTCTATAGATCTGAAGGACGCTTACTTTCAGATCCTCATTCCAACCCCGCCAAATGCGAGCTCTCACCCAGTCAGAGATTCTCCTTCCTGGGCATGAGTTTCGACACCACCTCCATGCTAGTCTCCCCGACCCCGGAGAGGTCCACCCACCTGATGGACCTCATCTCCCACCTTCGCCTCTCTCCCTGCACGTCGACAAGGACACTTTCCTCCCTTCTGGGGATGATGGAGTCCCTGTCGCCTCTCATTCGCCTAGGCAGGGTTCCCAAGCGACAGCTTCAAAGGGAGTTCCGCCGTCGTTGGTCGCAGACCACCGACCACTGGGACCAGACCATTCCCCTCGGGCCTTGGTTCTATTGGGCCATGAAGGAGTGGCTCAGCCCCTCCACCCTGAGCCCTGGAGTTCCCATCTCCCTCCCATCCCAGGCCCTAGAACTTTACACAGACACCTCCAACTCGGACTGGGGGGCCCACTTGGAGAGCAGTCACGCCTCAGGGGTGGGGACCCATTGACTGCCCGTCTCCACATTAATATCCTGGAACTGGAGGCAGTCAGCCCTCCAGTCAGCCCTCCTCCACTTCCAGACCCTGGTCTCGCACCGATTTGTTCTCCTTCTCATGGACAACACCTCGGTAGCCTGTTACATCAACAAAGGGAGGGGGCACGCTCCATCAGCCTCTCCCTCCGGACAGAGGTCCTCCTCCGCTGGTGTCACATGCAAGGAATCACCCTTCACGCAAGGCACATAGCGGGGATGCACAACATCCTGGCAGACTCTCTCAGCCGCTCCAGGTCCATCCTCCACACGGAATGGACCCTCAGCAGGCATACACTAACCTCGGTGTGGACACATTGGTTCAGACCCATGATCGACCTGTTCACCACCCGATTCAATCATCGTCTGCCAGTGTATGTGTCTCCCGTCCCGGATCCTCAGGCGTACGCCATCGACGCCCTCTCCCTCCCCTGGTCCGGCCTCATAGCTTACGCCTTTCCCCCCTTCCCGATCCTCCACAAGGTGATCAGGAAGGCGAGACTTGAGGGACCCAGGCTCATCCTCATAGCCCCATGGTGGCCCACTCAGTCCTGGCTTCCGGACCTCAAGTCCCTCACTCACGTACCCCCTCTCCAGTTGAACGCCCGGTGGGACATGCTCAGGCAACCCCGCTCGGGTCGCCCCCACTCCAATCCCCAGACGCTTCGCCACCATGCCTGGCTTCTGTGCCAGCCCGATTGCGAGCATCTAACCCCACCTCCCAAGCAGACAGGTCCCAGTCCGTCCTCAACATCCTCTCCAACGCCGGGGCCTCTCAGGACCTCCGGGACCTAGCCATGGCCTCTCGCAGAGCTAGCACTGAGTCGCTTTACAATTACAGATGGAGGAAATGGGTCTCATGGTGCAAAGAAAGCTCTGTTCCACACAATCGCCCCTCCTATATCCAGATAGGAAATTTTCTGTCCCACCTTAAGCTCTCACCCAGCTCCATACGGGGCTACAGGTCATCTGCACGACCATCCGCCAACTGGGCGGACCTTCCTTTGACAATGACTTCCTTTGCAGAGAGATCTCTAGAGGGGTGGCCCTTCGTGAGGCCCAATCCCCAAGGCGCGTTCCCCTTTGGGACCTCTTTACTGTACTTGACGCTCTCAGGAAACCCCCTTTCGAGCCTATCTCCTCCCTTCCCTTTGATCTTCTCTCTATGAAGACCACCTTTCTCCTCGCCCTGGCTTCGGCCAGGAGGCGAAGCGAGATCCACGGTCTCAGCGGGGACCCCAGAGACATTGCCTTCCACAGGGACGGCCCTGCCTCCCTTACGTTCCTTCCCAAATTCCTAGCTAAGAACCAGGAACCCGGTAGTCCGTCCCCCTACCTCGTCATCCGCTCATTGGCGGATATCCTAGGCGGAGAGAGCTGTGGTCACATGGTTCTGTGCCCTTCCAGGTGTCTAAGACACTACTGGGAACGTTCGCGCCCCAGGCGCGCTTCTCAGAGACGTCTCCTTATTTCCATCAACCCCAATAATAAGAAAGACATCTCAGCTGGCACTATCTCTAGGTGGCTGTCCAAGACGGTCAAATCGGCCTATGCCCAGGCGTCCAAGGCCCTCCCCGTCTTGTCCCCCCGAGCCCATGAGGTCAGAGCACTGGCCGCTTCTGCAGCTTTCCAGCACTCTGTCCCCCTGCGCCAACTCCTGGAGGCAGCCTACTGGCGTTCGGAGAATCCCTTAATAAACTTTTATTTAAGGGACATCCACATGACCAGGGCTGACGGTTCTAAAGGATATCCTTTGTGGCGGCTAATGCAGCCATATCGGTTAACCCCAAGAACCACTAGGACACTCGCCCTCCTCCTTTTGCGATAAATTCTGCTATGGTCTGACATGGTACAGTATATGACGCCAAATGGGGAGTTTGTATTATACTCCCTGTTTGGCTAGTATACTTACCATGTCAGACTCTAATGCCCGCCCTACCTTCCCCACTAGCGCCAGGGTCCTTGGGGTTACCTGGCGTACAGGCCTCGACGAATGAGGTACAGGAAGTTTACACCGACTTCTTCCTTCCGCGGAAGTAGGGTGGGCGTCACGTGACTGTCTTATTACTGCATTGGCCACACAAAATCTTCGGCCTGGCAGAGCTGACTAACTGCCGTGGAATGCTATGGTCTGACATGGTAAGTATGCTAGCCAAACAGGGAGTATAATACAAACTCCTCATTTTTTTTCTATTTACTCTTTATGTTCCCTGCCTCATTCAAGATTTCATTTCATTTGAAAAATAATAAACAGTAAACAAGTGGGGTAACTTTTGCTACCATAAGAAAACGCTAACACAGAGTAACTTTTATTCAAGACTGGCACAGCCTTTTAAACTTGAATAAAGTCAGACAAATACATACATAGACAAAATATCTAATAGTGGGGGAAAAAACAAGCGCAGGCCAACAACTCAACTGTCTTCATAATAATGACTTGGCAAAGATTTGGACTTAAGGAGGTGGGGAGGGGGGGAGGGGGGGAAGTCTGAAGATGGAGGAGAAGATGTTCCCAGTTTCTCCATCTTTAAACTCCCCCCCTCCCCCCCCCCCCCCCAGCCCCCTCCTTAAGTCCAAATCTTTGCCAAGTCATTATTATGAAGACAGTTGAGTTGTTGGCCTGCGCTTGTTTTTCCCCCACTATTAGATTGTTCGTCTATGTATGTATTTGTCTGACTTTATTCAAGTTTAAAAGGCTGTGCCAGTCTTGAATAAAAGTTACTCTGTGTTAGGGTTTTCTTATGGGAGCAAAAGTTACCTCACTTGTTTACTGTTTATTGTTTACTGTTGCCTGCCTCATTTCATTTTCAGTTTCATTTTGATTAAATTGACCTTATTTGTATTTGTTTCTGTCCGTCCGTGTCCTTGTCTTTTGATCTCCCTTGCATCCTTGGGTGGATCCTCAGGCATAGGCTCAAAGATTGTCCCCTACATTTTATACTATTTGCATAATGTCTTTAGTTTTTCAGCAACTCTTTTTTCCTCCCCACACTTTCGTTTGGTTTCATTTACTACTCTTCACTGGCTGCTTTGGGGGTGCTATTGGATTCTTTTTTGCACCCTTGGTGGTGAGAACACCACGATATTATGGACTGTGGTGTGTCCCTGTTTGACGCCAGGAGCGCAGACACAACCAGCCGTGTCTCCCTGATGAGTTCCGACCCAGCGGACGAAAGGCCTCGGAGCAGGCAATACAAATATATCTGCCTTCAAAAGGGATTGCGATGGTTCCCTTATGCAGCTAGTGAAGAGTTTTCATATCTGTAATATATTTTCTTAATTTCATGTTCCCAGTATCTCCATCTTCAAACTCCCCCCCCCCCCCCCCTCCTTAAGTCCAAATCTTTGCCAAGTCATTATTATTAAGACAGTTGAGTTGTTGGCCTGCACTTGTTTTTTCCCCCACTATTAGATTGTTCGTCTATGTATGTATTTGTCTGACTTTATTCAAGTTTAAAAGGTTGTGCCAGTCTTGAATAAAAGTTACTCTGTGTTAGGGTTTTCTATAGGAGCAAAAGTTACCCCACTTGTTTACTGTTTATTGTTTACTGTTCCCTGCCTCATTTCATTTCCAATTTGAAAATTAATGTTTTCGAGCATCATCGCGAATATATCCCTTTCAGAAATAAAACATAGTGACAGTAGTAGGTAATCCTTGTCGTAAGTATCCCTTTCAGAAATAAAACATAGTGACTGGAGCAGGCAATCCGTGCCATAAGTATCCCTTTCAGAAATAAAACACACTGACAAGAGCAGGTAATCCTTGCCGTAAGTAGCCCTTTCAGAAATAAAACACTCTGACAGT
>CM065734.1:42710163-42732663 GCA_033310375.1 Conus canariensis
GTCAATCGTAATTCTAAATGCTGTTTCTCTCTGCAGACAATATAACGTATTAGTTGTCATGTTTTCAACGTAAATGAATATGGACGAGAATAAAGATACACCCAAAGCCAATGCAAAATTTGGGTGTGAAACCACGAAGTAAGCTTACTTCACTGATCCAGGATCTATTTCCGTCCACCCTCTAGAACACCGTGAGAGGGGGTCCCAGTGGTAGCTCATCGGATGAGAGGTCAGCTGAGGTTCTGCTTGCAGCATACATTCAGTTAAGATCTTATACAATCACATTGTTCACTCTGACGAGTAGTAGTAAGGACAGGAATCTGGGTAATGTCTCTTTTTTGTGAGTTGGGCATGCCCAGTCAGACTCTCTTTGGGTAGACCTAGGACGTACTTCATCAGCTCACCTGTGTGTCACAGACCTACGTCATTTTCTCTGCTGTGGGAACCGTGTGTGCTCAAACACAGTCATAAGCTGGATGTGAACTCACATTGTTTCCCTCAGGAAAAGTGGAAAATGCAAAATACACATAATATGAAAATCAGTTCACACACACACACACACACACACACACACACACACACACACACACACACACACACACACACACACAACACACACACACACACACACACACACACACACACACACACACACACACAAGAGAGAGAGAGAGAGAGAGAGAGAGAGAAAAGAGAGAGAGAGATTGAACAAGTAATTCCAGGGGGAAACAAGAGCAGGTTAACAATAGCTTCATCATTTCAACACTAACTTTGGAAAGAGTCAAAAAAAAGAAAACAAGACAAAAGAAAAAAAAAGAAAAGAAAAAAAAGAAAGAAGGGTATGAAAATGAGGGCCTTAGAATGTCAATGTACAATCCTTCACCAGCAGCATAACGGGCCAGTTACAGTCCGTCTTGACAACCAATCACCTACCCAGAGGTCTTTCATCCACTAACTGGGATTCATCAATGTGACACGGCTGACTGTACAGGTCCACCCTCGGCATCAAATACAGATGTACCACCTGTAAGTTTGTGCTGATCTTGCCACCAGGAGTTCAAAATTAGAAATCCAACAGCACACAAGAACAGCCACGGCTAAGTTAAAAAAAAAAAGCAAAACAAGAAGGAAGAAATGAAAGGGAACAAGATGCTTGAAAATCGTTATGTAAAGAGTATTTAAAGAAAACAAGAAAAAATATTTAAAATAGACATACGGAACAGATAGAGAGCTTGGGCTGGATCCCATGCTGGGAGTACAAAACATCGCTCTCTAGCTCTGTATAGTTCGCTTCGCTTCATCTCGTTCTCTGCGTCGACCTCAGTCCCCCCCCCCCCCCCCCCCCCCTTAATTCCCAGCAGGTATTATAAGACTTTAATGCAATAAAGAAAGCTAGCAGACAACAGGGAGAATCCACTCTAGAGTATTGTGTTAATTGGATTTCTTCCTCTCTCCAAGCAAAGTACCACCACAGTCTTAAAATCAGCATATTGTTTTCCTGGTTCTTAACAAAGCCAAACTGGCAACATTCCATGAGTGCACACCCATTATACTGAAATACCTAGTCAAAGAAGCTTTAAATGTCTTCAAGTTTCTCGACTGATGCTTGCAAATAAGTCCTTCATGGATACATTAATGATCGCTCATCCAGAAAATACATCTGAAGAAGATGCAATGCCTTCAGGGTTTCACTTTGCTTTCCAGCATTCAGGGAACTCTAATATTTGTGCCTAAATGTCTTTTATTGGTTTCAGTTCGGCAGCATCTAACGAAATAATCCCCTCCTGCCTGGATAGAGGTCTAACTGACCTTGACTTCAATATCAGTTTATATTGTTGGATTGCAGACTTCAAGACGAGTAGACTTCAGGCAATCTGAGTGAAGAGCCGAATGTTGGACAATTTTGAACACTAGCGCTCCACAAGGATATGCTTTATTTCCATTGTTACATTGAACCCGGAGCTTTGATGGCCTTTTTCTGTATATGTGACATCAGCCGTTTGTACAGTCGTTCTTCCTGTTTACGTTGTCTCCGATCCAGAATGACGTTGAGTGTATAGAGGAAGGGATTGAGGGTGGAGTTGAGAGGCATGACGATGATGGCGATGGCCACGTTGAACTCACTGGGATGGGGTAGTTGTTGTGGGCTAGTAGACCCAGCAGTCCAACAGGAAACCAGCAGAGAAAGTCCGACATAGCTATGGTGAACAGACGACGAGCAATGGTCTGGTCTTTAGATTTCTTATTGGTGTCAGTCGATGCCATTGAATTGGCTCTTATGGACCAGTAGATGATAAGCTGTCCCATGGCGATCACCAGAAACAATAGCAAGTTAAGGACAATCATGATGATGAATGAGTATTTCTGGCCAGCAAAGTGTTTCCTAGTGATGGGCAAAGGGATGCATATCCCAGTCTGACTGTAATAGTCCCAGTGAGACGTCACTGGCAGCAGGGGAATGGTTGCTATGAGAATCCCCACACACCACAACAGAACACAGGTCACATGTGAAGATTTTTTGTGGAAGTGCAGTTGGCTGAAGGGGAACTGCAACACGAGAAAGCGGTCCAGAGTGATGAGACAGATAATGAAGGCAGACACTTCATTGGACAGCAGGGACAGGAAGCCAGCCATGTGACAGGCCACACTGTGTCTCCACTGTAGGTCCTCCCACAGGTACGTGCCCCGATAAAGCCAGTCAGCCACGCCAATCACAGCCAGGTACAAACCCATCAGAAAGTCCGACATGCACAGATGTGTTACGAAAATTCCAAAACTGGAACTGCCCGATTTCTTCGACATAGCGCGAAATACAAAACAGATCAGATTGCAGAATAAAGATAACAGCGAAAAAATAGCGAGGAAGACACGATATGCGTTGGAGCGTAGTAAAGACTCGCAGGAAGATACCTCGTCAACTGGTGCATGGCAGTTGTTGACGTTAAATCCTTCAGGTAAGGTTAACTGGCAACACAGCTTGTAGTTCTCAGTATCAACAGCCTGGAGATTGCCAAGTCCATAGAATACATCATTGGGAAAGTAAACCAGCCTGCAGCCACGCAGGTCTAGGACACGCAGTTTTTTGAGAAACCTAAATCCAGTACCCACCACACTTTCAATATCTGTGTTTGACAGATTGATGGTTTGCAAGTTTGGGAAGGCGTTTAGGGTGCTTGCATTAAAAACGTCCATCTTAATACCAGATATGTCCAGGAGATTCACAGACAGGAAGGAGATGTCACTAATAAGGTGATGAAGAACTAAAGGATTACCTGCCAACTTTAATTTGCGTAACTGTCTCACTGGAAGGAGATGAGCAGCAGTGACAGTCGTGAGAAGGTTGTGACTCAAGTCGAGCACGTGCAGGTTTTTCAGAGATGGAAGAACGAATGTCTTAAGCCTGCATAATGCTAGACCAAGATAAACCAACAAAACGTTATGTCCTAAAACATGAGGTTTCATTTGACTCCCCCGGGCTTCAAGATATCGAAGGTTGTCGTAGGTATGCAATGGTACAGCGCACGTGCAAAAGAAGGCATGACCATAGCACGTGCAGCTTTGAGGGCAGTTCAAATGACAGTACGACTCATCGTCGCGCTGGGGACAATGGTGCATGCCATCACAAATATGCTGTGCATGCACACAGATGGAAGTAGCACGGCAACGATAGTACCCAGGACACGTGCTGCTTTCACACATGGCCTCATCTTCATTACCTGGACAATCATTGACGTGGTTACAACGGACGTACACCGGCAAGCAGTAGAACTGACGCCCGAGGCACCCAAAGTGAGTCTCTGGGCATTGTGATCCTTGTGGAGTGGGTGAAAAGGAACAGTTCCCCTTTACATTGAAATTCATGAGACCTGGAGGGAAAGGAGTGTAATGTCGTAGATGTTTGATATAAGGGCTGAGAGAGTTCTTATCTGACTCACAGTCATGTTCATCCATGCCATTTAAACACTGTTCAACGAAGTCACACTTCTGATTATGTCTGACGCACTGGAGCCAAAACGTAAGGAAAGAAAGCATTTATATGAAAATCTCTCTCTCTCTCTCTCTCTCTCTCTCTCTCTCTCTCTCTCTCTCTCTCTCTCTCATGCATTCACATGCATCAGTTTCTATACAATCTCTGTCTTATTATCGTCGACTGGAGCCAAGCAGCACCAGGCCAATTAGGATAGCAAATAATTTTTTTCTGGATATTGTATTGACCACTCATCGCCAAAACAGACTTTTGTCATGAACAATTGATTATGCATAAGTAACAAATTTTAAAATGCTTGAGCTGTAATTTGTACATTTGCGGTAGCGGGTGGGAGAGGGTGCCAGCACACTTATAACTTGGAACTGCCTGTTTCTGTAGCGAAAGAGTGCATGATATGATACTACTATCAGGGCCCTATAGCCAACTGGACAGGAATAAATCAAAACAATACCTACCAGATTACGAACTCGACCAAATGACTCTGTGGCTTTAGTCAAGTGCCATGTGCATGTGGGAAATGATGCTTTGAAACATGAACGCATATTGAAACTTCGCCATGAATTCCCTGTCAGCAGAAGGAAACTGTTAAGTCCATTGGAAGCAACAGGAATCTATCATTGTTGACGTGAACCAGCATGTTCTCGGCTGATATCTTAAAAGTAAAAACGCCGCTCATTTTCATCGTTTCATTCAAACAAAAATACAAATTACACATAAGATCGGGTATAATAAGAAAAAAATCATGAAAGTAGTTCAACATAGACAGTGCCTAATTCTGGGTAGTGTTTGAAGAGTCAGTAAGAACCAAAGCAAGCGGAAGATTTCACGAGTGTAAGAGTGCAATAGAATTTTCAAGCTGGATCCGTGCGACAATAGCATTGCAGTCATAGACACATCAAGAAAACACAGCTTATTGGCTGCGCGTGCCGTTAAGTGTTGTTTTGTTGTATTTTGCTCTCAGTCAAATTATATTCAGCGAGTTATGCCTCGAAGGTGTGTGGAGGGGTATGTGCTTACATGCCCTCGTGCGCGCAAATAGACTTAAACACCGAGTCGATGGCTTGAAAAAAATTCTGTGTGTGTGTGTGTGTGTGTGTGTGTGTGTGTGTGTGTGTGTGTGTGTGTGTGTGTGTGTGTGATGGTTTGTGTGTGTGTGCGTGTGTGCTTGTGTGTGTCTAAAAAAAAGAAGAAATGGGTACTCTGAATACAGTTACAAACGGGAACTGGAATCTGGTTTTCCACCCAAGCTGACATTATGGGAACCCAAAAGAAAAAGACCCGTAAAAATCCCAATGCTCGGATATACTATCTGAACTAGTGTCCAAACTAGAGAACACTGCTGCATGAAGTAGAAAGAAACTCGTTGAGAGCGTGGCAGCAGAGAGTCCTCAGAAGAGAAGCCCCCTTCAAGCAAGTGTTTCGGCCCTTATGTCCTGACACTCTATGGGGGGTTGGGCCACACCCGGTCCATGACTCCGGATGTCCCTCTGCTGCTTCTTTTTTCCCCATCTTGGGACGAGCCATGGCTGGGATTCGAACCCATGACCCTCTGGACATGCTCATTTTCCACTTAACGACTCGCACTCTAACCACTGAGCCACAGGGACACCTGATATTTGTAGGAAATTTAAGCCTTATGAAGTTCACTTTCGTTCCTCCTTGACCAGATCCAGCTTAAACACCTCTCTGCCGCTTCTGCCATTGCTTCCAGGGCTCTGGTTTTTGCCCTCCCTGCAACTGAGAGCTGTTTCATGAGGCTGTATGCAGACGTTCCTACAAAACCCCTAGCTCCAATATCTGCAGTGAGGACTTTGACCTGATAGCCTTCTCTCCTCAGGCTTTTTGCCAGATCAGCATACTTTTCAGTCTTGTAGATTTGAGCTGTCTCCATTCTGTTCTCATATGGCACCGTGAGCTCGATCATGATCAGCTGCTTGGTTGACTGAGAGTGGACTACTATGTCCGGTCTCATGCCACTCTTGCTGATGATCTCTGTGTGACTCTTCCATTCTGGGAGATCTGCAGTGCACTCCCAGTCATCTGCCCCGTCCAGCAGACTCTGCCTGCATGTTCCGAGTGGCACTGTTGTTCTTGGCCATGATTTGCCGCCTCCTGCCGTGAAGAATGTTGCGGGTGCTTTTGGAGTCCTGCTTTTCCTTTTTTATGGTGGTGGTACTAGCCCAGACTACTTGTACAATCTCTTTGAGCACTTGGTTGTGCCTCCACGTGTACCTTCCTTGAGCCAGGGCTACTTTACATGAGTTAGGACATGCTCCACTGTTTGTTTTTCATGGCAGAGGGGGCATGCAGGATCGTCTGTTTTTCCTCACTTTTGAGGGCAGAAGGTCATATGCAGATCTGAGAATGAAGCTGATCCTGAGAGGGGCCATGTGCCAAATGTCATTCCAAGTGAGACTTCTTTGGAGTGCATTCTCCCACGTTGTCCATTGCCCTTGCTGGCTCTGCTGGACTGCTTTTTGGGGTCTTTTTTGGTCTTCTTCTTTTCTCATCTCCTGAATCATCATGTCTTTTTTGGGTTTTCCTTTGGCCTTTGACCGCCATTCAGTTTTGGTCACCCCCAGTCCTTGTCTGTTGGTCTGTGTTGTGTCCTGTTATTTCTCTGATCTTGAGACTTTCTTTTGCAGAATCCATCGCCTCTTAAACTTTCCATTTTCTGCCTGTCTTCAGCTGGGGCTTGATTGCTTCTACCACCTTGTCTCCTGAGTCCTCCAGCATGCTTTGAAGCCTGATCTTTCCTGCTTTGTATTCTTCCAGGATGGATTTCAGTGGTAGTTTCAGCTTTGCTTGGCGACAGTACAGCGCTATGTCAGTCAGACAGGGCGGGACACCAAGCCATTTCCTTGTGAACTTGTTGATTTTGGCTTCCATTGCCTCCACTATGCTGGTGCAGATGTCGTATATCATCAGAGGCCATAGGAGCTTTGGTATCAACATGAACTGCAGACACCAGACCTTGTATTTGCCAGGGAGCCCACACTGGTCAATGGTCTCCAAGCCTTCTTCCGACATCTGTTTGGTTTCTTTTGCTCTTTGTGTGTCTTTCAGCGTATCATCATACCATCTTCCAAGGCTCTTGACTGGCTCTTCTGTGACTGTTGGAATGACCTGGTTGGCAACACTGAAGACCACAGATTCGGCCACTTTTCCTTTCCTCAGTGAGAGACTCCGTGATTTCTTTGGCTTGAACTTCATTCTGGATGAGGCAACTATGTCGTCCAGCCTTTCCAGCACATGACGTGTCTCGTCTTCTCTGGATGAAATCACTGTAGTGTCATCCATGAAGGCCTTGAGAGGGGGCATCTTGTATCCATCGCCAAGGTCTGTTTGTCTTGCGTTGCTTGTTGCTGCTTTCAAGATGACTTCCATTGCCAACACGAACAGTATTGGGGAAATTGCACAGCCCATTGTAATGCCCACTTCCAAGTTGATCCAATCTGTTGTGTACTCCTTGGTAGAGAACCGCATTGAGAAGCCATTGAAGTACTTCTTGAGCATGTCGCAGATGTTCTTTGGCACATGGTACATCTTAAGAGCCAACTGTATCATCTCATGGGGGTACAGATCCATATGCGTTTGCCAGATCAAGCCACACTACGTCCAGGTCTCTCTGTTCTGTTTTTGCTCTTTGGATTTCATCCCAGATCATTGTGGCGTGTTCTACACAGCCAGCCACACCTGGGTGCCACCTTTCTGGACTGACACATACAAGTACTTGTTTTCCATGAGGTACTTGGTCAGCCTTGCTGCCATGATGGAGAAGAAGATTTTCCCTTCGACGTTCAGTAGTGATATTGGCCTGAACTGGCTGATGTCACTTGAGTTTTGCTCTTTGGGGATGTACACACCATCTGCCATCATCCACTGGCCGCTGATCTTCTGGTTTCTCCAAGCTGATCGCAGCAGCCTGTGGAGCCACTCCAGCACATTGGGATATTTCTTGTACAGCTGGTAAGGTATTCCGTTTGGCCCTGGTGATGATTTGGCTCTGGCTTTGTCGACCACCTTCTTGATTTCCACCAACGTTGGAGGCTTGTCATTGAACTGTTCCTCAGGGTTGGTTGGCCACACCAGACCTTGAATGTTGAATGGTGCTTTGCTCTGTGAGTCAGAGTATGGTTTCTTCAGATGCTGCTCAAGAACTCCTTTGTCCACACTTAGGGTCCCAGATTTTGGCTGCTCAAACAGTGTTCTGGCAAACTGGAAGGGGTCTCTGAAGAAGCGCTCTTGTGTCCTCTTCTTTTTGCCCTTCCTCTTCCTCGCAGATTCCGCTTTGCTGAGGGCGCTGTGTTTTGCTTTCAGGTCTTTCCAGAGCTTTTCCAAGCCTTGTTGTTCAGCTGGCAGTGCGGCATACACAATGTCCCCATATGTGGCTAGTTTGTGTCCCAGGGTGCTTTTCCCTATCAGTGCATCGAGTCTTTGGACGATTTTTGCATCCAGTTTCTCCCAATCTTCAGTTTCTTTTGCTCGTGGCAGGTTGAGTTTCAGGCGCCTGGCATCGAGGGCCTGTGCAAATTCCTCATCCGAACCAACAGCGTGGATGTCCTTGGCACTGTGGTTTAAATCCTGGCCTTGGTCTTCCGACGTCTTATCTGCTGATGCAGTGCGCTGCTGCTCATTCAGATGAGTCTTCACATATCCCATCTTCGTTCTGTGGATCTTCATGCCACGGGTGGTAGCGAAACGCTTTCCACAGACACATGGATATTCCATTTGGTCCATGTTCATAGTCCGTTTGAAATTTGCAGTCGTGATTGGTTGAGCACCGATGGATTCATCATTCTCTCCCCCTTTCGGTGAATCCTGGGAGCATCTTTTCTTTTTGTACTTAGTAGCCACATGTTGAAGGCAAAGTGGGGAGCCAGCCCACAGAGCCCTTGGTTCTGGTCTTTCCAGTGTCCTCCGGTCTTTCCCGGACGTCCGCCGGCCTATTTCCGGAAGTCAATGGTTTACCCATGCATAAGTAGAAAGAAACTCGTGGAGAGCGTGGCAGCAGAGAGTCCTCAGAAGAGAAGCCCCCTTCAAGCAAGTGTTTCGGCCCTTATCTCCTGACACTCTAGGGGGGTTGGGCCACACCCAGTTCACGACTCCGGATGTCCCTCTGCTGCCCCCTTTTTTCCCATCGTGGGACGAGCCATGGCTGGGATTCGAACCCATGACCCTCTGGACATGCTCATTTTCCACTTAATGACTCGCACACTAACCACTGAGCCACAGGGACACCTGATATTTGTAGGAAATTTAAGCCTTATGAAGTTCACTTTTGTTCCTCCTTGACCAGATCCAGCTTGAACACCTCTCTGCCGCTTCTGCCATTGCTTTCAGGGCTCTGGTTTTTGCCCTCCCTGCAACTGAGAGCTGTTTCATGAGGCTGTATGCAGACGTTCCTACAAACCCCCTAGCTCCAATTCCTGCAGTGAGGACTTTGACCTGATAGCCTTCTCTCCTCAGGCTTTTTGCCAGATCAGCATACTTTTCAGTCTTGTAGAATTGAGCTGCCTCCATTCTGTTTTCATATGGCACCGTGAGCTCGATCATATTTTGTTCTCACGGCTTCAAACTTCCTTTGGATTCAAAGACACAGCTCTCGACTGGATTATCTCTTACTTGACTGGACGGACTCAGACAGTGTGTGTACAGGGAAGATACTCAGACAGTTCTCCTCTTAGGTACGGTGTGCCTCAGGGTTCTGTACTTGGGCCAGTCCTTTTTGTGCTGTATGCTAGTCCTGTGTCTGACGTCATCAGTGGTCACGCCATGTCGCATGAGAGCTTTGCTGACGATACTCAGCTTCATCAGTCGGCTCCCATTGCTGAAACTGACTCACTGATTTCTCGGACGCGGGGCTGCATTGCAGACCTGAAGGACTGGATGACAACCAACAAACTACAACTAAACGACGACAAGACGGAACTCATGTTCGTGACAAAACAGCCTAACCATCCTTCTCTGCCTTCAACTGTCACTATCAATGACTGTGCTGTCTCTGTCTCCACCTCTGTCCGCAGTCTAGGGGTCATACTTGACCAATCCCTCTCCTTTGAGAAACAGGTTTCAAATATTTGCAAGATTGCCTATTTAGAACTAAGAAGAATCAGCTCTGTACGTCACCTTCTCTCTACAGATGCTACAAAAACTCTCATTTGTGCATTTGTCTTATCTAGAATAGATTACTGCAACTCACTTTTGGCCGGCCTTCCAAAATACCTGATAGAAAGATTACAGCGAATCCAAAATCATGCAGCCCGAGTCGTTTGTAGAGCAAGAAAACATGCTCACATTTTGCCTCTCCTCCACTCTCTTCACTGGCTATCTGTCTCAAACCGTATCTCGTACAAAATCTCAACTCTCACTTTCTCTGCTCTCTTTGAAAATGGACCTTCTTATCTCTCAGATCTCCTTAAAATCTACACCCCCTCTCGACAACTACGCTCCTGTGCTGACGACCGCCTTCTGCGAATGACTCGCTTCAGGACTACTACTGGTGAAAGATCTTTCTCTTTTCAAGCTCCAGCGACGTGGAACAGACTGCCAGACTGTCTCAGACATTCAGATTCTATCTCTTCTTTCAAGCCTAAACTTAAAACCCATCTATTTTCTCATAATTAGTCAATGCTGTGGGGAGAGGGGGGGGGGGGTACAACCTAACTCATAGCCGTCTGGGCCTTTTCAAATGTAGCGTATGTGTATGTTCTCTATTATATGTATTTGTTGTATGATTGAACGTTATAGGATTAAGTTTTTGTAGTGATATTTGAAGAATAAGT
Source organism: Conus canariensis (assembly GCA_033310375.1). Lineage (NCBI taxonomy): Eukaryota > Metazoa > Mollusca > Gastropoda > Neogastropoda > Conidae > Conus > Conus canariensis. The sequence continues at coordinate 42,720,937 of CM065734.1, forward strand.
GAATGTCGCATTGGTAGGATTAGGATTTGTTAGTTATTGTAGTAATAGTATTTGTAGTTGGGTGTAAGGTGTATTATTGTATATGAGAAGGGTGAATGTAGTATGACTTTGTAAAGCGCTTAGAGAAATTCATTTGATTAAGCGCTATATAAGAAATCATTATTATTATTATTATCAGCTGCTTGGTTGACTGAGAGTGGACTACTATGTCTGGTCTCATGCCACTCTTGCTGATGATCTCTGTGTGACTCTTCCATTCTGGGAGGTCTGCAGTGCACTCCCAGTCATCTGCCCCGTCCAGCAGACTCTGCCTGCATGTTTCGAGTGGCACTGTTGTTCTTGGCCATGATTTTCCGCCTCCTGCCGTGAAGAATGTTGCGGGTGCTTTTGGAGTCCTGCTTTTCCCTTTTTATGGTGTTGGTACTAGCCCAGACTACTTGTACAATCTCTTTGAGCACTTGGTTGTGCCTCCACGTGTACCTTCCTTGAGCCAGGGCTACTTTACATGAGCTTAGGACATGCTCCACTGTTTGTTTTTCATGGCAGAGGGGGCATGCAGGATCGTCTGTTTTTCTCCACTTCACCAGGAAGTACTAAGAAAATGAAGAAAATATCATCCGCAAATCTTAAGCTACACATGAAGAAGATCTAGTTCATTTCTGGACCCTACCAAGTGTCTTGACCGAAGCTTCTGTTACTGTTCGAATATCTGGGTAAGCTACAGTGAACGTAACTTTTTTAGATTCTTTTTGTTTCCATAGCTAGAGACTTCGTGATTTCTTTGGCTTAAACTCCTTCTTGATAAAGCAACAAACTTGTCTAACTACTTCAGTATTCTATGTTTCATCTTTCTTGGTGAAAAAGACTGCTATGTCATCCGTGCAGACCGCCAGAGCGGACATTTCGTATCCGTTCAAAGATCTTCTGAGCCGATACCACACATAGTTGCTTTCGAGATTATCTCCATCGTCAGATCAGACAGTATTTGAGAAATTGCACGGCCCATTGCTGTGCAAACTTCCAGACTGATACAGACTGTTTTGTATTCCTTTTGAAGCCATGCAAAGATTTTCTCAGTTTTTCCCGGATGTTCTTTGGGACAAAATACCTCTCGAGCGCGAGTTGAATCATCATATGTGGAACTAATCCACATGCGCTTGCCAGATCGAGCCACACCGCGTCTCTATCCTCTCTTTCTGTCTTAGCTTTGTGGATTATTTTACAGAGGACACTGGCGTGTTCTGCACAGCCAGACACTCCCAAAATGCCTCATTTCTGGACTGACATATCCAAGTTTTCATATTTCTGTGATGAATTCATCTACCCAATTGCCGTGACGCAGACAAAGATACTGCTCACAACGTTCAGAAGTGTTATTAGTCTGAACTGGTTGATGTCACTCGAGTTTTACGGTTTTAGAATGTACCGTCTATCAACTATCATCCGCTGGTCGCTGATTTAAAGGTTCATCCATGCTGGTCTTATCATTTTCTGGAACCATTCAAAGACTTTGGGACATTTCTTATACAGTAGAAATGTCACACCACTGGGTCCAGGCGAAGATTTGCTGTAGCTCTTTACACCTTGGTGCTACTTTGAAACGTTATTTAAATCGAAGAAGATGTAATGCACAAAATGCAAAATGAACTTTTCGAATTAGAAATGAAGACCAATAGTGATCATTGATTTGAGTTATCAGGGAAAGTTTTAGCGAAATAGCGACAACCATAAATAACACTGAATTTGTACTTTTTCCTATGCTCTTTTCTGAAAATAACTTTTTCAGTAGTTTTACTGTAGATTTTTTTCTTAAGATGTTGTCACAACTAACGTAAATGTATCAAAATACTGTGCATGGTAAAGGACGATCTGGGAAATACACAGTATGTTTTACCCCTGGATTTATCCCAACCCGTTTGATGAATTTCCTGGAAATGGGTCTACTGATCGTGATAGATTGTACATAGGAAATGAACAAACACATGTCAAATATAACATTTTCATAAGGCTAAAATCACGTGGAAGTTTATTCATCTGTACTGTATTCTGTGTCTAATGCATGTATGTCAAATATAACCTTTTCATACAGGCTAAAATTACGTGGAAGTTTTTTCATCTATACTGTATTATGTGTCTTACATATGTTGAATATAGCCTTTTCATACAGAAAAAGCCAAGTTTATTCATCTTTACTGTAATCTGTGTCCACAATATGTCATATGGAGCTTTTTCACACACGCTACTGTATTCTGTGTCTGATATAGGTCAGATATAACATTTCCATAAAGGCGAAAATCACGAAGAAGTTTATTCATCTGTACTGTAATCTGTGTGTCCAATATATGACAGTCATAACCTTTTCATACGATCTACTGTAGTCTGTGTCTGATATATGTCAAATACAACCTTTTCATTAAGGCTAAAATCTCGAGGAATTTTATTCATCTGTACTGTATTCTGTGTCTAATTTATGTCAAATATAGTCTTTTCATATTCGTCTGTAACGTATTCTGTGTCTAATGTATGTCAAATATAGCCTTTCATATTCATCTGTACTGTATTCTGTGTCTAACATATGTCAAATATTGCCTTTTCCTACTCATCTGTACTGTATTATGTGTCTAATATATGTCAAATATTGCCTTTTCCTATTCATCTGTACTATATTCTATGCCCAATATATGTCAACTATAGCCTTTTCATACAAGCTACTGTATTCTGTGTCTGATATATGTCAAATATACACTTTTCATATTCATCTGTACTGTATTCTGTGTCTAATATATGTCACATATAGCCTTCTCATATTTATCTGTGTCTAACATATGTCAAAGTTTGCCTGCTAATATTCATCTATACTGTATTATGTGTCATATAAACGTCAAATATTACATTTTCGTATTCATCTGTACTGTATTCTGGGTCTAATATATGTCAAATATTGCCCCTTCCTATTCATCGGTACTGCATTTTGTGTCTAATATATGTCAAATATTGCCTTTTCCTATTCATCTGTACTGTATTCTGTGTCTTATCTATGTCAAATATAGTCTTTTCATATTTATCTGTACTGTATTCTGTGTCTAATATAAAATGTCAAATATAGTCTTTTCCTATTCATCTGTACCGTATTCTGTGTCTAATATATACTAATTATAGTCTTTTCCTATTCATCTGTACTGTATTATGTGTGTAATATATGTCAAATATTGTCTTTTCACATTCATCTGTACTGTATTCTGTGTCTAATATATGTTAAATGTAGTCTATTCATATTCGTCTGTACTGTATTCTGTGTGTAACATATGTCAAATGTAGTCATTTCATATCTATATGTACTATATTTTGTGTCTCCATGTGTGTGACATCATACCTGGTGGTTTCCACAGTGGAAGAGATCAGCCCCACAGGCGCGAAAGACACAGAACTGCTCATCGCTGTAGTCTCTGCAGTCAGCGCGGTGGTCACATACCAAGGTGTACGGCACACTTTCAATGCCATTGCTGCACACAAACATTGGCGGAGCGGGACTGACCGGGGACAAGCACGTTAACACGTACTCCCAGCAAGCACTCTGCACATCACACGATGAAGACGGGTGCGTCACGTGACCAGCTGGGCAGACGACAAAAGTGTCCCTCTTGAATAGAGACACGTTTCTGGGATGTTGAAACGCTATTGGTTCCCGTACTTTGGCTTCTTTTGGCTTTTCACACACAATGTCCCCATGGTATGGTCTGGAACACTCAACGAGTTGAAGGCTGTTGACGTGTCTGCCAACACCGGTTATGTGTGCACTAGAGTAAAGGTAATTCATTGCAAAGCAAAATGGGGATCTTCTCGCAGAACCTGAAGAAGTGAAATGGTAAAAATATCCCACCGTCCTGTCAGTTAATTGCAGCGTATTCCTGTACCTGGTGAACAATACACAAAAAGGATCATCTTTTATCCTTTTCTTGTGTTATAGCCTATAAGACCGATGATACGCTCAAGCTTTTGCGTTTATATCACCATAGCCCAACCGACCACAGTGAACCTTTGTACGGCTGTCACACTTCAAAAAGGACAGATGCTGAAGAGGTTAGATCATCAAGAAAATTCTTATCCTGAACACGAAACAAACGAGACAGCAGTTAATGACATGGAAGCTGTACTATCGACATCTTATGGCATGTAAGATTAGGTGAAGCTGAGAACCGCTGGTAATCCGCTTCTTTTTTCACTTTACAAACAACAACAAACACAGCAAATGCTTACAAAGTCACGGAAAACTGTTAAATGCCACAAAAAAGACATTGGAAATGCTGTATAGGCAAATAGATTCTGTAGAATCGAGAGCCAGTGTTCACCCTGAATGGTGTGTACAAATATCACATCCGATAGCATTAAGAAGTAGGTGGAGGAGGAGGAGGAGGAGAAGGTGGAGGAGGAGGTGGAGAAGGCGGAAGAGGAGGAGGAGGAAGAAGAAGAAGAAGAAGAAGAAGAAGAGAAGAAGAAATAATTACACGGCGACAAAAGCTCAGATTATCAACACAGCAACAACGAACGACAGAACACTCCGACCCAGCGGGAGCGCTGCTAATACAATGCTACAGACTGCCCTTAACCAGGAAAAGACCCAGAAATTCTTCGCCTCGGACAGAGAAACGATACCACACCAAGACGTGTAAAACAATGGGAACATTCTGTACAGAGTGGAGAGCATCTCACCACAAAAACAAGACAACGATGTGAAGAGGAAAGACAGACCTCACGATGCTCCAACAACAGTAAAGTTGTCACAAGAGAGAGAGAGAGAGAGAGAGAGAGAGAGAGAGAGAGAGAGAGAGAAAGAGGAGAGCGTATTAAAACTTGATCCTCTCGAGTCCATGACAGGGAAGACTGTACGCAACATTCTATTTATACGAACTTAGATCAAAGGTGCAGTTAAGAATCAAATCCAAGATCCCCATCACTACTGCTCCTTTTTTCAGGAAACGGTTGAAATGTCATATTCGGGGAAAAGGAAAAGCAATAAGATAGCGAATGAATGATGATGATGATAATGATGATGATGATTATGACGACGACGACGACGACGACGACGATGATGATGATGATAGTCATTCAAACTGAAGTTACAACAACAAGAAAAACAACGACGCAACAACAACGACAACGACAACAACATTAAATAAAACAACAACAACAACAACAACATCAGCAACAACGATAATGATAATGATAATGAGAAAAAAGAAGAAGAAGAAGAAGAAGAAGAAGAAGAAGAAGAAGAAGAAGAAGGAAAAACAAAACAAAACAATAATATGATAACAACAACAGCAGCAGCAACAACAACAATATCAATGATAATAATAATAATGATAATGATAATAATAATTATTATTATAATGATAACAATAACAATAATAATAATAACAGTACTACTACTACTACTAGTAATACCAATAATATTAATGATAATAATGACAAAGATAATGATGATAATCATAGTATCATTGATGATAATGATAATAATAATGAAATCAACAGTAATAATAATGAAAATAACAGTAAACATAATGATAATGATAATAATGACAATAAAATAATAATGATGGTGATAATAATGATAACGATAGTAGTAGTGATGATTTTGATTATAACGATAATAGTAATAACAACAATATTAATGATATATAATAATCATAATCATTGTAAGATTAATGACAGTAATGATGATGATGATGATGATGATGATGATGATGATGATAATAATAATAATAATACAAATATTGATAATAATAATAATAACAATAAAAATAATAATGATAATAACAATAATGAGGATGATAATAATGATAATGATAATGGTAATAGGAGTAATGATGATGATAATAACGATAATAGTAAAAACAACAACAATGATAATGATAAATAACTATCATAATCATAATAACATTAATGACAACTACAACAATGATAATAATAATAATAATAACAATAATAATAATAACAATAATAATAATAACAACAATAATAAAACAACCAGCATGACCCATAAAACACGGGGAATGGAATCCCTGTCCCCATCTCAGCAATCGCATCAAATGTTGAAGCGGCATGAACAGAGCAAATGAACAACAATGAAAAAGAAAGAAAAAAAGAAATATTGATATGAAATAGAATGAAAATATGAAAATGAGTGAACCAAGCCTCACAACAGGTAAGGACAAGAGAGTGATATATTATGACCTGTAGAAAATCATTATGGTGTGAATTTACATGATGTGAAATTATATGGTTTGAAATATTTTTTATAATAATTTGATTGATTTTTCATATACATTGATATCAAAAGTGGTGATATTGTTATTATTATTATTACTTTTTATTATTATTATTATTATTTCTTTTCTTTTTTTTTTCTCTGAAAGAAATCTATGAATCTTTGTACACGCTGATCCCGGCGGTACTGTCTTGGGGGGGCTTTAGGGACTCAGATCCAATATTCAAATTCAAGAATGTCTCTAAAACATTACTGAAACAGTGGATGGGAGTTCCGGAAGCTGTCCAGACCGTGCCCTCGGAGAAAGCACAATTAGAAAATGGCCATCTATACATGTACCGGGAAAATAAGACAAAGTAAGAGGAACAAATAGGAGTGAAAGAAGGATGGAAAGTGATCTGCTGAATGCAACACTGCGGAATATTAAATGAAAAGACAAAGACTGAAACTGTAAGAGCATAAGTTCTAAGGCAAATTAGCACTGTTCATATTAAGGATGTTGATGTTCTTTTATATATCTCTCTGCGTGCCCACCAACCTAGCTAATGACAATGATATACACTTGTGTATGTGTGTGTGTGTGTGCGAGCGTGTGTGTGTGTGGATGTTGCCTCCTTGTTAGTTTCTTTTTGTGATTGTTTGTTTGCGACTGAATACACCTTTTGAGAATTGCCTAACTATTGAAATATTTCCTCCAAAATTTAATGTGCATAGGAAACATATATTTACAATACTGAAACTGTACTTTCATTCACTCACAGATAATTAGATTGTGATAATAAAACTCTTTATTCAGTCTTAGACAAATAAGAGGTTTATAACATTATTATTGGCACAAATTCTTGGATACAAATTTGAATTAATATGTACATCACAAGCTTAAAACAAGTGTATGTTGTACTTGTATACGATGACTGAGAGTGAGAGGATTTTTTGTTGTTTTATAATGTAACGTGTGTTCATATGTTCATGAATTTCCTGAAGGAATTTAAAAAAACAAAACAAAAAACCAAAAAAAAGAGAGAGTGACTCATTGCGCTTCACCCTGTCCTCTCTGCTAACTGATAACTTTGCAAACAAGGAGAAGCACGGGCAGAATGTTGATTGTCTTCTCCTTCTTCTTCTTCTTCTTCTTCTTCTTCTTCTGCGGTTGATGTTTTTTTTTTCTTTTTTTCTTTTTTTGCGTCAGATCTTCAATCCTGTCGCTACGATAAATCCTGCATATTCATTGTGAAATTGTTGAACAAAAATGGGAACGCTCGATAAAAATCAAAAAAAAGGGAGAAACTGCTGAAACGGAAGCTGGTGGTTTAGGCTGGGGGCGAGGGGTTGTGGAATGGGGGTATGGGGGGTGTGGAGGGGGTCACCTCCTGTTCTGTTTATCGCTTGCTGACAAAAAAATTTATCTGTCCAAAGAAACCGTTCAAGCTCACTCGTTAAGTATGCAACCGTCATACGACAATCATATGTCATACGACAATTATAGATTGAAAAATTGTTTTGGGCCTATCTCGTTGACAGATAAGCATAGAAACTGAGCGGTTGACAGATAACGAATTCAACATCTATGCACATGCTAAATTTGAAGTCATATCGTTCAGCGATTTGTGGGAAGATGCGTAGTTTATATCTACGAGACATTGAAATCATCATCAAGCGGTCGTCAGTGTCCAGCAGAATGGGTCAGCGGTCAGAGCTTGGACGTCTCTTCAGTCTCCGGGCATGTCACGTTGAATGTTTTATTAATACCACTTCACGTTTGTCTCTCTCTCTCTCTCTCTCTCTCTCTCTCTCTCTCTCTCTCTCTCTCCTCTCTCTCTCTCTCTGGGGTCCATCAGGGTTTTGTACCGCCTTGTGCAGTCACCTTTTGCACATCATGGAAGATACTGGAGTTTGATTCCAGAGCAACCTGACTGTCTTTTCCTACTCCGCTTTGTGCTCAGAATCCTTCTATCGGAGACTAAAGTCAAAGACTCAAGCTTCTTGTAGGTCACTTACAGTTTCACAGCTGTATAATACAACTGATAGGAAATTCTGTTACAAAAATCTCAGCTTGTTTTTTGGTGAAAACTTCTTTTTCGACCAGATTTTTCTGACGTGCTCCCATAAGAAAACATACTTCAGAGTAACTTTTATTCAAGACTGGCGTAGCCTTTTAAACTTGAATAAAGTCAGACAAATGCAATGACGAACAATCAAATAGTGGGGGAAAACAAGCGCAGGCCAACAACTCCTCCGTCATCACAGGCCAACAACCCCTCCGTCTTTGTATTTGTCTGACTTTATTCAAGTTTAAAAGGCTGTGCCAGTTTTGAATAAAAGTTACTCTGAGTTAGGTTTTCTTATGGGAGCAAGAGTTACCCTACTTGTTTATTGTTTATTGTTTACTGTTCCCTGCCTCATTTCATGGTCAATTTCGCTGACGTGGTTAAAACCGTCTGGTCTTTTCCTACGTTATAGTTCAGTTCTTTGGTAATTTTACTCTGGTTGTTGATGAAACGTCCCAGGTACGTGAAATCCATGACGATCTTATTGTAAGACGGGAATGCATCACTTTGTGGATACTGGTTGCATGACGAACAAGCCAAGCGCCTCCCCTTACCCCCCCCCCCCCCATCCCCCCCTCCCCTTGCAGCCTCACGGATAGCATCCGCTAGGTCTTGTAGACACTGTGGACTGTCTGATATTGCTGCCGTAGCATCCATAATATCGAGATCTGACAGCCTGTGTCATTCGCGCCAGTTGATACTCTGCGGGGGAACCTGACATAATGACGCAGCACGACTCGTACGGCACACAAAACCGACGAAGACTGTGAGGTCAAGCACAATAGTCAGGGAATGTGTGGCTGTCCACACTGATTTGGTGGAGAAGACTTCGGCTCTCAATGACGTGAAGTCCACTGATCAGACCGCACAAGAAAGTTAGTGAACAACCTCTTCGAGCTCTGGTTCAATCAAAACTAAGGATGGACGAATTCTGTCGGATGGCATGGGAAAGTTTGCAAAGGGCTGAACACTGCTGTGAAGAACTTGCATGCCTCCATTCAGACCCTTCTGCCCAGCTCGATGATCCTTCTACTGGCCTTCTCATGGAGATGGGCGTTTTCCCTGCAGAGGAACAAGGAAGTGAAGAACGGCTTACAGACTCTTCTGTCCGGCAATGAGTTCCTCATGCAGCTTTAGTTCATTACTATGGTGGTAGTGATGATCATGATAATGATGATGATGATGATGATGATGATGATGATGATGATGATGATGATGATTGTGGTAGTGATGCTGACGATGATAATAATGATGAAACCGATGTTGATGATGATAATAATAATAGTAACAATAACGATGATGATATGTTTATAGCAAAAACAACAATCAATAACGATAATAACAAGAATGGCGAAGATGATGATGTATGATGATGATGATGATGATGATGATGATGATGATGATGATGATGATGATGATCATCATCATCATCATCATCATCATCATCATCATCATCATCATCATCATAATGATTTCTTATATAGCGCTTAATCAAACGAATTTCTCTAAGCGCTTTACAAAGTCATACTACATTCACCCTTCTCATATACAATAATACACCTTATACCCAACTACAAATACTATTACTACAATAACTAACAAATCCTAATCCTACCAATGTGACATTCACTTATTCTTCAAATATCACTACAAAAACTTAATCCTATAACGTTCAATCATACAACAAATACATATAATAGAGAACATACACATACGCTACATTTGAAAAGGCCCAGACGGCTATGAGTTAGGTTGTACCCCCCCCCCCCCTCCCCACAGCATTGACTAATTATGAGAAAATAGATGGGTTTTAAGTTTAGACTTGAAAGAAGAGATAGAATCTGAATGTCTGAGACAGTCTGGCAGTCTGTTCCACGTCGCTGGAGCTTGAAAAGTGAAAGATCTTTCACCAGTATAGTCCTGAAGCGAGTCATTCGCAGAAGGCGGTCGTCAGCACAGGAGCGTAGTTGTCGAGAGGGGGTGTAGATTTTAAGGAGATCTGAGAGATAAGAAGGTCCATTTTCAAAGAGAGCAGAGAAAGCGAGAGTTGAGATTTTGTACGAGATACGGTTTGAGACAGATAACCAGTGAAGAGAGTGGAGGAGAGGCGAAATGTGAGCATGTTTTCTTGCTCTACAGACGACTCGGGCTGCATGATTTTGGATTCGCTGTAATCTTTCTATAAGGTATTTTGGAAGGCCGGCCAAAAGTGAGTTGCAGTAATCTATTCTAGATAAGACAAATGCACAAATGAGAGTTTTTGTAGCATCTGTAGAGAGAAGGTGACGTACAGAGCTGATTCTTCTTAGTTCTAAATAGGCAATCTTGCAAATATTTGAAACCTGTTTCTCAAAGGAGAGGGATTGGTCAAGTATGACCCCTAGACTGCGGACAGAGGTGGAGACAGAGACAGCACAGTCATTGATAGTGACAGTTGAAGGCAGAGAAGGATGGTTAGGCTGTTTTGTCATGAACATGAGTTCGTCTTGTCGTCGTTTAGTTGTAGTTTGTTGGTTGTCATCCAGTCCTTCAGGTCTGCAATGCAGCCCCGCGTCCGAGAAATCAGTGAATCAGTTTCAGCAATGGGAGCCGACTGATGAAGCTGAGTATCGTCAGCAAAGCTCTCATGCGACATGGCGTGACCACTGATGACGTCAGACACAGGACTAGCATACAGCACAAAAAGGACTGGCCCAAGTACAGAACCCTGAGGCACACCGTACCTAAGAGGAGAACTGTCTGAGTATCATGTATCAAGAAGAAGAAGAAGAAGAAGAAGAAGAAGAGAACCTTCATCATCATCATCATAGTAATGATAATGATAATTACAAGAATAACAACAACTACAACAAAAACAACAACAGCAGCAGCAACAAAAACCACATTAACAACAACAACAACAGCAACTATAATAATTATTATTATTATCATAATAATGAAAATAAATAAATAAATAAATAATAACAATAACAGTAATAATGAAATTGATAATGATAATGATAACAAGAATAACAGCAACAACAACAACACCAATCATCATCATCATCATCATCATCATCATCATCATCATCATTATCACCATCATTATGATAATAATGACGATGATGATGATGATTATGATAACAATAATAGTAATGATGATAATAATACTAATGACAATAATGATAATTATAATAGTATTAATAATAATAACTACGATAATAATAATAATAATAATAATAATAATAATGAATAATAATAAATATAATGCTAATAATAATAATAGTAATAATAATAATGAATAATAATATTAACAACAAAAATAATGAAGATAATCTTAATGTAAGAATGGTACCACCACTACTACTACTTCTACTGCTACTAACAATGAAGAAGAAGAAGAAGATGATGATGATGATGATGATGATGATG
>CM065734.1:42737663-42745163 GCA_033310375.1 Conus canariensis
CTGACATCAGCCTGTAGATTTCGCTTTACTCTGCTAACATCAGTCCTGTAGATTTCGCTTTACTCTGCTGACATCAGTCCTGTAGATTTCGCTTTACTCTGCTAACGTCATTCGCTCTCTGCTGTAGATTTCTCTTTACTCTGCTACATCAGTCCTGTAGATTTCTCTTTACTCTGCTGACATCAGTCCTTTAGATTTGGCTTTACTCTGCTAACATCAGTCCTGTAGATTTCTCTTTACTCTGCTGACATCAGTCCTGTAGATTTCTCTTTACTCTGCTGACATCAGTCCTGTAGATTTCTCTTTACTCTGCTGACATCAGTCCTGTAGATTTCTCTTTACTCTGCTACAACATCAGACTCTAACGCTGAGCTGAACAGCACCTGATGAAAGAAAGTAACGGTTATGACGATAATTCATGATGCACGCAAATTGTTGAGAGAGTCCAAATAGATGAAAATGTGGTATTGTTTGCAAGGCTGAATGTCGGGTTGACAGACTCGACAGAGAGAGAGATGAAGATTTAAATCGAAAATATATATATATATATATATATATATATACAAATTATAAACAAAGCTTGCTCTTATGTCTTAGATTGAAGAAATAGGGGATGATAAGCATACATATCTGTAGTGGTAGATCATTCTACCTAACTAACAGTGTGTGCTTGAGTGGGTGAATGGGAAAAATAAAATAAATGCTTCTCAAAATGAACCTTCAGCAAGCTTATAGTCTCCAAGAGGGAGACAGTCTCCAAAGGGGAGGAAACCACTAACATATAACTCCTGGTCAGATACCGATATTTCGAAACCTGATTGTTTCTCCTCAGTGACCGCGGAAAGTGGTAATTTGACTCCTCTGCCTTTTCGGTTTTAAGAAGAATGCTATCCCAGAAAAGGCTGGTGTGCAATACCGTAGTATGTTTGTTGAGTTTTCAAAAAACCAACCAAAGGTGCCACCTAAGAAGCAAAAGAAAATCATGAAAGAGTAAAACAAGCTATATTTTCTTGTGAAAAGTAGAAAATATAAAACATAACCTCTTAAGACACAAGTGCTGAGGGCCAGTTCTTGGAATGAATCCGCAAGGGACTAAATTACAATAAACTAATAAATTCCAATATATATATATACCAAAGAAGTCTGCTCTCAGTGCCTCCGTCAGGCTGTCAGGTTGAATGCCAGGAATCTGTACATATTCCAAACTACTCATGTTCAAGTGTTTACCTCGGTGAGACCTTGTGGGGTTTTATTGTTGTTTTCTGTTTTGGTTTGTTTTGCTTTGCTTTGCTTTGTTTTGTTTTTTTAGGAAATCGTAATTATAATGATGACGTCGGTCAGGGAGACAGAGATCAGAGGTGAGTCCTGGAAAGAAAAGGTGGTTGGAGAAGAGAGGAAAGCAGGAGAGGAGGGGGTGGGGGAGGGGGGGTAGAGGGAAGAGACAGCGTGGGAGACACAGATGGGAAAAGACAGACGGGGATGATGAGGAAGGGGGTAGGAGCAGACGGGGCGGGGACAGACAGAATATGAGAGACAGACCGGGAGAAGCAGGGGGGGGGGGGGGGGGAAGAGATACAGGATGGATGAGGGGAAGAAGGGAAAAGAGAGGGTGGTGGAATTACATATGTGGCACTGAGGGTGGAGACTGGTGCAGCCCAGTGACAAATGCCGTGACGTTGTAATGATCTAATAATGACGTTATGTTCCTCCACTCTGTCTTGTCGTTCAAGCTCACTAAATACTCGTCACGACGCTGACACTCCGTCTTGGCCATATTCCACGTTACATATGATTCCAACTTGACGTACAGGTAACAAGACTCGTCAGCATAAAAGTGACCCTTGGGACACAGAGGGCTAGTGTATGGACAGTCCTCTTCGTCCTCAACCTCAGCGCAATCAGCAAACAGATTACATGGGAAATGCTCCCGAAAATCTATCCAGTACGGCACCGAACAGTTCCACGAGCCATCTTTCACCTGCTGAAGTTTCGCCGTGTGGCTGTGGAAAGAGAACAGCAGTCTGAACCCTGTCCTCATGTGGCTTTCTCCGGAGCTAAAGCGCAGGTAGACAGGTGTGACGTCGTACATTTTGGGCTTGGGGCTAGTGTGACCACAGAGATTTTGCATCTTGTCCCTAGGGGCGTTCCTGTCTTTTAGAACGGAAAGCGAATGCGTTGTGCAGTCATCATCTGATTTGGCTCTGTATATGTCCAGGTAAGGCACAGATATCATGATAACGTGGTCGGCAGGTAGTTCTAGTTTGAGCCAGATGTCCATGTTCTGCGGGTAGACAGTGTGGCCATCCCACCTAGGGGAAGTAATGTAACCTGGAAACAACATGCCAATGGTGTTAAGTGTTGCCAAATACATCTGAATTATGACTGAACTGCTTGGTGAATATGGAAAAGACCTTCCTCTTCAGTTGGTGCAAAACATTTACTGGTGTGGGAGCAGACACTATAAATCTTTCTTTCATTCAAAAACGGGCACGGTTTCAACAGTGGGATTTCTTTTTTTAAATGGTACGTGTAAGTAAGCGTTTCATGATAAGCATTAATGAAAGCGGCCGGCAATATAGCCTAAAACACAATATTCTGAAAGTATTGTGTGCACAGATCGTTCCGGAAAAAAATCGAAACGAAAACTTAGGAAAACGTATTATGAATATAGAATCCTTCACTATCAGCACATTGGAGCCATTGTAATCCATCTTGAAAACAGAACCATTCATATCTCCTGTTCTGAGGCCTTTTGTCCGCTGATTCGGACTTGTCAAGGAGATATGGCTAATTATGTCTCTATTCCCTTGACATCAAATGGTGATATACCACAGTCTATGATTCTGTGGTATTCTCACCATCAAGGGTTTAAAAATATAATCCAACAGCACTGCCAAAGGGCCAGTAAATGATAGAAAACTGAATTGAAATGAAAGTGCTGTAAAATAATAAATTGCCGAAAAACTAAAATCATTATGTATCAAATGTAGGGGAATTCTTCGAGGCTCTGCCTGGGAATCCGTTTAAGGATAAAGCGAGGTCAAAAAGTGTCTTCTGTCAGAGTGCTCACCTCTACTGTCTAACAGCCCAAGCAATGTAAATCACAGAGGCGTTGACGGCAGCTAAGAAATGTGCAGAATAGCCTTTACTTGGATCTCCAAGGAGATGTAATCTCCTACTGATTGACCTAACAGTAATCTGTTGAACGTGTTAGAAGTGGAGGGAAAAGTGCAGGCTAACAATACCTCTGTCATTACAATAATGACTTTGCAAAGATTCTAAAAGAAATAGGAACAAAGAAATAGAAGGGAGGAGAGGGGGCGGGATGGACTGGGGAAAAAGAAAAATGGGAACAGAAAATGAGGGAAATTATTAATAAATGTGAAATCGTTCACGAATTGTTGTACCTTACGTGATTTTTCTTTTTTTTTTAAAGATCTTTTTATGCGACTTGGAAGTAGTTGATAATAACAAAGGGCCAGATGGACGTCTCTCGCTGTAAAATACTAAAATGACAGTGAATTTCGAACAGCAAGGCTACGAAGAACTTCATTCCTGCAAAAAAAACAAAAAACAAAACATTGAACATAGGTAAATTTCCAGGTGGAAAACGGGGTGTGTGTGTGTGTGTGTGTGTGTGTGTGTGTGTGTGTGTGTGTGTGTGTGTTGTGTGTATGTGTGTGTGTGTGTGTGTGTGTGTGTGTGTGTAAGAGAAGAGAGAGAGAGAGAGAGAGAGAGAGAGAGAGAGAGAGATGTATATAGTGATCGGCAAGACTACGGTGTGTGACCTGTCATGTTTAAGTTCGGTCAAATAACTTCTATTGGCCTTTTTCTCAATAGCTCAGGTGAGTTAAGATGAAATAGGCAACTTTGAAGTGGAGCTTGAACTATCCAGGATGCTGTTCTTTGCTGCTGTTGTGCGATTGTGAAAATACAAACAAACATGTTGAACATTCTCCCCCTGTCTATCGTATTCCTTCAGAGAGGGCGTCGGCGCCATTGCGTGTGCATACCTTGCTGCTTCAAGTTTTGAGTTTTGTGTACATCATGGTATCATTGTCCTGCTTGCGAACTAAGACAAAATCTTTGAATGGAGCAATTCGCAGACTTCGGTCTGCAACACAGGAACCATGACACCCTGCTAGCTTGGATCCCCTGAGTCCACTCAAGACCTTGACAGTGCAAGCGCATCACACGGCTGATCTTCGACTTACTGGATTTTACAGGACTTCAGGTTGGGACAACAACAGGTCTTCAGCCAGCAGGACAAGCGTCTCACCTTTGTGGGCGTCGGTACCGTCACAGGTAACGTGATTTATAGAAACGTGTGTCCCCGTGAAACGGCCATATTGAGTTATCCAATTTGGATACATCCACAAAAAAAAAAAAAAAATGCGAAGCATATAAACGTACTCCCAGTTTTCCAAACCGCTTATAAATCGGCCAAGTGCTTTGTGAGATAAGAAATAAAGGCAAAATAACGGTTTTAACGGTTATTTAACCGATGTACACTTTTGAAACTGGTATTTTAGTCCTCACTGGGCTAAAGCCTGTGTACATACCAAATTTCATCCAAATCGGCCAATATGTCAAGAATAACGGTTTTTAACGGTCAGATTTTGAAACACTACATGGAAGTGCCATTTGTGTGTGATAACCTTTCTATATACAAAATTTCATTAAAACCCACCTATATATAAAAAAATAACGGCAAAATAACGGTTTAACGGTTATGTAACCGATATACACTTTTGAAACCGGTATTTTATTCCTCACTGGGCTAAAGCCTGTGTACATACCAAATTTCATCCAAATCGGACAATATGTCAAGAATAACGGTTTTTAACGGTCAAATTTTGAAACACTATATAGAAGTGCCATTTGTGTGTGATAACCTTTCTACATACCAAATTTCATAAAAATCCACCTATATATAAGAAATAACGGCAGAATAACGGTTTTTAACGGTTCTTTAATCCATTTTCAGCATTACATCACTTACATATGGACAGAGGCTCTGATTTGTCACAAGATCATTCAAACCGCTTATAAATTGGCCAAGTACTTTCTGAGATATTCCATAAAGAAGAAAAACCGTTAGAGGCCGTTACAACCGTTAGTAACGGCTATAACGGGGCAAACTAAAACATCAGGCATCATCCGTGACCCATAATGAACATACCTGCTAATTTTCATAAAGGTCGGCCAAGTACTTTCTGAGATATTCCATAAAGAAGAAAAACCGTTATAGGCTGTTACAGCCGTTAGTAACGGTTATAACGGTAAACTAAAACATCGGGCATTATTCGTGACCCATAATGAACATACCTACAAATTTTCACAAAGATCGGCCAAGTAAGTAAAGGGAAAAGGTGGCAAAAAGAGTACCTGGAGAGGGGATGACCGACGTTTCGTGTCGTAGACACTTCAACAGAGAATGACAGCAGAGGGAAGATGTTGATGGTGGTTGACTTGATTCACTGAGCGCAGTTCATGGTTTGAAGGGGTGGAAAGGGCAGAGGTGGGAGTGGTGGGCAATACTGAATGTAGGGGTGATCATGATTCACAATAGAAATGGGGAGTGTTAATGGACAGCAAAGGAGAGACAAAGGAAGGGGGAGGGGGGAAGAAGGGAGGGGGGAAGGGGGGAAAGAAAGGAGAGGGGGTGGGAAAGAAAGAGGAGGGCTGATGGTTTGGGGTGAGGTATCATTCCCTGACATTGAGCCAATGTGGGCTCAAGGTTCCAAGGCGCTGTATTAACTGGCTTTCCATGTATTTTCTGTAGTTCCCTTCTTGACGACCATTTCTCCAAAGGGCTGCCACTCTGATGTGGGAAAGATGGTGATGGTCCGAATTGAAGTGGTTTGCCACAGGAGTGTCTTTTCCTGTGAGGATGCTGTCTCTATGTTCTTTAAAACGTTCGTTTAGAGATCTGTATGTTTCATCCACATACATCTTGGGACAAAGGGTACAACTAAGAACATAGACTATATTCTGAGTCTGGCAGGTGAAGTGGGACCTCATGTGGAAGCTGCGTCCGGATGGGCCTTGCACGGTAGTTGTCAGATTAAGAAAGTCACAGGTTTTGCATTTGGGTTTCTTGCACTGGAAATTGCCTGGTTGGGTTGGGGGGGATGAAGGGTGGAAGGTAGAGTGCATCAGGTGGTCACCAAGGTGTTTGTCCCTTTTGAATGCCACCATAGGTGGTAGAATGAAAATGTTTTGGAGAGTAAGCTGGATCCTCCTTCAGAATAGTGAAGTTGCGGAGCAGAACGTTTTTCACAGATAGACTGTGTGGATGGTAGGTCAGAGTGGCAATGCATCGGTCATTGTCTGCGGTCATCTGTTCCTTGTCTTGTAGGAGCTGGTGTCTGGGGATGGACTGTGCTCATTCAAGGGCCATCTGAACTGTAGCTTGTGGGTAGCCTCTAGTAGTGAAGAAGGTAGTCATGGCTGCTGCTTCGTTGGTGTAATTATCATCGGTGCTACATAGTCTGCGAAGTCGAAGAAATTGGGAATATGGGATGCTTTTTTTAATGGCAGGAGGGTGGCTTGATGAGAACAGGAGGTAAGAGTGGGCATCAGTTGGTTTGTAGTGCACTGTTGTGTGGAGAGACTGTGAAGTGCTTTGAATACCGATTTTGATGTCCAAAAATGAGAGGGAAGAGTCCGAGATTTCGTATGTGAATTTGACTGAAGGGTGAAAGGCGTTAGCATAGTCAATGAAGCATTGGAGTTCCTGTCTGGGTAGAGTGCTGATTCCGAAACAGTCGTCTATGAATCTTTTGAAGACTTCAGGTAGACGTCCAAGTATTGAGCAAAGATTTGTGTCTCAATATGCCCCATAAAGAGGCAGGCATATGATGGGCCCATGCGCGTGCCCATAGCAACTCCTTTGACTTGTTGGTAGGCCTCGTTTCCAAATTCGAAAGAATTCAGAGTTAAAACAAGTTCAGTCAGGCACAGGATGGTGGTTGGGTCAAAGTCAAAGTCGCTTTGTTTCAGGTAGTGTTTAACAGCGAGAAGTCCATCTTTGTGCGGGATATTAGTATACAATGATGTCACATCCATTGTGAAGAGGAATTGATGTTCACTGTCAGGCGGGAAGGTGTAATCATAGAAAATCTGCAGGGCATGGTTGGTGTCTTTCACATAGGTTGGTAGGTTGTGGACGAGGGGTTGGAACAACTGATCAAGAAACTGTGACAGTTGAGCAGTTGGGCAGGAGCAGGCTGAGACGATAGGTCTACCAGGGTTGCCGCTCTTGTGAATCTTCAGTAGCAGGTAGAATTTTGCAGTGCGAGGTTCTTTGACTACAGTTCTTGTTGCTTCTTGAGGGAGATGACCTTTGGAAACTGCTTCTTTAATGGTCTTCCGGACCAGTGCGTTGTCTTGTTTGGTTGTTGGGGCTTTGATGGGAGCATAAGTTGAGGAGTCAGAGAGCTGGCATACTTCGACCAAGTACTTTATGAGATATTCCATAAAGAAGAAAAACCGTTA
>CM065734.1:42747663-42755163 GCA_033310375.1 Conus canariensis
GAGAGAGTGAGTGGGAGCAAGACAGAGGAAAAGGAGGGACAGACAGAGAGTGAGCAAAAGAGGAAAGAGGGAGGGGGGGGGGAGAAAGAAAGAGAAAGAGAGAGAGAGAGGGAGAGAAAAGGAGCGAGAGAAACAGAAAAGAAACAGAGAGAGAGGGGAGAGAGAGAGGAGAGGGGGGGGGGGGAAAGCCAAAATAAGAATGAGGAAAACAAACACTCACATTATCCACTTTTCTTCAGCTGCTTACACTCTTGACCAAAGGAAGAAGTGTACACAGGCAAAGCAAACATGGGCGATGAACAATAGTGGTCCTGAACTCCAATTCACTCTAAAAAATAAAAAAAAAATTAAAAAAAATGGGGGGAAGGTAGGGGAATGCAACGGCGACAGCGGTGCAGATGGGGGGCAAAGAGCAAGAGAGACAAGACAAAGACAAGACAAGACAAATTCTTGATTATCGAGGGTAATAGATAAGCAAGTTCATGCTTTTTTACATCCAGCCCTCGCCCAAGAGGGGAACAAAAAAAAATTGCGAAATGAAAAATGAACAAACGGCCCAAAAAAAACCCAACAAAAAACCAACAAACAAACAAAAGATTGAACACACAAAAAAGTCCGAAAATACACAAAATGGAAATAACATCAAAGAAACGTAACACACTTCCACTTTAACAATCCCCACCCAGAAAACGCCCCTTCCCAAACACCCACCCAAACACTTGTACACTTTCGCAAACAAACAACACACAAACATACACAGTAAGCAGCGGGGTGAAGAGAGAAATGGGGGGGGGGAGTGTGGAGAGAAGCGGAGAGAGAGAGAGAGAAAGAGAGAGAGAGAGCGGAAGCGGGGGTATGGGGTGTGGGCGGGATGGGGGGGGGGAGAAAGAAAATACATGTAAAGTACAAATACAAACGGGGAAACAAGAGTCAAATAGACTTGAATACACACAATACATCAAATAACGAAATGCAGTTAAGCGATATCATCAATGTAAAACATGTCAAATAGCTTAACCCATTATTGCTGTGCTTCAAATGACACGTCCAAGATTTCCGTCTAACACCGGCTTGTACTCGTGCAGTATTTTATTTCTATTCACCGAGTCTTTAATTGATTTAGGGATCAACTGTTACAGTTTTTTTTTATATATCTTTTAACTTACTGAGCAGATATCCTTTTAAGCGCTCTTTGAAAATATTAAAACTTGAGATTTCTTTCAGGAATGGAGGCAAATTGTTCCAGTACGTACCGCCACTGTATACGAGGCTTGATTTGTAAAGGTCAAGTCTGGGCAGAGGCATTATTAACTTGTGGACGTGCCTATTGTCATTCGTCCGGAAACTGTTTACAATGGAGGGAGGTGCATTTCCATTTACCACTTTATGCATAAATATAGCCTTATTATATTCGAGTTTTTGCTTTAGGGGAAGGATATCCAAAGATTTATAATCGTTTAGAGTTAATGAACTAGATTTTAAGAGAACTAATTTTATCGCGCGCCTATGCAATCTTGCTAAAGGTTTTAGAATGTTTGCGCTGGCTGAATCCCATAAAGTAGAAGCATAGTCTATAATTGACTGTATATGGGCATGAAAGAATTGTTTTCTAGCATGCATATTCAGAAACTGCTTTATTTTTGACAACTGGAATATTTTTTGGGATATTCTTTTGCATAGGTAAGCTACGTGATCGGACCATGGTAAGTTGTTATCAATGACAACACCCAAAACTTTATGTGTTTTTACTTCTTCGATTTTTTCACTAGAAACAAATATTGAAAATAAATCAGCAGGCATATTTTGACGTTTTTGTCTGCTAGTAATGACCATGCATTTAGAGAGAGAGAGAGAGAGAGAGAGAGAGATCGAGATCGAGATCGAGAGAGAGAAGGAGAGAGGGAGAGAGAGGACGACAGACAGACACATTGACGACAAACAGACAGAGAGAGAGAACAGAGACAGAAAGAAAAAGGAGGGGAAAGAGAGGGGCAGAACGAGAGAGTATAAAAGCAAGAAAGACAGACAGAAAAAAAAAAGAGGGGGGGGGGGGGGATTTGACAAACAGAAAACCAACAGATGACAGACAGACCAGCGAGAGACAAAGACAGAAAGAAAAAGAGCACGAAAAGAAGGGGTGGATGGAGAAAGAGGGTAAGAAAAAGAGAGAGGAAGAGAGAGAGAGAGAGAGAGAGAGAGAGAGAGATTGAGAGAGAGAATAAGAAAGATAAGAGAGAGAGAGAGAGAAAGAGAAGAGAGAGAGAGAGAGAGAGAGTGTGTGTTGTGTGTTGTGTGTGTGTGTGTGTGTGTGTGTGTGTGTGTGTGTGAGACGGAGAGAGAGAGAGAGAGAGAGAGAGAGAGAGAGAGAGAGAGAAGACAGAGAAAGAGAGTAGGGGGGTGTTATGAAAGGGTAAGATAAGAGGAGGGAGGAGGAGGCATTTCACCCACAGGTATAAGAAGGAGGCATTTCACACACAGGTATGTGCAGTAATGGTAACACACCCAGTGTTGTTGTCTTTCTTTCAGCACGAATACTCGATCCTTTACTTGATGCAAGAATTTAAGCCTTTTCTGCGATTTAGTCCTACAAAAAAAGTACCAAGATTGGCCTGCCAATATAATTCCCTTTGTAAAAGTTTTGTTTCTTCTTTCACTGTTTCAATGGGGCATATTGACAGGAACGGAATATCAGGGTCCTTTGGGTGGGGACATGAGTTTACATGGTGGGCGACCATACATTTGCTAGTTTTGGCGTGATTTGTATCACTTTTATGATTAGCCCATCTCAATTTCAAGTTCACCGTTGATCCTACGTACCACTGATCAGGATGAAGACTACATCTGATGACATATATTACGTTAGGTGTTTACAAGTTAGATGTTGGTAAATTTTCCGCCGCCGGCCATCCCATGGCGATTTCAGTTCATTTGAATCAGCTGCATGTCTACAGGTGTCACACTTTTTACTGCATTTGAAAAAAAACAGAACATTGTTTGGGGCCATGTTGGACAAACTGTCTTGGGATTGTTGGTTTATATATTTCAACTAGATTGTCTAATCTTCTATTGGCAGCTATTATGGTTTTATATATATATATATATATATATATATATATATATAAAACGACAGCTTGTTGTTCTTGTGCCTTTTTTCTTTTGGATATATATATATATATATATGTCATCGAGAGATATATAGATAGACAGACAGATAGATATATTTAGATATACATGTATGTATATATATATACATATATATATATATTATCTGTGTGTGTGTGTGTGTGTGTGTGTGTGTGTGTGTGTGTGTGTGTGTGTTGTGTGTGTGTGTACATGATATAACAAAGACATCCAGCCATCTGGACTAGCAAGTAAACAAGCAACCTGACTAACGAAGTATGAAAAATGAAGAAAAAAAAACGATGATCGAGGACAGACGGCAAACTCTGCGTTTATGCCACTGTGTGCACAAACGAATCAGCGTTCTGCCTTGCTTCTATTTTCCCTACAGCATTTCATGACTTCAGACACTGACCCCTGGACAAATCGGACTGGACCGGGAACGAGGTTCAGCTGTCAGTATTAGTATTTGGTCAGTCACTGGTGTGTCAGTCACAGCTGTATCATCCACCGGTTGACAGGTATCAGTGGTCCTTAGACATTTTTACCATGTCTTGGTCGGGGGCTGCTGGGTTGTCGAAATTTGCCAACCTCCTATTCAGACACCCAAAGGGCTTTAGGATCACTCTGTGGTTTCTTGACGAGCTCTGGTCAGGGGTGTAGGCTGGTCGTGATGTACAAATCCTCATTTGCTGCCGAAAACAATGATTCTTCCCTGTGTGTGTGTGCGTGTGTGTGTGTGTATGTGTGTGTGTGTGTGTGTGTGTGTGTGTGTGTGTGTGTGTACGTGTCCGTGCGTGCGTGCGTGCGTGTGCGTGCGTGCGTGTGTGTGTGTGTGTGTGTGTGTGTGTGTGTTGTTTCAAACAAATATCTTTGTTGTGTGTGTGTCGCGCGCGTGTGTGTGTGTGTGTGTGTGTGTGTGTGTGTGTGTGTGTGTGTGTGTGTGTGTGTGTGTGTGCGTGTGTTGTGTTGTGTCAAATAGACGAAGCCTTGTAAATCTACTTCACAGGATTGCTCATAAACATCTGAATCTGAACACCCCATGTCTTTATTATGATCTTGGTCGAAAGACCGCATGACAGTAAGCCTGTCTGTGCAGTGAGTGGCTTTGATTGCAGCACTTCGATGAGAATGCACGAGGCTCAGTCAAACGCCTGCTGGTTCATCTGTACCGTGTCTGTCCATCGAGGTGTCACCAAAAGATCTTTTAACACCCAGTACAATAAAATCAAATTACACAATGGAGAAGTCTGCATCAAGATCAGATGAGTCGCTGGGGCTCCAAAACCACATGCTCACCATTGGTAAAAGAAAAAAAAGCTGAAATGCTGAGGGCACGTTTCAAGAACAAACCGTCCTGCAGGGCATAGTGACAAAGAGAAGAGGTGTGAGGACAGCATCAGGTGGGTGGACAGGTCTGTCATGAGCCCGCTGTTAGAATATCACAGACAGCAGCAATAGACGGAGAGATCTTGTAGCCTGGAAGTCAAAGGCCTGTCTCTGAACACTGAAAAAAAACAACAAACAAACAAACAACAACACCAACAACAACAACAACAACAGCAGCAGCAACAGTCGGAGAGAAATTGTTGCATGGAAATCATAGGCCTGTCTCAAAATACCGCAAGGAACAGCCACAGATGGAGAGACAGTGTTGCATGGAAGGCATAGGCCTCTGCCAGAATACCTCAGATTACAACAGGAGCTGGAGGAATGCTACAGGTAATACTGTAGGATCCCTTGACGACTTTTACTCCAGAGAACAGTTAAGATAATGATGTGATGATAATGATAATTTGTGCAGCCACCGCTGCGAAAATTGTGGGGACAGAAGGGATGTGAGGAAGGAGGGGAGGAGGCGAAGTCCGAGTTGGTTTGATACACTCTTTTTCAGTATTTTTCTCCCCTTGCCCTTCTGGTAGGCCTGCAAGTTCACGAAGGTTTGCCACACTCTGTATCTGGTTTGTGTCTCTGTCCTTCACACATGTGACTTCACAGTTAGCGTCCTTCAAACGGGATACCAACCGACTTTCTTGATTACTTTCTTTGTATCCCTTTCACCGTGAAGGCGACAGTCGACTGTTTTGGAGGCAAGGTGACTGAGTCAGTGAATACGTATACCGCCAGTTGCTCAAACTATACAGCAGTTAACTCAAGCTCTTCTGTAGACTAGATCACCAGTTCGTCTTTACAGCCTTTTACTGCACCAAGCATCTCAGAAGCCAAATTTTCGAGGTAAAGCAAGAACAGTGCAGAGGAGTGGGATTCTTATGCATGGACTTCAAAGACCAAACGAATGTGCAATTGAAAAATAATGAATAAGAAACAAGTATAGTAACTCCTGCTCCTATGATGAAATACATACACGCCCATAACTCCTAACGGATGCTGCCTACGACACCGAATCGCCCAGCAGATTCAGTGTCGTAAGCAGCATTCGTTTGGAGTAATCGGCGTGTATTTATTTTATCATGGAGCAAGCCAACTTATTTTTTTCTATTTACTCTTTATGTTCCCTACCTCATTTAAGATTTCATTTTATTTGAAAAATAATGTTTTCGAGCATCATCGCGAATGTCTCCTTTCAAAAATAAAACATAGTGACAGTAGCAGGTAATCCTTGTCGTAAGTATCCCTTTCGGAAATAAAACATAGTGACTGTAGCAGGCAATCCTTGCCATAAGTATCCCTTTCAGAAATAAAACACACTGACAAGAGCAGGTAGTCCTTGTCGTAAGTATCCCTTTCAGAAATAAAACACACTGACAGTGGCAGGTAATCCTTGTCGTAAGTAGCCCTTTCAGAGATAAAACATAGTGACAGGGGCAGCAGGTAATCCTTGCCGTATGTATCCCTTTCAGAAGTAAAACATACTGGAGCAGGTAATCCTGCAAGGAGCAGGTAGTCCTTGGAGTAAGTATTCCTTTCAGAGATGGAATATACTAACAGGAGCAGGTAATCCTTGCCGTGAGTATCACTTCAGGATGAAGCCATACTAACAGGAGCAGGTAATCCTTGTCGTAAGTTTCCCTTTTAGAAATAAAGCATTCTGACAGGGGCAGGTAATCCTTGTCGTAAGTATCCCTTTTCAGAAATAAAAGTCTCACAGGGGCAGGTAATCCTTGCCATAAGTTTCCCTTTCAGAAATAAAATATATTTACAGGGGCAGGTAATCCTTGCCGAAGCAGTGCCAAAGCTCTGGGTTTCAGATCAAGTGGCAGTTTCCAGTCAGCACTTTCTCATATGGCACAGGGAAAAACCCTGACTGGAAATCGACGCACCGCTCCAAAACCCTGACTTCGATTTGACACCTCGTTTGTTATTTTGCGGATCATTGGCCACCCACGGACATGGCAATACCATGGCAGACGGTTAGGAATCAATGATCTCCACGACTCTGGGGTCCAATTCATGTGGCCGGACAACTGTACGTCTGGCGTTTCGCGCGACGCCCGACGTTGAAACGTCCGGACTTTTGCCAGCGCGAAGTCGGGATTCGCGTGGCGGTCGGTCAGGTTGGACAACGAACGCCCGAACTTTGCTAAGATATTTTTAGACTTTCGGGCTTTCCCGCTTAAGCATCCCCCTGCGCACGCGTAATCCTGGCATTTTCCTTCCACGCCGGTCGCAGAGAAACAGAAATAATGGAAGTGACCAAGGGTGCCAAGAAGCCAAATTTCAGCGATAATGAAATCGCAACATTGTTGATTGAAGTGAGTCTGCACTACGTCATACTAGTATCAAAACTGCAGACGTCGGTGACTGTGGCCAAAAAGAAAAAAAGAAAAAAAGAAAAAAAAAGAAAAGAATGATACTGACAGTACATGTTATAATGCCACTCATAACCATGCTACACTGGAATAATAATAACAATAATAATACAGTATGTTCAAATGCACTGGGAATTTATTTTCTTACCTGAATATTGATTGAGTGAAAATTCTTTCTGTTCAGATATTCATGCTCAAGTTGCTGTGGCGCTTGAATCCGAACGTGTGTGCCATCAATGCAGCCGACGACATTTCCCAGCCCCTGCATGGAGTGAAACTTGTGTTTGGTACGCTCCACCTGACGTCTTGTTGGCACAGCAATCCAGTCATTCATCTGTGTCAGCAACGCATCAGTCACATGTGCAATGGTGCGGCAGGCAGTTGGCTGACTGACACCAATTAGTTCACCCACCACGTCTTGAAATGCACCAGTGGCAAAAAAACGTAATGTCAACAGCACTTGCAACACTGGCGGCAATGCGCCTCGTCTGTCCTGAACAAATTCCAGTTGCACGCTCAGTGAATCCGTCAAATCTAGGATTGCCTGTCGAGTCAAACGGAATTTCTTTAATATTTGGCAATCATTATGCACCTCAAGAGGATTTTGTCT
>CM065734.1:42760163-42805163 GCA_033310375.1 Conus canariensis
GTTATACTCTCTCCCCTTCTCTCTCTCTCTCTCTCTCTCTCTCTCTCTCTCTCTCTCTCACACACACACACACACACACACACACACACACACACACACACACACACACACTCACACACGCACGCACGCACGCACTCACACACAGACATACACACATGCTATGCGCTCGCGAGCGCGCGCACTCTAAGACACACACACACACACACACACACACACACACACACATATATATATATATATATATATATAAAATATATATATAAATATATATATATATAACTAGCAGGGGCACCCGGCGTTGCCCGGGATATGAACATTCTTTGCGATACTCACGTGACGGCAAACATGTATTAATTATTTTAATTTACAATCAATCTCTCCCCCCCCCCAACACCTTCCCACCCCCTCCCCCACACAAATACACATTCTCTCTCTCTCTCCTCTCTCTCTCTCTCTCTCTCTCTCTCTCTCTCTCTCTCTCTCTTATACATTCTATTGTTTTCCGCCTGCCTCTGGCCCCTTTCCTCTGGATCTTCCCTAGCACGTCGAGATGCTTTTCTCGCTCGATTTTCCGCCTGCACTCACTGTTCCCATTCCCATTCTTCTGACTGCCCTTAATTTTGTAGGAATAGACTTTGTGCAGAAGTAGTTTATTTCAACGGGTCTGTGTCTAATGTAAAAATAGTGTATCAGGCTTTGCACTGTACAATTATTTTTCTGGCCCCTCTCATTCCTCCCTTTTCATCCCCCTACCCTGTCCCATCCATGTTGCAAAATTACTTACCGTTACTGGACATATGCATACCGAATTTTATCAATAGCGGTGTAAACTTAGAAAATAACGGTTTTTAACGGTCAATGTTAAGTTTTGGTTCGTAAAATTTGCATAACATTGTTCAGCGCTTAAAACTGTACGTGCGTACGGAATGTTATCAAGAACGGTGAAAATTTAGAAATTCAGAAAATAACGGTTTTTAACGGTTAATGTTAAGTTTCGGATCTTGAAAATTGTATATCATTGTTTAGCGTTCAAAACTGCACATGTATATCGAATTTCTTCAAGAATACTCTAAATTTATAAAATAACGTTTTTTAACGGTCAATTTTAAATTTCGGTTTGCAAAAGTTGTATATCATATTTCGGCATTTAAAACTGCACATGTATACCGAATTTCATCAAGAACAGCCTAAATTTTGAAAATAACGGTTTTTAACGGTAAAATTGAATGGTCATAATGACTATCTAATGACCCTGTGTTACCCGCTGGATGTTCCTGTAGGCTTATGTCAAGTTTGGTGGCGATCCGATAACTCTTGTGGCCGCCAACCTCAGAAGATCGGGTTTTAAACAGTTTTTATAGGGTTTGGTGTTTTTAACGGTTTTTAACTGTTATAAATAACGTTTCTTAACTGCCAAATAACGGTTCTAATTTTCGAGAAGTAGCCCCGTACCTGTGCAGTGTCACAATGGCCATTTGATGAAAAGCAGAGGAAAAAGATGTCTTTGAAACCGTTATAACAGTTTTTTAACGGTTTTTAACGGTATTATTTTTTTAGAGATTAGCCCAAAACCATCCTCGGGTCACAACAGACGTACCTGCTAAATTTCAAGAAGATCGGGTTTTAAACAGTTTCTTTTATAGGGTTTGGTGTTTTTAACGGTTTTTAACTGTTATAAATAACGTTTTTAACTGCAAATAACGATTCTAATGTTAGAGAAGTAACCTACACTATGTGCCTAATTCACAGACGGATGAAGAACAGAGCAGCTCATGGAAAACAGTAGGGCTGTTGACGTTTCAAGACAGTTATACTCATCTCTCCCTGCACGTCTTTCTAACTCTTTTATCTTCTTTACACACACACAAGACACACACACACACACACATGCACACCACACAACACGACACACATACCACACAATCATCACAACACACGCACGCACTCATAAGATACAACACTTTATGCGCTGCGCGCGCACGTAACACAGCACAACACACACACACACACACACACACACACACACACACACACACACATACAACACACACACACACACACACACACACACACACACACACACAAATTCACACTTACATCACACAAGACAGACAACACACACAACAGAACATCACACACAAACAACAACACACATACAATATATATATATATATATTATACATAATATATATACATACATACATACATACATATATACATATGCAAAGCAAGTCAATGATGATTGCATAATGGAAGCGTAGCCTTGAGGGTAACGCGTTGCCATGAAGTGTCAAGGGCCAACATCCTCAAAATGCTAGACCCATAGTATACACCTCTAGCGTGGTTTTCCTTCCAATTTTTGGCTTTGTTTCTGGCATCAGCTTCATTGCTAGACCTTTTACAGTTGCTCTGAAACATATTAACTCACATGTTATGCGGTCTGCTTATGACGAGGGGAAAAAAAAAAAGCTCGAATCACGATTGCCAAATAGCTGTCAAAATCACCGTCCATTCTATTGTATTTCCTTTTATGCAGTAGGCAGTCGTCTACGAAGTTGTCGCCCCTGATCGCCTCCTCGCTTACCAGGCTAAGCGGTGATCCTATAATGTGCGTATCGCAAAATCAAAGAAAAAACCAAACCAAAGAAAAAAGAAAAACAAACAAAGAAACAAAAAACCGCATGCAAGGCTGCACCGTGCGCGCGTGTACTTTGTGTGCGTGCTGGGTGTTGGTGTGTTTGTGTGTGTTGTGTGTGGAGTGTGCGTGTGTGTGTGTGTGTGTGTGTGTGTGTGTGTGTGTCGTTGGCTGCTGCTGTCTGCTGTGCTCTGTTGTCATCGCTGTCTGTCGCGTCTGTCTGTGTGCGGCGCATGTGCGTGAAGGAGGTAGGCCAGCACGAAGAAGGCATGTTTGGTCACTTCTTGCGACGCGCATTAGCTGTTGTGACTAATCTGTTGGGAGTCCAAAACTTTGCAGACACCATTCAAAGCGTTCCAAAGCGGAAATGACAGTTTCATACAGCGGCTCGGTCTATCGTAATTCTAAATGCTGTTTCTCCCTGCAGACAATATAACGTATTAGTTGTCATGTTTTCAACGTAAATGAATATGGACGAGAATAAAGATAAATCCAAAGCCAATGCAAAATTTGGGTGTGAAACCACGAAGTAAGCTTACTTCACTGATCCAGGATCTATTTCCGTCCACCCTCTAGAACACCGTGAGAGGGGGTCCCAGTGGTAGCTCATCGGATGAGAGGTCAGCTGAGGTTCTGTTTGCAGCATACATTCAGTTAAGATCTTATACAATCACATTGTTCACTCTGACGAGTAGTAGTAAGGACAGGAGTCTGGGTAATGTCTTTTTTGTGAGTTGGGCATGCCCAGTCAGACTCTCTTTGGGTAGATCTAGGACGTACTTCCTTCATCAACTCACCTGTGTGTCACAGACCTACGTCATTTTCTCTGCTGTGGGAACCCGTGTGTGCTCAAACACAGTCATAAGCTGGATGTGAACTCATATTGTTTCCCTCAGGAAAAGTGGAAAATGCAAAATACACATAATATGAAAATCAGTTCTCACACACACACCGCGCGCGCGCGCGCGCGCGCACGCACACACACACACACACACATACAGAGAGAGAGAGAGAGAGAGAGAGAGAGAGAGAGAGAGAAAAGTGAACAAGTAATTCATGGGGGAAACAAGAGCAGGTTAACAATAGCTCCATCATGTCAACACTAACTTTGGAAAGAATAAAAAAAAAAAAAAAAAAAAACAAGACAAAACAAAAAACAAAAAAATAAAGAAGGGTATGAAAATGGGGGTCCCAGAACGTCAATGTACAATCCTTCACCAGCAGCATAACGGGCCCGTCTTGACAACAAATCACCTACCCAGAGGTCTGTCATCCACTAACTGGGATTCATGAATGTGACTCGGCTGACTGTGCAGGTCCACCCTCGGCATCAAATGCAGATGTACCACCTGTAAGTCTGTGCTGATTTTGCCACCAGGAGTTCAAAATTAGAAATCCAACAGCACACGAAAACAGCCACGGCAAGGTTACAAAAGCAAAACAAGAAGGAAGAAATGAAAGGGAATAAGACGCTTGAAAATCGTTATGTAAAGAGTATTTAAAGAAAACAGAAACAAATATTTAAAATAGACATACGGAACAGCTTGGGCTGGATCCCATGCTGGGAGTACAAAACATCGCTCTCTGTATAGTTCGCTTCGCTCCTCGTTCTCTGCGTCGACCTCAGTCCCTCCCACTTCCCTGCCTTAATCACCAGCTGGTATTATAAGACTTTAATGCAATAAAGAAAGCTAGCAGACAACAGGGAGAATCCACTCTAGAGTATTGTGTTAATCAAATTTCTTCCTGTCCACAAGCAAAGTTCCACTGTGGTCATAAAATTAGCAATTGTTTTCCTGGTTCTTAACAAAGCCAGAGTGACAACATTCCATGAGTGCACACCCGTTATACTGAAATACCTAGTCAAAGAAGCTTTAATGTCTTCAAGTTTTCGACTGATATTTGCAAGTAAGTCCTTCATGGATACATTAATGTTCGCTCATCGGGAAAATACATCTGAAGACGATGCAATGCCTCCAGGGTTTCACTTTGCTTTCGAGCATTCAGGGAACTCTAATATTTGTGCCTGAATTT
Source organism: Conus canariensis (assembly GCA_033310375.1). NCBI lineage: Eukaryota > Metazoa > Mollusca > Gastropoda > Neogastropoda > Conidae > Conus > Conus canariensis. The sequence continues at coordinate 42,764,833 of CM065734.1, forward strand.
CTTTTATTGATTTCAGTTCGGCAGCATCTAACAAAATAATCCCTTCCTGCTTGGATAGAGATCGAACTGACCTTGACTTCGATATCAGTTTATATTGTTGGATTGCAGACTTCAAGACGAGTAGACTTCACAAATGTTGGACAATTTTGAACACTAGCGCTCCCCAAGGATATGCTTTATTTCCATTGTTACATTGAACCTGGAGCTTTGATGGTCTTTTGCTGTATCTGTGACATCAGCCTTTTGTACAGTCGTTCTTCCTTTTTACGTTGTCTCCGATCCAGAATAACGTTAAGTGTGTAGAGGAAGGGATTGAGGGTAGAGTTGAGGGCATGACGATGATGGCGATGGCCACGTTTGAACTCACTGGGGATGGGGTAGTTGTTATGGGCTAGCAGACCCAGCAGTCCAATAGGAAACCAGCAGAGAAAATCCGACATAGCTATTGTGATCAGACGACGAGCAATGGTCTGGTCTTTACATTTCTTATTGGAGTCAGTCGATGCCATTGAATTGGCCCTTATGGACCAGTAGATGATAAGCTGTCCCATGGCGATCACCAGAAACAACAGCAAGTTAAGGACAATCATGATGATGAATGAGTATTTCTGGCCAGCAAAATGTTTCCTAGTGATGGGTAAAGGGATGCATATCCCAGTTTGACTATAATAGTCCCAGTGAGTCGTCACTGGCAGCAGGGGAATGGTTGCTATGAGAATCCCCACACACCACAACAGAACGCACGTCACATGTGAAGATTTTTTGTGGAAGTGCAGTTGGCTGAAGGGGAACTGCAACACGAGAAAGCGGTCCAGAGTGATGAGACAGATGATGAAGGCAGACACTTCATTGGACAGCAGGGACAGGAAGCCAGCCATGTGACAGGCCACGCTGTTTCTCCACTGCAGATCCTTCCAGATGTACGTACCCCGATACAGCCAGTCAGCCACGCCAATCACAGCCAGGTACAAACCCATCAGAAAGTCCGACATGCACAGGTGTGTTACAAAAATTCCAAAACTGGAACTGCCCGATTTCTTTGACACAACGCGAAATGCAAAACAGATCAGATTGCAGAATAAAGATAAGAACGAAAACATGGCGAGGAAGACACGATATCGCGTTGGAGCGTAGTAAAGACTCGCAGGAAGATACCTCGTCAACTGGTGCATGGCAGTTGTTGACGTTAAACCCTTCAGGTAAGGTTAACTGGCAACACAACTTGTAGTTCTCAGCATCAACAGCCTGGAGATTGCCAAGTCCATAGAATACATCATTGGGAAAGTGAATCAGCGGGCAGCCACGCAGGTCTAGGACACGCAGTTTTTTGATAGACCTAAACCCAGTACCCACCACAGTTTCAATATCTGTGTTTGACAGATTGATGGTTTGCAGGTTTGGGAAGGCGTCCAGGGTGCTTGCATTAAAAACGTCCATCTTAATACCAGACATGTCCAGGAGATTGACAGACAGGAAGGAGATGTCACTAATAAGGTGATGAAGAACTAGAGGATTACCTGCCAAATTTAATTTGCGTAACTGTTCCACTGGAAGGAGATGAGCAGCAGTGACTGTCGTGAGAAGGTTGTGACTCAAATCGAGCACGTGCAGGTTTTTCAGAGATGGAAGAACGAATCTCTTAAGCCTGCACAACGCCAGACCAAGATAAACCAACAAAACGTTATGTCCTAAAACATGAGGTTTCATTTGACTCCCCCGGGCTTCAAGATATCGAAGGTTGTCGTAGGTATGCAATAGTACAGCGCTCGTGCAGAAGAAGGCATGACCATAGCACGTGCAGCTTTGAGGGCAGTTCAAATGACAGTACGACTCATCGTCGCGCTGGGGACAATGGGGCATGCCATCACAAATATGCTGCGCATGCACACAGATGGAAGTAGCACGGCAACGATAGTACCCAGGACACGTGCTGCTTTCACACATGATCTCATCTTCATGACCTGGACAGTCATTGACGTGGTTACAACGGACGTACACCGGCAAGCAGTAGAACTGACGCCCGAGGCACCCAAAGTGAGTCTCTGGGCATTGTGATCCTGGAGGAATGGGTGAAAAGGAAAAGTTGCCCTTTACATCGAAATTGATGAGACCTGGAGGGAATGGAGTATAATGTTGCGTAACAAGGAAATAATGATTGAAAGACACATCCACCTTACAGTCATGTTCATCCATGCCATTTGTACACTGTTCAACAAAGTCACACTTCTGATTCTGTCTGACGCACTGGAGCCAAAATAAGAAAAAAAAAGCATTCATATGAAAATCTCTCTCTCTCTCTCTCTCTCTCTCTCTCTCTCTCTCTCTCTCTCTCTCTCTCTCTCTCTCTCTCTCATGCATTCACACGCAGCATCAACATCTATACAGTGTTTGTCTTATTATCGTCGATTGGAACCAAGCAGCACCAGGCCAATTATGATAGCAAATCATTTTTTTTTCTCGAAATTGTATTGACCACATATCTCCAAAACAGACTTTTGTCATGAACAATATTTGTATGCATAAGTAACAAAGTTTAAAATGCTCAGCTATGTACACTGCTACAGCGGGTGGGCGAAGGTGCCAACACACTTATAACTTGGAACTGCCCGTTTCTGTAGCGAAAGTGTGCATAATATGATACTACTATACGGGCTCTATAGCCAACTGGACAGGAATAAATCAAAACAATACCTACTCGATTACAAACTCGACCATATAACTCTATGGCTTTAGTCAAGTGTCATATGCATGTAGGAAATGATGTTTTGAAACACGAACGCATATTGAAACTTCGCCATGAATTCCCTGTCAGCAGAAGGAACCTGTTAAGTCCGTTGGAAGCTACAGGATTTCATTATTGTTGACGTGAACCAGCATGTTCTCGGCTTTTATCTTAAAAGTAAAAACGACGCTCATTTTTTTTTCGTTCATTTAAACAAAAATACAAATTACACATGAGATCGGACTCTAATAATCTTATAATAAAACAAATCATGAAAGTAGTTCAACATAGATTTTGGGTAGTGTTTGAAGAGTCGGTAAGAGCCAAAGCAAGTGGAAGATTTCACCAGTGGAATAGTGCTATAGTTCAAAGTAGAATTTTCAAGCTAGATCCGTGCGACAATAGCATTGCATTCATAGACACTTCAAGAAAACACAGCTTATAAGTTGCGCGTGCCGTTAAGTGTTGTTTTGTTGTATTTTGCTCTCAGTCAAAGTGCATTCAGCGAGTTATGCCTCAAAGGCTTGAGTAGGCGTACATGCTTGCATGTCCTCGTGCGCGCACATAAACTTAAACACAAAGTCGATGGCTTGAAAAAGTTCTCTGTGTGTGTGTGTGTGTGTGTGTGTGTGTGTGTGTGTGTGTGTGTGTGTGTGTGTGTGTAAAAATGAAGAAATGGATACTCTGAATACAGTTACAAATGGGGACTGGAATCTGGTTTTCAACCCAAGCTGACATTATAATAAACGTAAAAATCATAAAAATCTCAATGCTATCTGAAATGGTGTCCAAACTAGAGTGCATAGATGCATGAAGAAAATATCATCCGCAAATCTTAAGCTACACTAGGAGAAGATCTAGTTCATTTCTGGACCCTACCAAGAATCTTCTGTCACTGTTCGAATATCTTGGTTGGATACAGTGAACGTCACTTATTTTTCTTTTTGTTTCCATAGCTAGAGGCTTCATGATTTCTTTGGCTGAAAACTCCTTGATAAAACAACAAACTTGTCTATCTACTTTGGTGTTTCATGTTTCATCTTTCTTGGTGAAAAAGACTGTTGTGTCATCCAAGCAGACAGTCAGAATGGACATTTCGTACCCATTCCCGAGATCTTCTGAACCGGTAGCACACATAATCGCTTTCAAGATTATCTCCATCGTCAGAACAGACAGTATTTGAGAAATTGCTCGGCCCATTGCTATACAAACTTCCAGATTGATCCAGACTGTGTTGTATTCCCTTCGAAGACATTAAAAGATTTTCTTAGTGTTTCCCAGATGTTCTTTGGGACATAATATCTCTCGAGCGAGAGTTGAATCATCTTATGTGGAACTAATCCAAATGCCCTTCCCAGATCGAGCCTTGCCACGACGCTATCCTCTCTTTCTGTCTTAGCTTTGTGGATTGTTTTACAGAGGACACTGGCGTGTTCTGCGTTCTGCACAGCCAGACACTCCTGGAATGCCTCCTTTCTGGACTGACACATCCAAGTTGTCATATTTCTGTGATGAATTCATCTACCCAATTGCCGTGACACAAACGAAGATACTGCTCACAACGTTCAGAAGTGTTATTAATTTGAACTGGTTGATGGCACTCGAGTTGTACAGTTTTAGAATGTACAGTCCATCAACTATTATCCGCTGGTCGTTCATTTAAAAGTTCATTCATGCTGGTCTTATCATTTTGTGGAGCCACTCAAAGACTTTGGGACATTTCTTAAACAGCCAAGATGTCAAGCCACTGGGTCCAGGCGAAGATTTGCTGTAGCTCTTTACACCTTGGTGTTACTTTGAAACGTTATTTAAATCGAAGAAGGTTAAGCACAAAATGCAAAAAGAACTGTTCGAATTAGGAATGAAGACCAATATGATCACTGATTTGAGTTATCGGGGAAAGTTTTCACGAAATAGCGACAACCATAAATAACACACTGGAATTTGTACTTTTTCCTACGCCCTTTTCTGAAAATCACTTTTTCAGTAGTTTTACTGTAGCTTTTGTTCTTAAGATGTTGTCACAACTAACGTAACTGTATCAAAATACTGTGCATGGTAAAGGACGATATGGGAAATACACAGTATGTTTTACCCCTGGATTTATCCCAACCAGTTTGATGAATTTCTTGGAAAAGGGTCTACTGATCGTGATGGATTGTTCATAAGAAATAAACAAACACATGTCAAATATAACATTTTCATAAGGCTAAAATCACGTGGAAGTTTATTCATCTGTACTGTATTCTGTGCCTAATGTATGTCAAATATAACCTTTTTATACAGGCTAAAATCACAAAGAAATGTATTCATCTGTATTGTCTTTTGTGTCTGATATATGTCAAGTATAACCTTTTCATACAGGCTAAAATCACGTGGAAGTTTTTTTTTTCATCTGTCCTGTATTCTGTGTCTTACATGTTGAATATAGCCTTTTTATACAGAAAAAAAAATAACGCAAGTTTATTAATCGGTACTGTATTCCGTGTCCAATATAGTGTGTCAAATAGAGCTTTTTTCACACACGCTACTGTATTCTGTGTCTGATATATGTCAAATGTAACCTTTTCATAAAGGCTAAAATAACGAAGACGTTTATTCATCTGTGCTGTATTCTGTGCCCAATATATGACAGCTATAGCCTCTTCTTACAATCAACTGTAGTCTGTGTCTGATATATGTCAAACACAACCTTTCCATTAAGGCTAAAATCTCGAGGAATGTTATTAATCTGTACTGTATTCTGTGTCTTATTTATGTCAAATATAGCCTTTTCCCATTCATCTGTAATGTATTCTGTGTCTAATGTATGTCAAATACAGACTTTCATATTCATCTGTACTATATTTTGTGTCTAATATGTGTCAACTATAGTCTTCTCATATTCATCTGTACTGTATTTTGTGTCCAATATGATGTCAGCTATAGCCATTTCATACAAGCTGCTGTATTCTGTGTCTGATATATATATATATATATATATATATATATATATATATATATATATATAATATCAATGTGATTAAAATTCCTAAAACGATTTTGAGAGTGCTCAACCCTTGGGGAGCAACATTTGTTAAATTAAGGTTTAAAAAACAATCTACAAATTTGTTTCTAGCTTTGCGCTATCGTCAGGATGATTTTGGTTTGCCCACAGCCGGTGTTATATAGCGTGTGGGCTCCCGTTTGCGGTTATTTGCACGTGTGGGTTGGCTGCACGTGTTTTTTGAAGTTTTCAGGTTTTTGTTTTGGGTGTGTTCACTAACAACGATTTCCATTTATGCCTGCAGTTGTTTACTATTTCTGTTTTGGTGTTTAGAGTTGCTGAGTGTGGTTTGCATAGCATTAACCATTTTTCAGTTAAACATAGGTTGCACCTTTTTGAAATATTGCTGTATGATGATGCTCTTTTTATGATTTTCCAGGATATATTGTAGTTTGTTTTTGCGTCTTTAAGTTTCCAGATATATTTACTCAGTTCTGTTTGGTTTTTGTATTTTTCTTTATTAAATGACTGTTTGTGGTTTGCATATCTGGTTTTGAAGTGGTTTTCAGTGATCCCTATGTATGTTTCTTTTTCATTTTCTGATGTCACAGTGGCTTGGTATACAATGTTGTTGTAAATGCGTTTATTGCTTAGGGGGCACTGCTCCTTTTTGATGCAATTGCAAGATTTCCTTTCTTCACCCTTCTTTGCTGTGTTGGTTTTCATTTTGTTAGATGCGTCAATTAAATTTTTGAAGTTGGGCATACATGAATACGACAGTTTGACGGTGTTTTTGTTGAATATTTTATGTAGTTTGTGTTCTTTTGGGAACGAAGTTGTTAAAATTTTAAAGAATTCTTTCCCTATGTTTGTTTTGAGTTTCCCTTCGTATGGTGGGTTGTACCATATAATTTTTCTCTTCCTGTTTTTCTTGTTTCTATTTGTGTTGTTGTCTGGGTTGTATTGTAGTTTGTAGTTGTGCCCACTTTTTTGCAGTGCTTCTTGGTATTCTACTGCTGCTTTGTTGAATACTCTTTCGTTGCATGACAGGTTTGATAGTCTCTTGTTTATGCCATTGGGTATGGCTTTTAATACAGACGGTGGGTGGTCGCTTTTGATGCTTACATAGATAGGTGTGTCATTGGGCTTCTTGTATGGTTTGTATATGTGGTTGTTGAGATCAAGTGTTATGTCTAAGTAGTTTACTACCTTTTTGTTTGCTTCAATGTTGATGTTTAAGTTGTGGCTTTGGAAGATTTTACATAGTTCTTTTTTCTTGTTTTCAATGGTTCTTGGGTTGTTGGTTAGTGCAGCAAGGCCGTCGTCTCTGTATAATCCAACTTGTTTTCCAAGTTGTTTCTTGATGTTGGATAGCATGAATAGTCCGACCAGTTCGCATGTTTCTGCACCCGTCATATGATCCCGTGGTTACATCAAATGTTGAGTTTTTGTTCGTTTTCTTGATCCAGGTTTCATTTTTGCTGTACAGTAACGTTTTCTTGGTGTGGAATATGATTTCCATTTCTGACCCTGTTATGTCTGTATGGTTACTAGCAAATTTCAGAGCTTTGGTGAGTAGTTCCTCATCTATGGATGGGTAGAAATCCACTATGTCGAATGTGATGAATATTGTATTGCTTTGTTTATTGAGTTTTTTTAACCATTGAATAACTTCATTTGTGTTCTTCCAGAGATTGTATTCAGAGTTTGATTTTACATTCTTTATTGGGGTTTTTTCCTAGGATTTTCTTACTTATTTTGCCTAGTTCAGATTTAGATGGATTTATTAGTCTACATGTTGAGTTGTTGTGAAAGTTAGGTTTGTGGTCCTTGAGTGTTATGAACGCTTCTTTTGTTGCTGTCGCTTCTACCCTGTCACTTAGGTCCATGCAATGTGCAAGTTCTTTTTCTTTAGTTCGGATATTGTCATGTGTATTTTTGTCAGCTTTTTTGTAGTTTTTCTGAATATTTTTGTCAAGGAGTTGGGAATATTCTTTTGGTTCCATTTTGTAGTAGTTACTGGTTTTGTCAGCCTTCACAAATATCTTTTTGTCGTTTTGTATTTGTTTTATTTGTTTTTTTTAATGTTGTTTGGAAATTGTTGTTAGATTTTTTAATTGAATGTTAGCTATCATTCTTTTCATTTTATCCTCAAACGGTTCCATTTCGTCTATGGCTGGTGGTGATCGCCATGATTTGAAGTCATAGGTGTTTTTGTCCTCTTTTTTTTTGCGTTTGGATTCAGAAAAAAGAATGCTTTCCATCTCCTATTGTGTATGAACTTTTCAGTTTGTTCTATTATTTTTTTTTTAGGTAGGATTGTGGATTGGAAAATGGTATGTTTTTTGTTGACTGTCTAAAATTGATTTCTTACATTTTAAAATCTTTTAGGTCACAGTGCTCAACGTGAGGAGCGATTAAGATCAATGTGATTAAAATTCCTGAGAGTGCTCACCCCCTTGGGGAGCAAACAGAACTGTGTAAATATATCTGGAAACTTAAAGACGCAAAAACAAACTACAATATATCCTGGAAAATCATAAAAAGAGCATCATCATACAGCAATATTTCAAAAAGGTACAACCTATGTTTAACTGAAAAATGGTTAATACTATGCAAACCACACTTAGCAACTCTAAACACCAAAACAGAAATAGTAAACAACTGCAGGCATAAATGGAAATCGTTGTTAGTGAACACACCCAAAACAAAAACCTGAAAACTTCAAAAAACACGTGCAGCCAACCCACACGTGCAAACAACCGCAAACGGGAGCCCACACGCTATATAACACCGGCTGTGGGCAAACCAAAATCATCCTGACGATAGCGCAAAGCTAGAAACAAATTTGTAGATTGTTTTTTAAACCTTATTTTAACAAATATATATATATATATATATATATATAGAGAGAGAGAGAGAGAGAGAGAGAGAGAGAGAGAGAGATCAATATAATTAAAACGCCTAAGACGATTTTTAAAATGCTCAACCCCTTGGGGAGCAACATTTGTTAAAATGAAGTGTTAAAAAGAAATCTACAAATTTGTTTCTAGCGCTTCCCTGATGATAGCCAAGCGCTAGAAACAAATTTGTAGATTTCTTTTTAACACTTCATTTTAACATTATATATAATATATATATATATATATATATATTATATATATATATGCCCAAGAAGATGGGGCTTATTAGTCTGGGAAGACAGCCCACCTAAGAGAAGGAAAACTGATCTCAAACCTCCGCTGCCTTGCGGCTATACCCACTCTTAGGAAAGGCTTCGGGAGTCAACCCTGAGGAAAAATCCGGAGTTGGAGTCCCCAAGGCAGTCCGAGACTGTATACAGCAACGTTCTGGCAACTCCTGCAACGGCACTGGAACCATGTGTATTGGCGTTTGCCTTTCCAATGGACCATTCCAGCAACGTGGAGAGGGGGGGTCTGCTGCATGGGTAACAGCTTGCCCTCCATACTTACTTACCCAGGCTTTGCGCTCTGGAGAGGTCACTCCAGCTTCGCTTTGCGGCGTCGACAAAACACGGGAAGTAGCAGTCTACCGGTTATAAGTCTGCATACTCAACTGGCGTAGAGTCAGACGCCAGGGGCTGCTTCCGACGGTGGGAGAGGTCATCGCATCTCACTGGGCAGCTACCGCCCGCCTTAAGCTGGGCAGTCCCCAGCCAGTAAGGTGCTGCCCCGCCACGGTCCGTTAGCCTCACTGGGTGTGTGGGATTTAGGGTGAAAACCGACAAGCGGATCGATAACTATGCACCAGGCAACAGAAAAATTAAAACCTCCGCCCTGAAATTGGGTACGTGGAACGTAAGGACAATGACTCCAGGCTTTTCTGACGACCTGCAAGAAGTAAACGAAGCTCGCAAGACAGCTGTCATCGACAGAGAATTGAGCAGACTGCAGATGGACATCATCGCCCTTCAAGAAACCAGGCTCCCAGAAACAGGATCTGTGAGGGAGAGGGACTTCACCCTGTTCTGGCAGGGCAAACCATCAGACGAGGTCAGAGAACACGGCGTGGGATTTACAGTTAGAAACAGATTATTGGAGTCCATAACCCCACCAGCAGAAGGAACAGAACGAATCCTGTCTCTCCGACTCCAAACATCATCGGGACCAGTCAGTCTAATTAGTGCCTACGCACCAACTTTGGCATCCACAGCAGAAGCAAAAGACAAGTTTTATGACGACCTCAGTGCTGCTATAAGGAGAATTCCCGACAGAGAATTACTGTTCATCACAGGCGATTTCAACGCCAGAGTAGGTGTCGATCACAATTCCTGGCCCACTTGCTTGGGTCAGTTCGGCACTGTGAAAATGAACGAGAATGGCCAGCGCCTGCTAGAGCTCTGCTGTCATCATGGGTTGTGCGTCAGTAACACCTTATTCAACACGAAGCCTCAGCATCGAGTCTCCTGGAGACACCCTCGATCCAAACACTGGCATCAGCTCGATCTGATCCTCACCAGACGTGTCAACCTTTCCAGCATCAAGATCACTCGCAGCTACCAGAGCGCCGACTGTGACACTGACCACTCTTTTGGTGTGCAGCAAAGTGAACCTCCACGCGAAGAGACTGCACAGTACGAAAAAGGAGTGCCGGCCTCGCATCGACACCAGCAAAACACGCGATCAAAGAAAAGTGGAGGAGTTCGCACGCGTGTTGGAGGATTCTCTCCCTGGTCCACCCACTGCAAATGCCCAAGACCGATGGGAACACTTCAGAGATGCTGTCTACAACGCCGCCATGTCCACCTTTGGCAAAAAGACCAGCAAGTCAGCTGACTGGTTCGAAGCCCATTTAGAAGAAATCATACCAGTCATCGAGGCCAAGAGAAATGCCCTGACAGCATACAAAACCAACCCTAGTGAGCAGAACCTCCAGATTCTCCTTGCTGCTCGCAGCAAAGTCCAGCAGTGTGCCAGGCAATGCGCTAACGATTATTGGCTTCAGCTCTGCTCCCAGATTCAGATCGCAGCTGACACAGGCAACATTAAGGCGATGTATGACGGCATCAAGCAGGCATTGGGCCCAACACAAAAGAAAACTGCCCCTTTGAGATCAGCTACAGGGGAGGTGATTCAGGACAGAGAACAACAGATGGAGCGCTGGGTAGAACACTACACTGAGCTACATGCAAGGGAAAATGTAGTCACAGAAGATGCCCTGAATGCCATAGAGCGCCTACCACAACTGGAAGAGCTTGACAGAGAACCAACCATAGAGGAACTCAACGAAGCCCTGGACGCTCTTGCCTCTGGCAAGGCACCAGGGAAAGATGGTATTCCCGCCGAAGTACTGAAGTGCTGTAAAGAGACACTTATCACCGAGTTGTATGAAATCCTCTGCCTCTGTTGGAGTGAAGGCGAAGTACCACAAGACATGAGGGATGCTAACGTTGTCACACTGTTCAAAAACAAAGGTGACAGAAGCGATTGCAATAATTATCGTGGCATATCCCTCCTTAGTATCGTTGGGAAAGTCTTTGCACGAGTAGTACTTAAGAGGCTCCAAGTACTTGCAGAGCAAGTTTATCCTGAATCGCAGTGCGGTTTCCGTGCCAACAGATTCACTATAGATATGATCTTCTCCCTTAAACAACTTCAGGAGAAATGTAGGGAGCAAAGGCAGCCACTCTTCATTGCCTTCATAGATCTCACAAAGGCTTTCGATCTGGTCAGCAGAGATGGCCTCTTCAATGTCCTCCCCAAGATTGGATGTCCACCCAAACTTCTCAGCATCATCAGATCCTTCCACGAAGACATGAAAGGCACTGTCGTCTTTGACGGCTCAACATCTATGAAGTCATACAATGGTTTAAGAAACTCAACAAACAGAGAAATACAATGTTCATCACTTTTGACATAGTAGACTTCTATCCATCCATAGATGAAGAACTACTCAACAAAGCTTTGAAATGTGCCAACAAATACACAAATATAACAGAGTCAGAAATGGAGATTATTTTCCACACCAAAAAAACCTTACTCCATAGCAGAAATGAAACTTGGATTAAAAAAACGAGCAAAAACTCCACATTTGATGTAACCATGGGATCGTATGATGGTGCCGAAACATGTGAACTAGTCGGACTATTCATGCTATCCAACATCCAAAAACAACTTGGAAAACAGGCCGGTTTATACAGAGATGACGGCCTCGCTGCATTAAACAATAATCCAAGAACCATTGAAAATAAGAAAAAAGAATTATGTAAAATCTTTAAAAACCACAACTTAAAAATCACAATAGAAGCAAACAAAAAAGTAGTGAATTACCTAGACATAACATTAGACCTCAATGACCATGTGTACAAACCATACAAAAAACCCAATGACATACCAGTCTACGTAAACATCAAAAGCAACCACCCACCATCTATACTAAAAACAATACCCAATGGTATAAACAAGAGACTATCCAACCTGTCATGCAATGAAAACGCATTCAATGATGCAGCAACAGAATATCAAGAAGCATTACAAAAAAGTGGTTACAATTACAAACTACAATACAGTCCAGACAACAGCACGAACAGAAATAAGAAAAATAGGAAAAGAAAGATCATATGGTACAACCCACCATACGATGGACAAGTAAAAACAAATGTAGGAAAAGAATTCTTTAAAATCTTGGCAACATCATTCCCAAAAGAACACAAACTGTCCAAAATATTCAACAAAAACACCGTTAAACTATCATACTCATGTATGCCCAACCTCAAAAACATGATTGATTCATCTAACAAAATGAAAAGCAAATATAAAAGAGAAGGGTGCCGAAAGGACATCTTGCAACTGCACTAAAAAAGAACAGTGCCCCCTAAGCAATAAATGTCTTCACAGCAACATTGTATACCAAGCTACGGTAACATCAGAAAATGAAAAAGAAACATATATAGGGATTACTGAAAACACTTTCAAAACCAGATACGCAAACCACAAACAGTCATTCAAAAATGAAAAATACAAAAATCAAACAGAGCTGAGTAAATACATTTGGAGACTCAAAGATAAAAAAATAGACTAAAACATATCATGGAAAATCATAAAAAGAGCAACACCATACAACAATATCTCAAAAAGATGCAATCTATGCTCCACAGAAAAATGGTTAATATTATGCAAACCACACTTAGCAACTCTGAACACAAAAGTAGAAATTGTAAACAATTGCAGGCACAAGTGGAAATCTTTGCTAGCACATTCCATCTGAACAGGCCCCAATAAGAACCACAGGCCGCACGTGCAGCAAATGAGATCCGCCTGCACACACAGAGTTGAAATCGGGTCCCGCACGCCATAAAAGATCGTTGGCGCGCCCCAAAAGACATCCTGAGGATAGCAACGCTAGAAACAAGCTTGTAGATTTTAACACTTCATTTTCTAAAAATATTTTTTAACAAATATATATATATATATATATATATATATATATATATATATTACTACTCAAAACAATTGAAGTACAACCCCTAATTTTTGTATGCAATTTTTAAAAAGCTCTGATAAACCAATTAATATTGATAATTGAATAAATTCTGCTGGATAAGCTTACCCGGTTCTCAAATACTACTCCTCGTGCATTTTTGTTATGTTAAAGTCGGTCAGCAGTTATCTACCGCGTCGCATCTGAGGCAAAAAAATCCCGAGAAATTATCGAACTTGTGTCGCTCCCAGATTTTGACACAGACACAGCAAGAAAAAAAAATGTGATGCACGTGAAAGCAAGGTCTTTTCTGAGCAGAATTGCAATCAGTTAGCACATTTGACGGGTATAAAAAGTCGCGAAATTTAGGAAGATTTAACCATGCCTGCGAGACAACGACTAAGCAACACCGACAGAGGAAGAGCGATAGCATGGTACCAAGAAGGTATTGGCTTGAGGGAGATTGGTCGACGGCTTGGAGTGAGTCACCCAGTCATTCTGAGGCTCAGAGACCGTTGGCTTAACACTGGAAGTGTTGAAGAACAGCAGGGACGTGGACGGACGAGAAGCACCTCCAGACAGCAGGATCGGTTCATTGTTATCGCTTGTCTGAGAGACCGTTCAGCCAGTGCCACAGTACTCCGAGACCAGCTACGACAAGCCAGCAACGTCAACGTCAGTACCCAGACAGTTCGGAACCGGCTCCACGACGCCAACTTGAGGTCAAGGTCCCCAGCAGTGAGATCAATACTGACCCCAGCGCATCGAGCTCATCGTCGGGCCTGGGCAGCATGTCATAGAAGGTGGACAAGAGCTGAATGGGCAACAGTACTCTTCACAGACGAGTCAAGGTTCACCCTCAGGTTCAACGACGGGCGGGTTCGCGTCTGGCGACGTCCTGGAGAACGCTACGTTGACGCTGCCGTCAGGGAGCATGACCGCTATGGAGGTGGGTCCGTGATGGTGTGGGGTGGGTTCAGCCTACGTCACAGGACCCCCCTACACCGTGTTGAAGGCCGCCTGACCGGTGCCACCTACCGCGACACCATCATCCGCCCCCTTGTGATGCCCGCCCTGAGGGCAGTTGGCCAGGGCGCCCAGTTCCAGGACGACAACGCGCCGTGCCACCGCGCCGCCATCGTGAATCAGTTCCTACAAGGGCAGCAGGTGACAAGAATGGACTGGCCTGCCAGGTCACCAGATTTGAACCCCATAGAGCATCTGTGGGACGTGCTGGGGAGGCGAGTGCGGGCCCACAACCCTCCAGCAGACACCGTGGACCAGCTGTTTCAGTTGCTGGAGCAGGAGTGGCAGGCGATCCCCCAGGACACTCTCCGCCGCCTGGTGCACTCCATGAGACGTCGATGTGACGCTTGTTTGAACGCGAACGGTGGTCATACCCGTTATTAACATCATGACATCTACCATAGACTCTTGTTACTTTTCATTTTGGGGGTATGCCTCTTTAATCAAGTGTAAAACAAAGATAATTTTTTGTCACGGTGTTTGAATAAATTTGAATGGATTGAGGAATAATAAAAATAAAATATTCAATCATTAAATTATGTTCAGCTTTGTTTTCTTTCGAATGACAGCAGTTTTCCTAAGTGGTACTTCAATTGTTTTGAGTAGTGTATATACCGTAAAATACCGAGTATTTGCCCATCTCGTAGTATAAGCCCACCCCCTACTTTGAGGCTAAAACGGTGCGAAGGGTGAAATTCCTTGTATAAGCCCACCCCCCACTTTAGCTTTAATTTTTTTTTGTTTTTTGTTTTGCAGCTCTCTCTCTCTCTATCTCCCCCTCTCCCATCCCTCTTTCTCTCTCTCTCTTTCCCCCTCTCTCTCTTAGAACATTCTCTCTCTGCATGTGTGTGTGTGTGTGTGTGTGTGTGTGTGTGTGTGTGTGTGCCGAAGAGAGAGTCATCGTATTTCCTAGTGACGTCAACCTTTTACACTTTGGATCACCGGAAGTGACCAACAGGCCCTGTTTTCTTTTCAGTTAATGGTTGTTTGTCATAAATAGGACTATGCCTCGTCGGAAGTCATATTCAGTGGATTTCAAACTTTCAGCCCTCCAGTTCTTACGAAATCACAATGTTTCTGAAACTGCCAAAGAGTTTGGAGTTGATAGAAAACAGGTGCGGCAGTGAAATGAAATGAGACATGTCTTGATACAGAATCAAACAGGGAAACAAAAGGAGCAGAAGATTCATCCTGGTAAACGTGTTGCATCAGAAGAACTACATCTGGCTGTGCTTGAATATTTGGATCAAGAACGAGCAGCAGCAAGGGTTGTTCGCAACAAAGACCTCAAAATCAGAGCTTTAGAAATAGAAGGTAAGCCTTCTTTCTTTTCCGATACTGTTTCTAACAAGTTGCATGCATGTTCGTGTGTGTGTGTGTGTGTGTGTGTGTGTTGTTGTTGTTGTTGTTGTTGTTGTTGTTTGTGTGTGTGTGTGTGTGTGTGTGTGTGTGTGTGTGGTGTGAGTAAAAGTTCAGTGGTATTTTTAAAACATCACAAATCTTTGCACAGATTGGTAAAGGCACGTGAAACGGATTATGTTGATTCTGCTCTCTTTTGCAGGTACTTTGCAGCTGGATGGGTTCGTTGCTTCAGACATGTGGGTTCAACGCTGGAAAAGGCGCCATGGCATATCAACACGAAGAAGCACCTCCATCAGCCAGAAGGTGCCAGGGGATTTCCGGGATCTGCTCTTTAATTACCGTCGTGCTGTACTGATGCTGCGGAGACGCCATCACTATCTCTTGAACTGCATCATGAATATGGACCAAACAATGGTGAGCTTTAATATGCTGCCTCAAAGGACCAATGACACAAAAGGTTGTCGTCAGGTCAGAACAAAGACAACGAGAGCGGAAAAACGAGGCTTCACTGTAGCCTTGTTTGTTGCAGCAGACGGGACAAAGTTCCCAGCAATGATCATCTTCAAGGAAAGAAATAGCCTGATCCCCCCACGGGTCTATCAACAGCTGCAGGTGCCAGATAATGTCCGAGTTCATGCCACGAGGAATGGGTGGATGACTCGAGAGGCTCTGTTTGTGTGGGTCAGGCGAATCCTGGGCCCAGCAGATGACCGGCGATTGTTGGTACTGGATAGCTACCTTGCTCATCGCACCCAAGAAGTGAGGGAAGCCCTGCAAGAGTGCAACGTGGATGTGGTGTACATTCCTGGGGGCTGCACCCCTCTCGGCCAACCAGTAGACGTAAGCGTCACAAAGCTTTTCAAAGATGCCATGCATGACAGCTGGGTCACCTGATGAGACAAGACCGTCCACTGACAGCCGCGGGCAATCTGAGGCAACCAACTCGACAGGACGTCATCAGCTGGGTGGGCAGAGCCTGGGACAGCGTCAGACCTGACATCATCGTCACTGCCTTCAAGAGATGTGCTATCTCCAATGCCATGGATGGATCAGAAGATGACCAGACTCTGGAGTGGTTTCCAGAGGACATTGGGGTTCACCTTCCCGCTGCCAACGATGCTCATAACCAGGAGGAGGAAGAAGAGGAAGAGGAGAGAGAAGGAGAGAAGACGAAGAAGACCTCTTTGGATTTGACTAGGGTCAATGACAATTCACGCAATCTGACTAAAGAAGAAAAGGAGTTAGCTAGATTAGAAAAGTGACTTTTTAATTTTTTTTTTTTTTTAATGAAGGATAAGTCATTGATTTGCCCTTTTTTTGTTCAGACAATCCCTGAACAGAAAAGGACAAATGATTTTATTTTGTTATGAAAGATAAATCATTGTTTTTTCCCATACAGTATTTTTTGTTCAGACAATCCTTGAAGAGAAAGGGTCAAGTGACCTTTTTTAAAATGAAAGATAAATCATTGATTTTCCCCATATTCTTTTTCAGGCAATCCCTGAAGAGAAAACCTTTATAAATTGAAATCATTATACCACTGTGTCTGTCTAGCTCTCTCTATAGCTGTATGCTCGTGTTTGTATGTGTGTGTGTGTGTGTGTGTGCGTGCGTGTGCGTGGATGGATTTAGAAAGCATTCTGGATGTAACATGTTGTATAGTTTCCCTTTTATGAGTAATAAAGTTCCATGCAGAGGGGTAAATACCGTGTTTTAGCCCATCCCCCTCTTCGGGCCTTAAACTGTGCAAAGGAGGGATGGGCTTATACTCAGTATATTTATATATATGGCTGCTTTTAGGGTGCTGTTGGATTCTTTTTTGAACCCTTGGTGGTGAGAACACCACAGAATTATGGACTGTGGTGTGTCTCTATTTGACACCAAGAGCACAGACACAACCAGCCGTGTCTCCCTGATGAGTCCGATCCAGCGGACGAAAGGCCTCGGAGCAGGCAATACAAATAGATGTGCCTTTGAGAGGGATTACGATGGTTCCCTCAGGCAGCTAGTGAAGGGTTTCTCATATTTATAATATATTCCCCATTTTCTTCATCTTCAAAATTTTTTTTTTTTCTCTAAAAGTTTAAATCTTTGCCAAGTCATTACTATAACGACTGAAGAATTGTTAGCCTGCACTTGTTTTCCCCCACTACTTAATTGTTCAGCTAAAATCTCGAGGCAGTTTATTCATCTGTACCGTATCTTATGTCAAATATAGCCTTTTCATATTCATCTGTATTGTATGCTGTGTCTAATATATGTCACAGATAGCCTTCTCATATCCATCTGTGTCTAATGTATGTCAAATATAGCCTTTTCATATTCATCTGTATTCTATTCTGTGTCTAATGTACGTCACATATAGCCTGCCTATATACATCTGTGTCTAATGTATGTCAAATAACTTTTATAGTCCTCTCGTATTTATTTGTACTGTATTATGCGTCATACATATGTCAACTATTGTCTTTTCCTATTGATCTGTACTGTATTATGTGTCTAATTTATGTCAAATATTGCCTTTTCCTATTCATCTGTGCTATAGTCTGTGTCCTTACATATGTCAACTATTGCCTTTTCATATTCATCTGTACTATATTCTGTGTCTAATATATATCAAATATCGTCTTTTCATATTCATCTGTACTGAAATATGTGTCTAGTATGTGTCAGATATAGTCTTCTCATATTTATCTGTACTGTATTCTGTGTTCAATATATGTCAGCTATAGCCTTTTCATACCAGCTTTCTTGTATGAAAAGGCTATAGCTGACATATATTAAACACAGAATACACACATATGTGTATTACACACACACACACACACACACACACACACACACACACACACACACACACACACACACACACACACACACACCACACACACAACACAACATCAAATACAACCTTTATATTAAGGCTAAAATCTCGAGGAAGTTTATTCGTCTGTATTGTAATTTGTATTTAATTTATGTCCAATATAGTCCTTTCATATTCATCTGTACTGTATTCTGTGTCTAAGATATGTCACAAATAGCCTTCTCAAATCCATTCGTGTCTAATGTATATATGATATAGCCTTCTCATATTCATCTCTACTGTATTCTCTATCAAATATACGTCAAATATAGCTTTAATCATATTCATCTGTACTGTATTCTGTGTGTAATGTATGTCAAATATAGCCTTTTCATATTCATCTGTGCTCTATTCTGCGTCTAATATATGTCATATATAGCCTTCTCATATTCATCTGTGTCTACTGTGTGTCAAATATAGTCTTCTCATATTCATCTCCACTGTATTTTCTGTCTAATATATGTCAAATATCGCCTTCTCATATTCATCTGTACTGTATCATGTGTCATCTATATGTCAAATATTGCCTTTTCCTATTCATTTGTACTATATTCTGTGTCTAATGTGTGTCCAATATCGCCTTTTCATATTCATCTGTACTGTATTATGTGTCTAATATGTGTCAAATAAAGCCTTCTCATATTCATCTCTACTGTATACTGTGTCCAATATATGTCAGCTCTAGCCTTTTCATACAAGTCACAGCATTCTGTCTCTGACACACACACACACACACACACACACACACACACACACACACACACACATATATATATATATATATATATATATATATATATATGAGCCAAGTATAATTTTAAAAAAAACACAGAAGTAAACACTTTCATTTTAAATTGTATAATCTCCAATAAAATGTTCGCTTAAAAGCTTCTTCAGTACTGTTTAAAGAAGCACACTGTATACATATAAGGTACATTAAACGAGAAAACAGTTCAAGAAACCTTTTTCTGTACAAATCAAACAAACCCTTTTTCTCGTGCATTCATGTATCCACGTTCACACTCACTCTCTTGCCCACATGTATCAGGATTTCCGTTCATCTTCATCTTCCACCTCACGTAAACACCGGCGGATACCTTCTCTCACTCCCACTCACCACCCTCCCCACTCTCTCTCCCTCCCCCCAACCCCAACATCTCCACCGCCGCATCAACCTGCTCACCACCCTCACTTTCTCTCTCCCCATATATCCAACAAACATACTCATGTTAACTTTAAAAAAAAAATGTGTGCACTAGAATCTCCCTCCACTCTCGCAACCCACCAACGTAATCTCCAATGTCCTTAGAGGCACAGCACAACAGAATCGAAATATATCTTCCAAAACACAGGTAAACAATAATAAATAAACTTAATAAGTATGGACAGAATGCCTACGTGGGGTATATTGGAAAAAAGCAGAAGGGGGGGGGGGGGGGGAGGGTGGTTAAGGGCGCAGGGTAAGCGAGGGGAAGGAGAAGGCTGGGGGGGGGGGGGGAGGGGGGCAGGGGAGAGGGGGAGAATGGAAACAAAGGGAAGGAGGGGGGGGGGTTACAGTGAACAAAATTTGTCTTCTGTACTCCCCCCCCCTCCCCCCCCCCCCCCCCCTTCTTTTTTTGTTTTTTCTTCCACTCCCCCCCCTGCCTTCTCCCTCTTTTTCCTCCTCCCCACCACTCCTCCTGCACAACATCCCCCCCCCCCCCCCCCCCCCCCCCCCCCCCTTGTTTTCCCACGAAAGGAAACATTCTTGATATGTAATATAGGCACAATTTTCAAAAGGCTCAATACAAGACAGGAAGTTTGCACAGTAAGATCCAGAAAAGATAATTAATAGATATTAGGAAAATTACAAACAGAAAAAGTACAGAAGACAAATTTTGTTCACTGTAACCCCCCCCCCCCCTCCTTCCCTTTGTTTCCACTCTCCCCCTCTCCCCCCCCCCCCCCCCCACCAGCCTTCTCCTTCCCCTCGCTTACCCTGTGCCCTTAACCACCCTCCCCCCCCCCCCCCTCTTCTGCTTTTTTCCAATATACCCCACGTAGGCATTCTGTCCATACTTATTAGGTTTTTTTATTATTGTTTACCTGTGTTTTGGAAGATATATTTCGATTCTGTTGTGCTGTGCCTCTAAGGACATTGGATATTACATTGGTGGGTTGCGAGAATGGAGGGAGATTCTAGTGCACACATTTTTTTAAAGTTAACATGAGTATGTTTGTTGAATATATGGGGAGAGAGAAAGTGAGGGTGGTGAGCAGGTTGATGCGGCGGTGGAGATGGTGGGGTTGGGGGGAGGGAGAGAGAGAGTGGGGAGGGTGGTGAGTGGGAGTGAGAGAAGGTATCCGCCGGTGTTTACGTGAGGTGGAAGATGAAGATGAACGGAAATCCTGATACATGTGGGCAAGAGAGTGAGTGTGAACATGGATACATGAATGCACGAGAAAAAGGGTTTGTTTGATTTGTACAGAAAAAGGTTTCTTGAACTGTTTTCTCGTTTAATGTACCTTATATGTACAGTGTGCTTCTTTAAACAGTTGCCAGTACTGAAGAAGCTTTTAAGCGAAAATTTTATTGGAGATTATACAAATTAAAATGAAACTGTTTACTTCTGTGTTTTTTATTTTACTCCACGTTTTTTACCCCAGAAGTATATTTGGGAGGAGTGGTGACCAGCAAATCATTTGGACTGATCATTGAAGACTATTGATAGATAGATTAGATAGATAGTTTAGATAGATAGATAGATAGATAGATCACGACAATATAAAAATGTCCTTTAAAAATCTGAAGAAGCTCAACCGTCTAGGGAGCAACATCTGTTAAGAAATATTATTATTATTACTCCATTTAAATAATATTTCTTAACAGATATATATATATAAAATATATATATATATATATATATATATATATATATATATATAATGATTAAAAGTAAATTTTAAAACTGGGATTACAAAATTGTTTCGAGGTCCTTCCTCTCTACAGATCCCGTGCCAGTCCCCTGCTATTGACCTCAATCATATATATATATATATATATATATATATATATATATATATATATATATATATATATTTTTTTTTTTTTGAATTGTGAGCTGTAGTTCAGTTGGGTTGTGTTGCACGTGTTGTGCAAGGGGGGGGGGGGGCTGTTAAGGTTGTAAGGCTTTCTTTATTAAGTATTATTGTATGAGGGGTCCTATCAGAGTTGCTATTTTATACTTGTTGATAGAAATTTCCTTTTGTGCCTGCAACTGTCTATGATTTCAACTCTTGTGTTCAATGTTGCCATACTAGGTTTGCATAGAATCATCCACTTTTCTGTTGTGCACAAATTACATCTTTTTGTGCTATTGTTGTATATTGCTGCTTTTCTGATTATTTTCCATGTGATGTTAAATAATCAGATGGAAAATAATCAGAAAAGCAGCAGCAGACTTTTCGAGAATGCTATCCTAGAAAAGTTTTAGTTTATTGTAATTTAGTCCCTTGCGGATTCATTCCAAGAACTGGCCCTCAGCACTTGTGTCTTAAGAGGTTATCTTTTTATATTTTCTACTTTTCATAAGAAAATGTAGCTTGTTTTGCTCTTTCATGATGTTCTTTTGCTTCTTAGGTGGCACTTTTGGTTGGTTTTTTCTGAAAACTCAACAAACATACTACGGTATTGCACACCAGACTTTTCTAGGATAGCATTCTTGTTAAAACCGAAAAGGCAGAGGAGTCAAATTACCACTTTCCGCGGTCACTGAGGAGAAACAATCAGGTTTCGAAATATCGGTATCTGACCAGGAGTTATATGCTAGTGACTTTCCTCCCCATTGGAGAATGTCTCCCCTTGGAGACTATAAGCTTGCTGAAGGCTCATTTTCAGAAGCATTTAATTCATTTTTTTCCCATTCACCCACTCAAGCACATACTGTTAGTTAGGCAGAATAATCTACCACTGCAGATATGAATGCTTGTCTCCCCCTGTTTCTTCAATCTAAGACATAAGAGCAAGCTTTGTTTATAATTGAATATTTCTTGCAGTCATTGCAACACCAAGCTGCTCTGTAAGTTGCTGCAATGGTGCTTGGTATTTATCCTTGGAATTTATTAGTTTATTGTAATTTAGTCCCTTGCGGATTCATTCCAAGAACTGGCCCTCAGCACTTGTGTCTTAAGAGGTTATCTTTTATATTTTCTACTTTTCATAAGAAAATGTAGCTTGTTTTGCTCTTTCATGATGTTCTTTTGCTTCTTAGATGGCACCTTTGGTTGGTTTTTTTGAAAACTCGACAAACATACTACGGTATTGCACACCAGACTTTTCTAGGATAGCATTCTTGTTAAAACCGAAAAGGCAGAGGAATCAAATTACCACTTTCCCGGTCACTGAGGAGAAACAATCAGGTTTCGAAATATCGGTATCTGACCAGGAGTTATATGCTAATGACTTTCCTCCCCATTGGAGAATGTCTCCCCCTTGGAGACTATAAGCTTGCTGAAGGCTCATTTTCAGAAGCATTTATTTCATTTTTTTCCCATTCACCCACTCAAGCACATACTGTTAGTTAGGCAGAATAATCTACCACTGCAGATATGAATGCTTGTCTCCCCCTGTTTCTTCAATCTAAGACATAAGAGCAAGCTTTGTTTATAATTGAATATTTCTTGCAGTCATTGCAACACCAAGCTGCTCTGTAAGTTGCTGCAATGGTGCTCGGTATTTATCCTTGGAATTTATTAGTTTATTGTAATTTAGTCCCTTGCGGATTCATTCCAAGAACTGGCCCTCAGCACTTGTGTCTTAAGAGGTTATCTTTTTATATTTTCTACTTTTCATAAGAAAATGTAGCTTGTTTTGCTCTTTCATGATGTTCTTTTGCTTCTTAGATGGCACCTTTGGTTGTTTTTTTTGAAAACTCAACAAACATACTACGGTATTGCACACCAGACTTTTCTAGGATAGCATTCTTGTTAAAACCGAAAAGGCAGAGGAGTCAAATTACCACTTTCCGCGGTCACTGAGGAGAAACAATCAGGTTTCAAAATATCGGTATCTGACCAGGAGTTATATGCTAGTGACTTTCCTCCCCATTGGAGAATGTCTCCCCCTTGGAGACTATAAGCATGCTGAAGGCTCATTTTCAGAAGCATTTATTTCATTTTTTTCCCATTCACCCACTCAAGCACATACTGTTAGTTAGGCAGAATAATCTACCACTGCAGATATGAATGCTTGTCTCCCCCTGTTTCTTCAATCTAAGACATAAGAGCAAGCTTTGTTTATAATTGAATATTTCTTGCAATCATTGCAACACCAAGCTGCTCTGTAAGTTGCTGCAATGGTGCTCGGTATTTATCCTTGGAATTTATTAGTTTATTGTAATTTAGTCCCTTGCGGATTCATTCAAGAAAACTGGTCTAGCACTTGTGTCTTAAGAGGTTATCATTTTATATTTTCTACTTTTCATAAGAAAATGTAGCTTGTTTTGCTCTTTCATGATGTTCTTTTGCTTGTTAGATGGCACCTTTGGTTGGTTTTTTTGAAAACTCAACAAACATACTATGGTATTGCACACCAGACTTTTCTAGGATAGCATTCTTGTTAAAACCGAAAAGGCAGAGGAGTCAAATTACCACTTTCCGCGGTCACTGAGGAGAAACAATCAGGTTTCGAAATATCGGTATCTGACCAGGAGTTATATGCTAATGACTTTCCTCCCCATTGGAGAATGTCTCCCCCTTGGAGACTATAAGCTTGCTGAAGGCTCATTTTCAGAAGCATTTATTTCATTTTTTTCCCATTCACCCACTCAAGCACACACTGTTATTTAGGCAGAATAATCTACCACTGCAGATATGAATGCTTGTCTCCCCCCGTTTCTTCAATCTAAGACATAAGAGCAAGCTTTGTTTATAATTGAATATTTCTTGCAATCATTGCAACACCAAGCTGCTCTGTAAGTTGCTGCAATGGTGCTCGGTATTTATCCTTGGAATTTATTAGTTTATTGTAATTTAGTCCCTTGCGGATTCATTCCAAGAACTGGCCCTCAGCACTTGTGTCTTAAGAGGTTATCTTTTTATATTTTCTACTTTTCATAAGAAAATGTAGCTTGTTTTGCTCTTTCATGATGTTCTTTTGCTTCTTAGGTGGCACCTTTGGTTGGTTTTTTTGAAAACTCAACAAACATACTACGGTATTGCACACCAGACTTTTCTAGGATAGCATTCTTGTTAAAACCGAAAAGGCAGAGGAGTCAAATTACCACTTTCCGCGGTCACTGAGGAGAAACAATCAGGTTTCGAAATATCGGTATCTGACCAGGAGTTATATGCTAGTGACTTTCCTCCCCATTGGAGAATGTCTCCCCCTTGGAGACTATAAGCATGCTGAAGGCTCATTTTCAGAAGCATTTATTTCATTTTTTTCCCATTCACCCGCTCAAGCACATACTGTTAGTTAGGCAGAATAATCTACCACTGCAGATATGAATGCTTGTCTCCCCCTGTTTCTTCAATCTAAGACATAAGAGCAAGCTTTGTTTATAATTGAATATTTCTTGCAGTCATTGCAACACCAAGCTACTCTGTAAGTTGCTGCAATGGTGCTCGGTATTTATCCTTGGAATTTATTAGTTTATTTTATATATATATATATATATATATATATATATATATATATATATATATCACATACTGCCTTTGCATTAAGGCTAAAATCTTGAGGAAGTTTATGCATCTGTACCGTACTTTGTGTTCGATTTATGTCAAATATAGCCTTCTCATACTCATCTGTGCTGTATTCTGCGTCCAATATATATCAAACATGACTTTTCCATATTCATCAGTACTGTATTCTGTGTCCAATGTATTACAAGTATAGCCTTTTTATATTCATCTGGGCTGCATTCTGTGTCTCTTATATGTCAAATACAGCCTTTTCATATTCATCTTTACTGTATTCTGCGTCTAATATATGACACATACCGCCTTCTCATGTTCATCCGTGTCTAATATATGTCAAATATAGCATTCTCATATTCATCTGTACTGTATTCTGTGTCCAAAAGATGTTAAATATAGCCTTTTTATATTTATCTACACTGTATTCTGTGTCCAAAACGTGTCAAATAATAGCCTTTTCATACTCATCTTACTGTATTCTGTGTCTAATGTATGTCAGATATAGCCTTTTCATATTCATCTGTGCTGTATTCTGTGTCTCATATACGTCAAATATAGCCTTCGCATATTCATCTGTGTCTACTGTATGTCAAATATAGTTTTCTCATATTCATCTGTATTGCATTCTGTTTCTAATATATGTCAAGTATAGCCTTCTCATCTTCATCTGTACTGTATTATGTGTCACATATTTGTCAAATATTGCCTTTTCCTATTCATCTGTACTATATTCTGTGTCTACTATATGTCAAATATAGTCTTTCATATTCATCTGTACTGTATTATGTGTTAAATATATGTCAGGTATAGTTTTTTACATATTCATCTGTACAGTATTATGTGTCTAACAAAATGCCAAATAAAGTCTTTTCATATTCATCTGTACTGTATTCTGTGTCTAATATATGTCAGATATAGTCTTTTCATATTCATCTGTACTGTATTCTGTCTCCATGTGTGCGACATCATACCTGGTGGTTTCCACAGTGGAAGAGATCAGCCCCACAGACGCGAAAGACACAGAACTGCTCATCGCTGTAGTCTCTGCAGTCAGCGCGGTGGTCACACACCAAGGTGTACGGCACACTTTCAATGCCATTGCTGCACACAAACATTGGCGGAGCGGGACTGACCGGGGACAAGCACGTTAACACGTATTCCCAGCAAGCACTCTGCTCGTCGCATGATGAAGACAGGTGCGTCACGTGACCAGCTGGGCAGACGACAAAAGTGTCCCTCTTGAATAGAGACACATTTCTGGGATCTCGAAACGCTATTGGTTCCTGTACTTTGGTTTCTTTTGGCTTTTCACATACAATGTCCCCACGGTGTGGTCCGCTACAGTCAACGAGTTGAAGGCTGTTGACATGTCTACCAACACCGGTTATGTGTGCCCTAGCGTACAAGTAATCCATTACAAAGCAAAATGGGATTCTTCTCACAGAGTCTAAAGAATTGAAATGGTAAAAATATCCCACCGTCCTGTCAGTTAATTGCAGCGTATTCCTGTACCTGGTGAACAATACACAAAAACGTTCATCTTGTATCCTGTTCTTGTGTTATAGCCTATAAGACCGATGATATGCTCAAGCTTTCGCGTTTATATCACCATAGCCCTGCCGACCACAGTGAACCTTTGTACGGCTGTCAAACTTCAAAAAGGACAGATGCTGAAGAGGTTAGATCATCAAGAAAGATTCTCATCCTGAACACGAAGCAAACGACATAGCAGTTAATGACATGGCAGCTGCACTATCGACATCTTATGGCATGTAAGATTAGGTGAAGCTAGGAGCGGCTGGTAATCTCCTTGTTTTCTCACTCTACAACTAACAACAAACACAAGAAATGCTTACAAAATCACGGAAAATGGTTAACTACCACAAAAAAAGGCATTGAAAATGCTATATAGGAAATCGATTCAGTAGAATCGAAAGCTAGTGTCCACTCTGAATGGTGTGCACAAATCTCACTACTGAATGCATTAGGAAGAAGAAGCAGATGAAGAAGAAGAAGAAGAAGAAGAAGAAGAAGAAGAAGGAGAAGGAGGAGGAGGAGGAGGAAGAGAAGAAGAAGAAGAAGAAGAAGAAGAAGAAGAAGAGAAGAAAGAAGAAGAAGAAGAGGAAGAGGATAGAGAAGAAGAAAAGAAGAAGAAGGGAAGAAGAAGAAGAAGAAGAGAGAAGAAATAATTACACAGTGACAGAAGTCCAGATGATCAACACAGCAGCAACAAACGACAGGACACTCCAACCCAGCGGGCACTGCTAATACAATGCTACAGACTGTCCTTAACCAGAAAGAGACCCAGAGGTTCTGCGCTTTGGACAGAGAAACGACACCAAGACGTGTAAAACAATGGGAACATTCTATACTGAGCGGAAAGCATCTCACCACAACAGCAAGAAAACGACGTGAAGAGGAAAGACAGACCTCACGATGCACCAGCAACAGTGAAGATGTCAGACAGAGAGAGAGAGAGAGAGAGAGAGAGAGAGAGAGAGAGAGAGAGAGAGATACAGACAGACAGACATTACTATGATGATAGTGATGATCATGATCATGATAATGATGATGATGATGATGATGATGATGATGATGATTATGGTAATGATGCTGATGATGATAAGAATGATGATACCTAAATTGATGATGCTGATAATAATAGTAATGCTGCTGCTGCTGATGATGATGATGTATTTATAACAACAACAAAACAACAACAACAATAATAACAATAATAATAACAATAATGATAAGAAGAAGAAGAAGAATGATAATGGGGAAGATGACAATGATCATCATCATTTAACAAGAAGAAGAAGAAAAAGAAGAAGAAGCAGCAGCAGCAGCAGAAGAAGAAGAAGAAGAAGAAGAAGAAGAAGAAGAAGAAGAAGAATCACCATCATCATCATCATCATCAT
This sequence comes from Conus canariensis, assembly GCA_033310375.1. Classification (NCBI taxonomy): domain Eukaryota; kingdom Metazoa; phylum Mollusca; class Gastropoda; order Neogastropoda; family Conidae; genus Conus; species Conus canariensis. Next base: position 42,792,831 of record CM065734.1, read on the forward strand.
CATCATCATCATCATCATCATCATAGTAATGATGATAATAATAATTACAATAACAAGAATAACAACGACAACATCAAAAAAGCAACAACCACAACAACAACAATGATGAAAATAGGAATGATAATAATAATGATAATGATGATGATGATGATGATGAATAATAATAATAATAATAATAGTAATAATAATAATAACAATAACAATAATCGTCATGATAATAATAACAATAATGATAATAATAATAATAGTAATGACAACAGTAATAATAATAATAATAATGATGATGATAATACTGATAACAATAACAATAACGATAATGACAATGAAGATGATCATAACATAATAATGGTACTACTATTACCACTGCTACTACTACTGACAATAATGATGATGATGATGATGATGATGATGATGATGATGATGATGATGATGATGATATATTGACAACAAAAATAACAACAACAACAACAATAATATTAATAATAATAATAATAATGATAATGAGGATTTAATGAATAAATACACATTCATAGTAGTATTCCACGTATGTTTACATTTTCCCGAATCATTAATGCTAGAATTTCAACACATAATGCTAATAAATATGGCGATAGTGGATCACTTTGTCTGCATCCATGGTCTATCTCAAACCAACTAGAAACTTGAATATTAACAAGGACACATGAGTTAATATTTCATAGAATGTTTCAACCCATTTGCAGAAGCCCTGTTGAAAGCCAAACGCTTTCAATACTTTAAACATAAAATCCCAGCTGCTGAATCGAATGCTTTCTTGAAGTCAATGTTTAATAAAAGCCCTGGTAAGATGTGTTCTTCTAAATAAGCAATTGTGTCGTAAATGAACCTAATGTTATCCCCTATGTGTCTATTAATAAAAACCTGTTTGATCCTCATTGATGAGACCAGCTAACACATGTTTTAAACGATTGGCTATACATGATGACCCTATTTTGTATACAACATTTAACAACGAGATTGGTCTCCAGTTCTTCACGAAGTGTCTTGGTTTATCTCCCTTTTGTATGCATACGATTAGTCCCTGTCTTTGAACACAAGAAAGCTCCCCCCTTCGAAATCCGGCATTTAAAGCTCTGACAACAAAAACACCAATTCAGCTCCAAAAACACGTAAAATTCTGTTGTGAAACCATGAGTGCTAGGACTTTTGTTGTTTTTCATGTTCTTTAATGCAATACATGCCTCCTCCAGCGTGATTTCGCCGTCTAAACTGTTTGCTTCGTCACGGTCTAAATGTGGAATATTTTCAATGAGTTCATCCGAATCACAGTCGTCAACTCCGTATTTTTTGTACAGTGATTCATAAAATCCGTGAACCTCGTGAAGAATCTCTGCTTGGTCATTTAGAATATTTCCATGTTTGTCAATTATCTAGCCATACCCTTACTTATAAAATGTGTTTTTTCTAGGTTACAGAAATAGTTCGTCACTTTTCCCCCTCCAGCTATCCACCTGGCCCTCGATCTTAAAAGTACCCCTTCTATTCTTTTCTCTCGAATAACCATCAGCCTTTCCTTCTTTAACCCTATAGCTTTGATCTCTTCTTCATCTTTAGTCTCTTTTCTTTCGAGTTTGTTGTTTTTTGTTTTGTTTTGTTTCGTTTTGCTTTGTTTTCCTTTGTTTTGCTTTGTTTTTTTATGGAATCATAATAATAATGATGAGGTCAGTCAGACAGACAGAGATTAGAGGTGAGTGCTGTAAAGAAAAAGTGGCTGGAGAAGAGAGTAAAGCAGGAGATGGGGGGGGGGGGGGGGGCACAGGGAAGAAATAACTTGGAAGACACAGACGGGAAAAAACGGTACGGGGATGATGGGGAAGGGGGTTCGGTGGACGGGGCGGAGAGAGACAGAGTAAGAGACACAGACCGGGAGAAGCAGGGGGGAAGAGATACAGGAGGGATGAGGGGAAGAAGGGAAAAGAGAGGGTGGTGGAATTACATATGTGGCACTGAGGGTGGAGACTGGTGCAGCCCAGCGAAAAATGCCGTGACGTTGTAATGATGTAATAATGACGTTATGTTCCTCCACTCTGTCTTGTCGTTCAAGCTCACTATATTCTCGTCACGACGCTGACACTCCGTCTTGGCCGTGTTCCACGTTACATATGATTCCAACTTGACGTACAGGTAACAAGACTCGTCAGCATAAAAATGATCCTTGGGACACAGCGGGCTGGTGTATGGACAGTCCTCTTCGTCCTCATCCTCAGCGCAATCAGCAAACAGATTACATGGGAAATGCTCCCGAAAATCTACCCAGTACGGCACCGAACAGTTCCACGAGCCGTCTGTTACCTGCTGAAGTTTCGCCGTGTGGTTGTGGAAAGAGAACAGCAGTCTGAACCCTGTCCTCATGTGGCTTTCTCCGGATCTAAAGCGCAGGTAGACAGGTGTGACGTCGTACATTTTGGGCTTGGGGCTAGTGTGACCACAGAGATTTTGCATCGTGTCCTTAGGGGCGTTCCTGTCTTTTAGAACGGAAAGCGCATGCACTGTGCAGGCATCATCTGATTTTGTTGTGTAAATGTCCAGGTAAGGCACAGATATCATGATAACGTGGTCGGCAGGTAGTTCTAGTTTGAACCAGATGTCCATGTTCTGCGGGTAGACAGTGCGGCCATCCCACCTAGGAGAAGTTATGTATCCTGGAACCAACATGACAGTGGTGTTAAGTGTTGCAAATACATCTGAATTATGACTGAACTTCTTGGTAAATATGAAAAAAAAAACCCTACCTCTTCAGTTGGTTCATAACATTTGCTGGTGTGGACGCAGACTATGTAAATGTTTCTTTCGCTCAAAAAGGGGCACGGTTTGAACAGTTGGATATTTTCTTCTAAATGGTACGTGTAAGTAAGCGTTTCATGATAAGCATTAATGAAAGCGGCCGGTAATGCAGCCTAAAACACAATATTCTGAAAGTATTGTACACACAGATCGTGCAGAAAAATCGAAACGCAAACTTAGGAAAATGTATTATGAATATAAAATCCTCCACTATCAGCAGATTGGAACCATTGTAATCATCTTGTAAACAGAACCGTTCATATCTCCTCTTCTGAGGCCTCTTGTCCGCTGATTCGGACTTGTCAAGGAGATATGGCTAATTATGTCTCTATTCCCTTGGCATCAAATGGTGATATACCACATTCTATGATTCTGTGGTATTCTCACCATCAAGGGTTAAAAAGAGAATCCAACAGCACTGCCAAACGGCCAGTAAATGATAGAAAAGTGAAATGAAAGGGAAATGCTGTAAAATAATAAGCTGCTGAAAAACTAAAATCATTATGTATATGGTATCAAATGTAGGGGAAATTCTTCGAGGCTATGCCTGGGAATCCGTTTAAAGATGCAAGGGAGGTCAAAAGGTGTCAACAGTCAGAGTGTTCACCTCTACTGTCTAATAGCCCAAGCATTGTAAATCACATAAGTGTTGACGGCAGTTAAGAATTGTGTAGAACCGCCTTTACTTGGATCTCCAATGAGATGTAAATCTCCCACTGATTGACCAAACAATAATCTGTTGAACATGTTAGAAGTGGAGAAAACAAGTGCAGGCTAACAATTCCTCTGTCATTACATTGATGACTTTGTAAAGATTCTAAAAGAAATAGGAACAAAGAAATGTAAGGGGGAGGAGGGAGGCGGGCGAGATGGGTAAGGGAAAAAAGAAAATGGGAACGGGAAATGAGGGAAATGACGTAAAAATGTGAAATCGTTCACGCATTGTTGTACCTTACGTCATTTTTCTTTCTTTTTTCAAGATTTTTTATGCGACTTGAAAGTAGTTGATAAGAACAAAGGGCAGATGGACGTCTCTTACTGTAAAACACTAAAATGACAGTGAAATTCGGACAGCAAGGCTACAGAGAATTTCATTCCTGCCTCAAAAGAAAACATTGAACATAGGTAAGTTTCCAGGTGGAAAACTGTGTGTGTGTGTGTGTGTGTGTGTGTGTGTGTGTGTGTGTGTGTGTGTGTGTGTGTGTGTGAGTGACAGAGAGAGAGAGAGAGAGAGAGAGTGAGAGAGACGGTGATCGGCAAGACTACGGTGTGTGACAACCTGTCATGTTTAAGTTCGGTCAACTAACTTCCACTGGCCTTTTTCTCAATAGCTCAGGTGAGTTCAGGTAAGATAGGCAATTTTGAAGCGGAGCTTGAACTATCTCAGATGCTGTTCTTTGCTGCTGTTGTGTGATTGTGAAAGTACAAACAAATATGTTGAACATTCTCCCCATGTCTATCGTATTCCGTCAGAGAGCGCATTGGTGCAATGTCATATGCATGTCTCACTGCTTCAAGTTGTGAGTTCTGTGTACATCATGGTATCATTGTCCTGCTAGAAAACTAAGACACATCTTCGAATGGAGCAATTCGCAGACTTCGGTCTGCAACACAGGAACCATGACACCCTGCCAGCTTGGATCCCCTGAGTCCACTTAAGACCTTGACCGTGCAAGCGCCTCACACCGCTAATCTTCGACTTACTGGATTTTACAGGACTTCAGGTTGCGACAACAACGAGTCTTCAGCCAGTAGGACAATCATCGCACCTTTGTGGGCATCAATACCGTCACAGGTAACGTGATTTATAAAAAACGTGTGTCTCCGTGAAACGGCCATATTACGTGATCCGATTTGGATAATCAAAAAAATAACGGATCCGGGAAATTGTGTCTTTGGTGGAACAAAACTGGGGAAGGGGGCATGCAGGCAGAGAGAGAGAGACAGACAGACAGACCAACACACATACAGACAGACACACAAAGAAACAGACAGACAGAGAACCTTTATTTTCTGTCGTGTTGATGTATCCCAAGCCCGACAGAAAGTGATCGTGAGACTGTGGAAAAGTTGACACACACATAATGGTCACGTGAGAAGAGAGACATCGAGAAAATGATGGTAATCGAGCTGGAATTGATCAACACTGTTCTGGAAGCATTGCGACCGTTCTGACTACATGCTACAATTTCAGAAGTACTTATTTGTAAAGACTTCTGCACTGTAATTGCACCTTTTTTACAGTCCAGATGAACAGTATGTGCTTGAAACTCGAACACAAGGTTTGCAGGAGCTGTGACAGTCAGTCCTGCACCTTCTGAATTTTCTTCTTTTTCCTCGTCGTCCATCGTATTCCAGTTGACCAGAACATGCTGTTGTCTGGAGGTAAGCTTCATTGCTTAAATAGTGGCCTGAAGGAGAACGGAAACACATTGTAAAGTTTTCCGTGTCAAATATCAGATGGTCACAAGTCGCAGGTGGCGGTTGTTCAGTCGTGTTCGTGGTGGTAGAATTGGGTTGATGCTTAGACGTCACGTTGCCAGAGAACTCGGCGTTATCTGCAATTGCAAGATTTGTCAACAGTTCATTAGATGTGCGTTTGCGTAAGCTAAAGGCCAGGCCCAGGTGACCTTTTTGGTGAATGTGAAAGGAGGAGAGTTGTGGATGGAGTGTGTGTGTGTGGGGGGGGGGGGGGGGGAGGCGGTAGGCAATAAGCAGCGTCATTTGGTGACAAAGAAATGACATCTTTGTTTGACCCACCTGTGATTCAAAATTTTGTTTCTATATGGACACAGCCAATGTTAGGCAAGTACCCAATATTTGATGAGAATGTCAGGACTAAGGCGTTGGTCAGACATCTGCTAGGTAGTAGACATGAGACCCTCTTCATAACTTCTCTTACCTTAGTCATTAATTCGTTTATCCATCAGCTTTGCATTGTGCGCAATGTGGTCTCGAAACTTAGTAGATGTATGTTCAACGTATATGGATTAGTCCACAGGCTGTGACATTTCCTTGTTGAAACTGGAACTGAAACGGGAACATAAAATTAAAAATAAAAAAACATACTGATGAGGGAAATTCTTCTATTGGTTACTTTATTTCAACAGACATGAGTCATTTAATTTTATATATATATATATATATTATATATATATGTGTGTGTGTGTGTGTGTGTGTGTGTGTGTGTGTGTGTGTGTGTCTATGTAAATGTAGATAGATAGATAGATATACTTAGATAGACAAATAGATAGATAAATAGATTGACATAGATATGTATGTTTGTATATATATGGGAACGGATATATATATATATATATATATATATATATATATATATATATATTACTATTTGTTAAAAAGGAAAGGTTTAAAATTTTACCTACAACGTTGTTTCATGAAACCGCATGCGGTTGCAAATGTCAGGATGTGGTGGGTCTGTGCTGCCGGTGTTTTATAACTGCTTGTGTTGTCTGTCATCACGTGCTGTCTGTGTTTTTCGTGTGTTTCTGATTCTTGTTCACTGATAGGAATTTCCACTTGTGCCTGCAGTTGTTAACCATTTCTATCCTGGTGTTTAAAGTTGCCATTTGTGGTTTGCATAGTATTATGTATTTTTCTGTTGAGCATAGGTTACATCTTTTTGAAATATTGTTATATGGTGATGCTCTTTTTATGATTTTCCAGGATATATTGTAGTCTATTTTTTTCTCTTTGAGCTTCCAGATGTATTTACTCAATTCTGTTTGGTTTTTGTATCTTTCTTTGTTAAATGACTGTTTGTGGTTTGCATATCTAGTTTTAAATTGGTTTTCAGTAATACCTATATATGTTTCTTCTGCGTTCTCTGATGTTACAGTGGCTTGGTACACAATGTTGTTGTAGAGGCATTTGTTGCTCAGAGGGCACTGTTCTTTCTTGATGCAGTTGCAAGATTTCCTTTCGTCACCCTCGTTTTTCTCTATACTGCTTTTCATTTTGTTGGTTGAATCAATGATGTTTTTAAGGTTGGGCATACATGAGTATGATAATTTGATGTTACTTTTGTTAAATATCTTGGATAATTTGTGCTCTTTTGGAGCAAATAAAAAGATAGTGAACTACCTAGATATAACGTTAGACCTCAACCAGCACATATATAAACCATACAAAAAACCAAATGACATACCTGTCTATGTAAATATCAAAAGTAACCATCCACCTTCCATACTAAAAACAATACCCAGAGGCATAAATAAGAGATTATCTAACCTGTCATGTAATGAAACAGCATTCAATAACGCTGCAGCTGAATATCAAGAAGCGTTACACAAAAGTGGCTACAACTACAAACTACAATATGATCCAGATAATGACATGAGCAGACACAAGAAGAACAGGAAAAGGAAGATCATATGGTTCAACCCCCCATATGACGGAAGAGTAAAAACAAATATAGGGAAAGAATTCTTTAGAATCCTAACATCATCATTTCCAAAGAGCACAAATTATCCAAGATATTTAACAAAAGTAACATCAAATTATCATACTCATGTATGCCCAACCTTAAAAACATCATTGATTCAACCAACAAAATGAAAAGCAGTATAGAGAAAAACGAGGGTGACGAAAGGAAATCTTGCAACTGCATCAAGAAAGAACAGTGCCCTCTGAGCAACAAATGCCTCTACAACAACATTGTGTACCAAGCCACTGTAACATCAGAGAACGCAGAAGAAACATATATAGGTATTACTGAAAACCAATTTAAAACTAGATATGCAAACCACAAACAGTCATTTAACAAAGAAAGATACAAAAACCAAACAGAATTGAGTAAATACATCTGGAAGCTCAAAGAGAAAAAAATAGACTACAATATATCCTGGAAAATCATAAAAAGAGCATCACCATATAACAATATTTCAAAAAGATGTAACCTATGCTCAACAGAAAAATACATAATACTATGCAAACCACAAATGGCAACTTTAAACACCAGGATAGAAATGGTTAACAACTGCAGGCACAAGTGGAAATTCCTATCAGTGAACAAGAATCAGAAACACACGAAAAACACAGACAGCACGTGATGACAGACAACACAAGCAGTTATAAAACACCGGCAGCACAGACCCACCACATCCTGACGATTGCAACCGCATGCGGTTTCATGAAACAACGTTGTAGGTAAAATTTTAAACCTTTCCTTTTTAACAAATGTTGCTCCCAGTGCGGTTGAGCATTTTTCTAAAATCTCTGTTGGCACTTGCCACCAATTATTATATATATATATATATATATATATATATATATATAATATAATAAAACTAATAAATTCCAAGTATAAGTGCCGAGCACCATTCCAGCAACTTACAGAGCAGCTTGGTGTTGCAACGACTGCAAGAAATATTCAATTATAAACAAAGCTTGCTCTTATGTCTTAGATTGAAAAAACAGGGGGAGATAAGCATTCTATCTGCAGTGGTAGATAATTCTGCCTAACTAAGAGTATGTGCTTGAGTGGGTGAATGGGGAAAAATAAGATACCGATAGCATTCTTCTTAAAACCGAAAAGGCAGAGGAGTCAAATTACCACTTTCCGCGGTCACTGAGGTTATATGTTAGTGAGTTTCCTCCCCATTGGAGAATGTCTCCCCCTTGGAGACTATAAGCTTGCTGAAGGCTCATTTTCAGAAGCATTTATTTTATTTTTTCCCCATTCACCCACTCAAGCACATACTCTTAGTTAGGCAGAATTATCTACCACTGCAGATATGAATGCTTATCTCCCCCTATTTCTTCAATCTAAGACATAAGAGCAAGCTTTGTTTATAATTGAATATTTCTTGCAGTCATTGCAACACCAAGCTGCTCTGTAAGTTGCTGCAATGGTGCTCGGTATTTATCCTTGGAATTTATTAGTTTATTGTAATTTAGTCCCTTGCGGATTCATTCCAAGAACTGGCCCTCAGCACTTGTGTCTTAAGAGGTTATCTTTTTATATTTTCTACTTTTCACAAGAAAATGTAGCTTGATTTGCTCTTTCATGATTTTCTTTTGCTTCTTGGGTGGCACCTTTGGTTGTTTTTTTTTTGCAAACTCAACAAACATACTACGGTATTGCACACCAGCCTTTTTCTGGGATAGCATTCTTGTTAAAACCGAAAAGGCAGAGGAGTCAAGTTACCACTTTCCGCGGTCACTGAGGAGAAACAATCAGGTTTCGAAATATCGGTATCTGACCAGGAGTTACATGTTAGTGAGTTTCCTCCCCATTGGAGATTGTCTCCCCCTTGGAAACTATAAGCTTGCTGAAGGCTCATTTTGAGAAGCATGTATTTTATTTTTCCCCATTCACCCACTCAAGCACATACTCTTAGTTAGGCAGAATTATCTACCACTGCAGATATGAATGCTCATCTCCCCCTATTTCTTCAATTTAAGACATAAGTGCAAGCTTTGTTTATAATTGAATATATATATATATATATATATATTGTGTTGTGTGTGTGTGTGTGTGTGTGCATAATATAACAAAGACGTCCAGCCATCTGGGCTAGCAAGTAAACAAGTAATCTGACTAACGAAGTATGAAAAAAAAAACTATGATCGAGGACAGACGGCAAACTCTGCATTTATGCCACTGTGTGCACAAACGAATCAATAGTTCTGCCTTGCTTCTATTTTCCCTACAGCATTTCATGACTTCGGACACTGACCCCTGGACAAATCGGACTGGACCCGGAACGAGATTCAGCTGTCAGTATTAGTGACTGGTCAGTCACTGGTGTGGACTCTGGCCAGCTGTATCATCTGTTGGTTGACAGGTGTCAGTGGTCCTTAGACATCTTGACCATGTTTTGGTCGGGGGCTGCTGGGTTGTCGAAATTTGCCAAACTCCTTTTCAGACACTCAGAGGGATGTAGGATTACTCTAATGTGTCTTGACGAGCACTGGTCAGGGGTGTAGGTTGGTCGTGTGTACAAATCCTCGTTTCCTTCCGAAAACAATGATTCTTCGCTGTGTGCGTGTGCGTGCGTGCGTGCGTGTGTGTGTGTGTGTGTGTGTGTGTTGCTTGAGCGCGCGTGCGTGCGTGCGTGCGTGGTGTGTGTGTGTGTGTGTGTGTGTGTGTGTTGTTGTTTGTTGTTGTTGTTGTTGTTTCAAACAAATATCTTTGTTGTGTGTGTGCGTGTATGTGCGTGCCTGTGTGTATGCCGCATCACAGTAAGCCTGTCTGTGTGCTGAATGGCTTTGATCGCAGCACCTCGATGAGAACGCACGAGGCTCAGTCTGGACTCTGTCAAACGCATGCTAGTTCATCTGCACCGTGTCTGTCAACCGAGGTGTCACCACAAGATCTTTTAACACCCTGTACAAAAACAATCAAGTTACACAATGGAGAAGTCTGCATCAGGATCAGATGAGTCGCTGGGGCTCTAAAACCATTTGCTCACTATTGGCAAAAAAAAAGCTGAAATGCTAAGGGCACGTTTCAAGAACAAACCGTCCTGCAGGGCATAGTGACAAACAGAAGAGGTGTGAGGGCAGCATGAGGGGGGTGGACAGGTCTGTCATGAGCCCGCTGTTGGAATATCACAGACAGCAGCAACAGACAGAGAGATATTGTAGCCTGGAAGTCACAGGCCTGTCTCAGAATACTGAAAAAAAATAGCAACAGATGGAGAGAAATTGTTGCATGGAAATCATAGGCCTGTCTCAGAATACTGAAAAAAAACAGCTACAGATGGAGAGAAATTGTTGCATGGAAATCATAGGCCTCTATTAGAATACCACAGAGAACAGCAACAGATGGAGAGACAGTGTTGCCTGGAAGTCCCAGGCCTCTCTCAGAATACCTCGGATTACAACATGAGCTGGAGGAATGCTGCAGGTAATACTGTAGGATCCCTTGACGACTTTTACTCCAGAGAACAGTTAAGATAATGATGTGATGATAATGATGATTTGTACAGCCACCCCTGCGAAAATTGTGGGAACAGAAGGGATGTGAGGAAGGAGGGGAGGAGGCGAAGTCCGAGTGTGGTTTGATACACTCTTTTTCAGTATTTTTCTCCCCTTGCCCTTCTGGTAGGCCTGCAAGTTCACGAAGGTTTGCCACACTCTGTATCTGGCTTGTGTCTCTGTCCTTCACACATGTGACTTCACAGTTAGCGTCCTTCAAACGGGATACCAACGTACTCGCTTGGTTACTTTCTTTGTATCCCTTTCACCGCGGAGGCGACAGTCGACTGTTTTGGAGACAAGGAAACTGAGTCAGTGAATACGTATACCGCCAGTTGCACATACTATCCAGCAGTTGACCCATTCTCTTCTGTAGACGAGATCACCATTCGTCTTTACAGCCTTTTGCTGTACTGGGTATCTCAGAAGCCAAATTTTCGAGGTAAAGCAAGAACAGTGCAGAAGAGTGGAATACTTATGCATGGACTCAAAAGACCAAACGAATGTGTAATTGAAAAATAATGAATAAGAAACAAGTAGAGTAACTCCTGCTCCCATGATGAAATACATACACACTCATAACTCTTAACGAATGCTGCCTACGACAACGAATTGCCCAGCAGATTCGGTGTCGTAAGCAGCATTCGTTTGGAGTAATGGGCGTATATTTATTTTATCATGGAGCAAGCCAGTTGACTTGTTTTTTTATTTACTCTTTACTGTTTCCTGTCTCATTTAAAATTTCATTTCATTTGAAAAATAATGTTTTGAGCATCATCGCGAATGTATCCCTTTCAGAAATAAAACATAGTGACAGTAGCAGGCAATCCTTGCCCTATGTATCCCTTTCAGAAGTAAAACATACTGACTGGAGCAGGTAATCCTGCAAGGAGCAGGTAACCCTTGGAGTAGGTATTCCTTTTAGAGATGAAATATACTGACAGGAGCAGGTAATCCTTGCCGTAAGTATCACTTCAGGATTAAAACATACTAACAGGAGCAGGTAATCCTTGTTGTAAGTATCCCTTTTAGAAATAAAACAATCTAACAGGGGCAGGTAATCCTTGCCGTAAGTTTCCCTTTCAGAAATAAAACATACTGACAGGGGCAGGTAATCCTTGCCAAAGCAGTGCCAAAGCTCTGGGTTTCAGATCAAGTGGCAGTTTCCAGTCAGCACTTTCTCATATGGCACAGGGAAAAACCCTGACTGGAAATGGACGCACCGCTCCAAAACCCTGACTTCGATTTGACACCTCGCTGGTTATTTTGCGCATCATTGGCCACCCATGGACATGGCAATACCAAGGCAGACGGTTAGGAATCAATTGTCTCCACGGCTCTGGAACCTCTGTTATGCCACGTGCAGCAGGGTGGTGACAATATGGCGTCTGTTTCAGATATTTACATGTCGGCGTCTGCGATGTCCGCTCCCTAGTGTCCTTGAGCAGCATGGCGTTAGAAGGCCAGTCATCTGATGCCACTTTCCTTTTTTTCCCTTTCTTTCTTTCTTTCGGTCTGTCTGTCTTATTTTCTTTCTTTCTTCCCTTTCTTTCTTTCTTTCTTTCC
>CM065734.1:42812663-42845163 GCA_033310375.1 Conus canariensis
ACCATGATGATGACCATATTGAACAATTCTATACTCAGCTTCAAATGGTCATCAACAAGGTTGACAAGAAAGACATCCTCATCGGTAAAGGGGAACTGGAATGCCAAGGTTGGTACATATCACCAAGGAGACGTGAGGAATCCCAGCAGCCCCCATTGTATTGAGACCACCAATGATAGGGGACTTTACCTGCTTGAATTCGCCACTGGTAATAAATCGCTTCTCATTAATTCTGTCGGTTAGCATAAAGCATCTCGACGATAGACGGGACACTCTCCAAACCGTCATCATCAGAACCAGGAAGACTATTATCACTGTGAAGAACAGGAAGAAACTCTGGCATCAACAGGGCTAAAACAAGGACATTTCCAGAGCGGACTTCAGCAGTGACTATGATCTGGTCATGATGAAGAACAAGAGTGGTAACAGCTGTCTCAAATCAAATCTTGACAAAATGAGACATGCTAACATCGTGTAGCAGTTCCATTAGCAGAACATACGTCCCACCATGGCTGCTAGGAGGAACACTTGAAGCCCTCACACACAGTTCCACACAGTTCCACACAGTTCCACCAAACGATGAAAGAAACCACCACAGATCCTAGTATTACGCCAACGGACATAGAAACCCTTAAATAGAACACTAGTTTGGACATGCGTGACCTTAGAGAGAGCTTAAAGCGTTATCAATAAGATCAGTCAAGAGAAAAAGAATGCAAAGGAACGCTAGATCAAGCAACAGTGTGGAAACCTGGTCAACAACGCCATAAAGAAAGCTTTGTACATTTGTAGATCAGTTCACCACACAGAAGCAAATTAAAGCAAAGCATCTTACAGGACAAGTGCGGAAAGTGCATGATACAGGAAGAAGATGGCATAAAAAGATTGATTGAATGTTGTTCTGAACTCAACAACAAATGGAGTAAAGGCGTCCAAGTATGATAACAGCACAGAATTCATCGATTGAAACTGATTTTTCAGTCCTTGGCAAAGAAACCGTAGGGGCAATAAGGTCCCTGAAACGTGATTAGTCCATGGACATTGACACCATTGTTACGGAGCTCTTGAAATATGGTAGAGAGGCAGTAATCAATATTCCAACTGTCATCTGCAATAAAACCTGGCACACTGGCGACTGGCCCTTCACATGGACCCATGGGATCAGTTACGATCGTTACCCATTGCAAGAAAGGGATTCATCACACAGTTCAAACTACTGCATTTTCAATTTCATTAGCCATGCCAGCAAAGAAGGACTTAAAATCGTCGGAAAAAGATTGTAGCTTCAGGCAGCCATCATTACTGTTGAAGAACAGGCTGGATTCCCTAAAAGCAGAAGTATCATCGAACAATAGGAAGAAATCTTGGAACAGCCTGACACCAGAAAGTCCTCAGAGTAGCAACAAGTGTTTCGGACCGGAACTCCTTATACTCTGAGGGGGCCGGGCCACACCCAGGTCATGACTCCCAGACGCCCATTTTCTGCCAACTTTTTTTCTGGCGTTGCCGGGATTCAAACCCTTAACTTTTGGATGAGTGGGCATTTCAAGGCGTGCCTTTTTTTAGGCGGATTCTTACCCCATTGCTGCGGGATACCTGTCCTAATTTGGGAAATGTAAGCCTTATGAAGTTCATTTTTGTTCCTCCTCGACCAGATCCAGCTGGAACTCATTTCGGCTGCCTCTGCCCTTGCTTTCAGGGTTCTGGTCCTCTTCTTGCTTGACATCCCGAGCTGTTTCATGAGATCATAATTATGCTGATGAGCCTGCAAATCCCTTAGCTACAGCTTCTATGGCGAGAGCGTGGGCCTGAAAGCCGGATTCCCTCAAGCTGCGCGCTAGACTGGCACTCTTCTCAGTCTTTTTTTTTTTTTTTTTTTTTGCTGTCCCAACCTCTGCACCACCTCAGAGGCAGTGCACCCATGCCGCTCATTCCGAGACCCTTCAACAGCCACAGCCCCGTCGGCCCCACCGCAGCCCCGGCACCGGCCATCCACAGGGAGCAGTCAATGTCAAATCGTCAAGAGGCAATCCACCGGAGGAGACACTGCGCTGCTGCCGAGTCACTTCGGTGGTGTTCAGTGGCGCCTGTTCTGATCTAACATACGCAAGACACCACCTACTAAGCCCCCTTCTGACGATGATAATTGCTTAGTCGCGGAGCCGGCATGAGTGAGCTCTCCCTCCGGAGGGCGCCACCACGTCCGTCCAACGACAGCCCCCATGGACTCGCCGATACCGGTGACCCCGACGGAACCAAACCAACACCACAGACGTGGAGAGGACATCGAAACTGAGGTCACCATGAGAGCAGGGCATGAAAGGCCACAGAATTTGAGACTTTTTATTAATGCTGATTGATGAGAATGAGGATGATTAAGATGATACTATGGATTTCCATTTTGGTCTGAGACTACATGACAGGGCTGTACTCTACGCTTCCTTTCCTAGTGTATCCCGGCGTCACCAGGCCCGAGAGATACAGGCACCTGCAGTGTTGGTCAGGAAATTTGAGCAACACTCTCAAAAACGCATCCATTAAGTGGATGAAACTCGACTGTATGGTCCCAGTCTTCCCACCTGAGTCCGCAGCAAACTCAACTCTGGGTAGGAGCCGGTCGGGCCAGAAAAACCCACATGGCTCTGATGGGATTCGAACCCACGACCTCCCAGCCGGGTGTCCGCGACGCTAACCACTTCGCCACGGCGGCTGGTATACTTCTCAGTCTTCTAGAGGTGCGTTTACCCCCATTCTGCTTTCGTAATGCACAGTGAGTTCAATCAGAATCATTTGGTTTGATTAACCTCAGTGGAGAACAATATCCGGTCTCGTGCCACTCTTCCTGATGATCTCTGGATGGTTCTCCCATTCTGGAAGGTCTGCTGTGCATTCCCAGGCTTCTGCTCCATCCAGTAAACACTGCTCTTGATATCACAGCTGTTCCAGACCATGATATGTGGCCTCCTGCCTTGTAGAACTTTGTTGCTGGGGCTTCTGGTGGCGTAGAGCTTCCTACAGCAGTGCTAACCGCATGTGCGGTATCCTTGAGCACTTGGTTGTGCTTCCATGTGTACCTTCCCCAGGCTAGCGCTGCTTTGCACGAACTCAGGACATGTTCCAGTGTTTGTTTGCCATGACCTGGTGGACACGAAGGGTCATCTGATTTCTCCTACTTGACCAGGTTCGAATTCGAGGGCAGGAAGACATACAGGTCCGATGATGAAGTTGGCTCTAAGAGGTACCATGTGCCATATATCACAGAACCACAGAAGCTTCGGGATCAGCATGAACTGCAAACACCATAGCTTGTGCGTGTCGGGGAGCCCACATTGGTCTATTATCTGCAGACTTTCTTCTGCCATTTGCTTGGTTTCCTCTCTACTGTTTTGTGTCTTTCAAGGAGTCATCATACACCTCCCAAGGCTCGGTGCAAAACTCATATAGCGTGCTATAGATTAGAGAGTGACTACATACCATCACTTTGAGTTCGCCAGGGCTACGTTTTATCTCCCGCACATTTCAACGAGTTCCCAGATAGTATCATGACTAATGGACTTAAAGATCACGTCAGTACTGTCAGCATTTGAGGAGGAACTATCACGAAACTCCACTTTGCAGGAGAGAGAGAGAGAGAGAGAGAGAGAGAGAGAGAGAGAGAGAGAGAGAGAGAGAGAGAGAGAGAGAAAGAGAGAGATGTATATCGATCTTAAATCACAGTACATGATGTAAAACTAGAAATAACAGGGAACTTGGAGTAAGAGCAGGTGAAGATTATCCTCATCAAAACAAGGTATTGGTTACAAACAACATGTTTGGACCAGTGCTAATGTATTTTTGATTGCTTTATATATAAGTATAAATCAATTCTGTCAAGAATATGACATTGTGTAGCCACCGACAGTTCGACTTCTCTTTATTAATAGTATTTTCAAGAAGAAGAGTTGGATGCCAGATGCCACGAGCTTTTCTTTTTCTTTTTTTCTGTTTTTTTTTTTTTTTTTTTCATAATCCTATAATCAAGAAGAAAAGCTGACCGCCAAATGCCACCCAATCGAAAATAATGACCGCGCTATAACTCTATCTCGGCAATGTTCACATTGAATAGCTCATGTTTAACAGATTTCCCTTTCGACTAATTGAATAACATATGTATAGTTATAAGAATTATTCCGCAGCAAACACTCCAACAGAAATGCATATACATTTCAAGTATTGTTATACAACATAATCATTGTCTTGTAAATGTTAGAACATTGCATCTCATGTATGGAATGGCAATATGCAGTACGTTTTTAACAGATATAAGAATTCGTAATTTTTGTTCTGTCTCTTTCAGGTACAACACGCTGATTTTCAAATTGAAGTCATCTTGTACACATGCGAATTGGCTTTAAAATCTTCAACACTTTGTTCAGATTACACAGTGTTAGAAGCTATTTCACTCAAAGTTTCAGTGAGGTTTGATGCCCAACATCTCTATTGTTTTTCATCCGGGTCAGGTAACATTCAGTAAACTTATTTTACAGCTTATCAGATTCTCAGCTTAACAGTTTTAGCAACATACAGGTGAACATTCAAGCTGGACCGGTGGTGACATGGGGTTGGTGTTTAAACAAATCACAACACTTTTATTTTGTGTTCCTATAGTCTGTTTTAACATTTCACTTTTTAACATGCATAATATTGTCCCCCTTTCAATCATTCTGCTCAGACTCTATGTTCTAGACAGGTCAACAAAGTAGGATGAATCGCTAGCCATCAGATTATTTGATGAAATTGTTTGAGTTCATCGCTTGTTGAAAGTCTTATATAGTACAAAGGATTTCGTCTTTTTCTTGCACTGGATCTGTTGGAGAGAACCTATGTGGGGGGGGAGGGGACAGAGAGAGAAGAGAGAGAGAGTGAAAAGACACACAACACACAACACACACAACACAGAAGACACACGACAGACACACACACACACACACACACACACACAACACACACACACACACAACACACACACGCACCACCACACACACACACACACACACACACACACACACACACACACACACACACACACATCGCGCGCACGCGCGCACGAAGACATCACTAACGATCTCTTGTGTAGCATGCATATGCGTATTTGTGCATGGTTAGATAGATAGACAGACACGCATACAGACAAACAGGCAAGCAGATAGATAGATAGATAGATAGATAGATAGATAGATAGATAGATAGATAGAGATAGATAGATAGATAAAGATAGATAGAATATAGAGAGATAGATAGGATAGAAGAGGAACAGAGAGATGGAGAGAGAGGAGAGAGGCAGAGAGGGATGAGGTGGTGGCGGGAGCGGGGGGGGAAGCGGGGAGATGATGTGTGTGAGATGATGGGAAAAACAGAACAAGAGTGGAGACAAGTGAGCTGTGTGTGTGTGTGTGTGTGTGTGTGTGTGTGTGTGTGTGTGTGTGTGTGTGTGTGTGTGTGTGTGTGTGTTGTGTGTGTGGTGTGTGGCGGCTGTGACGCGTGTGTAAAAATACTTGTTTTATGGATTGTGTTTTTTGTCAGAGTGTATGCGTGCTGTATGTCGGCGTTGTGTGTGTGTGTGTGTGTGTGTGTGTGTGTGTGTGTGTGTGTGTGTGGCGTGCGTGCGTGTGCGTGTGTGTGTGTGTGTGTGGTGTGTGTGTGTGTGTGTGTGTGTGTGTGTGTGTGTAGTGTGTGTGTGCGATAGTGTGTGTGTGTGTGTGTGTGTGTGTGTGTTGTGATGTGTGTGTGTGCGTGTGTGGTCGGCTCGTGTGTTGTTGTGTGGTGCGTGTGTGTGTGTTGTGTGTGTGTGTGTGTGTGGTGGGGAGGAAGGGTGAGTGAAGTGCATGCTGTGTGTCGCAATGTTTGTGTGCGTGTGGTGTGTGTGTGTGTGTGTGTGTGTGGTGGTGGTGGTGGTGGTGCGTGCGCGCGGGGCTGGTGTGTGTGTGTGTGTGTGTGTGTGTGTGTGTGTGTGTGTGTTGTTGGTGTTCAATCTTGGTGATGTGTAGGAGAGAGAGAGAGAGAGAGAGAGAGGAGAGAGAGAGAGAGAGAGAGAGAGAAGACCAGCCCACCATTTACTATTTTCTATACCGTACCTTCGTTTACGACAGCTTATTAGCATTCGATCATTACCTCGATCAAGAATCCAGCAAGCTGTTTTTCCAAAGGTCACAGCTGCCGTTAAAACGATCCCGATAGAGGAAGAGCGAGTTTAATGAGAAAACCGAATCATGGCTATCATCAAACCAAGCTCACCAGAGCGAACTTCTTTTATGGTAGTCGACTTGTGGATTATTTGGGCACATTAGTGGAGAAAAAACCAGTGTCGTTAATTCTCATTCTGTCTCTCTCTCTCTCTCTCTCTCGTCTCTCTCTCTCTCTCTCTCTTCTCTCTCTCTCTCTCTCTCTCTCTCTCTCTCTCTCTTTTTTGTTGTGTGTGTGTGTGGTGTGTGTTGTGTGTGTGTGTGTGTGTGTGTGTGTGAGTGTGTGTGTGTGTGTGTGTGTGTGTGTGTGTGTGTTGCTGCTTAACGTTTTCTATGTCTGACTGCCGATACGAATGTGACAGCCTCCCGGCTTTACGCCGGGCTGACAAACTTAGCAGCTGAAAACCAGCCACAAGAACATCGTGGACGCCTCCGACACCACAGGCCTACAGTAAAATCCTGGAAGACCAAATGGAATGACTTCGCGCCGAATGAAGAGGTTAGGAACAGACTCCATCTGCATCCTGTGTCTACAACCGTTGGCAGAAGGCGACTCTGTTAATTCAGGCGTGTCTTGAGGCCTCCCACAGCACAAGCCGTTGAATGGATCCCGACAAGTTGCGTAAAGAGAAGGCGGTCCACGGAATGTCAAGAGCAGGTAGTGGAGACAGATCCCCACAGAGCGACCCATGCAGACTGGTTGACCACCAGCCACGGTGGAAGATCTTAACTGCCGCACGTGTCGCACGACTCAAGAGAACTATGTGTTGGCGAGTCAGTCCGTCTGTCTGTGTGTCTGTGCTGCTGCCTGCCTGTATAATTTATGTCTGATTCCCGTCTGTTTCTGTCTCTACTCAGTCCCATTCATAATCCTGTCTGAGTATGGTGAACATGTTTCATTCAGACCCCGTCGTCGATACATCTTCATCATTCATGTGTGCTCGAGTTGCCTGCGACTGTGTCGTGCAAATATTACAAAATATTAATTTCCACTGCTATCAGATCTTCTGCTTTTTAGCCCCCCCCCCCCCCTCACCCGCCATCCCACCTCTCTCCCCCGACCCACCCACCACCATGCTGAATACGACGCTGGACTGGAAGTTTTCTTTTTAATCTTTCAGTGAAGCTACTTTCTGGATTTAAAAGAAATCTGAGACAGAAAAAAGACAACCAGCTAAGGTAAGTGCAACCGCTTTCAACATTTTATATGATGTATGGTAGGCGCTTAGTATGGTTTCTATTTGGACACATTACAGGGGCTGAGCATTGAAAGCCAGCACCACATTGGGCTGGAACTCATACTCCGAGAGTGTTGCAGAGGCAGCGTTGGGGAATGGAGATTCTGTTCAAAAGACGTTTCAAAGACCTCTTATGGAGTTAGAACTCTCTTTTAACACATTTTGAGGAGGCGTCATTGTGGGTTGAGTGAAATTCTTGATAGAAGGATGTAGCCAGGTGCACCCAGAAACAAGAATTAGTTGGGAGCGAATGTTGTGATGGTACTGGTGGGGGCGGAGACCTCTTTTCAAAACATGGTGTGGAAGTTCAATGAAATTCTCGAGATTTTATTCCACGAGAATGATGGAAACATCATGAAGGTCTGGAACGCCTTCAAAGGATGTGTGAAGGCACCATTAGGGCCTGATGCTATGGGACGTATTTGTAAAGAATGTGGAAGGCATTACTGGAGTCTGTGAATATCTTTCAAACGATGTTTTGGGGATACAATGTAGGGTCTGCAACTCTTTTATCAACAGCTGTTGTCAAGACAACACTGTTGAAACCCGTATATCACACACACACACACACACACACACACACACACACACACACACACAACACACACACACACACACACACACACACACACACATAAGCTCGCGCGCCTGACAAATCAGCGACAAGTACTTTTTTTGGTCTAATTTCGAACTGTTTGACAATAAAATCTGAATTGTTAAGATAGTTCAAACATTATTTGGTCTGCATTGTGAGAACTCTCATTTCAAGGTGCTATAGTTCCTATAAGAGTGACTTTACACCAATTTCCGATTTTCCTAATTTGTTGGTTTGTACCACGAAGATAAATCTGTTGTTACGTATTTAGATAATCTGGAAAAGTGTTCTAACTGTAAAAAGGCATGCATAAGAATAGTTAGCCACACTATCTGACTGAGAGATCAGCAAGCTTTGGGAGAACACAAGAAAATTTTTTTTTTTTTTTTTTTTTTTTTTTAATGAAATGGTGGAATGACATTTAGGATTTCCTCAATCACCTCAGAGCACAGAGCACATAGAGAATTCCTTGCGATGCAAGGTGGGTGGTGGTACCGAATGACGGAGAACATATCATACAGACACACGATTGCACGAAGATTTTTCAGGCATCTGAGAGCTGTGTATTGAACAGAGAAATACAGTACTGCTCCACCTTCTCAAGAGATGGCTCCAGTTTGCTCACAAAGTCTGGATCTTTGAGTGACTGGAGAGATTATTTTTGTATGCCTGCAACGGGCCTCCCCCTGTGAAATCTGCAACCTTGGATTCGACAGAGCACAAACTTACACTGGATAATCATAGCCTGCTCTCCATCTTTCGGTGAGGTCATGAAAGAAATCTACCAGATTATCTCTGATAAGGCACGGGTGGCATCTCCGATTCACTCTTGGAATCCTCAAGGCCGGAAACGTGCTGCTTCCTATCACATCTCGACCAGCATCGCGGAAAGAGACAGAAACTATGCCCCAGGACTTCAAAATAGGATTCAGTTGTCACTGGCAGCTGCGGAGGTATCTTCATGTTGTGTGTTGCTGGTGAATTTCGTCTCTGATGGAGTGTGGCTTCAGACCAGGCTACTGCACCATCGACATGGTTTTCATGAGAAAACAAAAAACGAAAATAAAAAAGATGTATTGACCATTGTCATGAGTCGGCCAAATGTTCTCAAGCATTTAGACAAATTAAGGGTAGTTTTGCTGTTGTTGAGAGCAGGTTCCTTGGGTTCTTCAAGTGTGCGAACTCAGGCATCACCAGAGGGGAATACCCCGAGTCGTATACTGAAGGAGGGACAATTACTGGGAAGTGTTTCGCATGTCTAGGGGGGTATTAACAAGAACATGCCGACATACCGACCTGGGTAGACGAGAGTGTCCACTTTGAGCACTGGCTATTCAGTGGGTTCTCCAGTGGGGCTGAAAGGAAGGCGATCGTGTCAGGTGACCATCACGGGTAGGTGACCGTCAGCCTGCAGGCAGAGTACAGCGACCATTCCGTCGTCCTTTGTTCTGAGGAATGAATGGAAGGCTTCGGCCTATTGAGTGGTTCGCACCTTGTTGTCTATAGAGGTAGTAACTACTTGAAGCATCAGTCCTGGCTGGTAGAGAAGTCCAGGCTGTTAGTACAATGGGTAGCTTCGGGAATCGAACATGACTTGAATAGGAGGTCAGGCATTAAACTCTTGGTACCCAAGTCTTTGTTGGCGCTAGCAGCTGTGGTGTGTGTGTATATACGTATGTGTAGGTGACTAGTGATTCCATCGGCGGAATAAAAATAACTTGGGGATTTATTGGTACAAATCGTGTGATGGGTGTGTGCCAGTGATTCCATTGGTTGAGCCAGCTAAACTCGGGTTCTCTCTTTCTTTGAGAACGAATATAAGGAGCTTGGAAAACCAGGAAGTGTGTGACTCACTTAAGGGAAGGTGAACTCGCCCGTCTTGCTGAGGGCTCAAGAAAATACAGCGTGAAGCAGAGGCTTGCTGTCGCCTCGTTGTCTCCTGGGTAGGGACGTAAGACAGTGGAGGCTGCTGTCGCCTCGTTGTCTCCTGTGTGGGGACGTAAGACAGTGGAGGCTGCTGTCGCCTCGTTGTCTCCTGTGTGGGGACGTAAGACAGTGGAGGTTGCTGTCGCCTCGTTGTCTCCTGGGTGGGGACGTAAGACAGTGGAGGTTGCTGTAGCCTCGGAGCCGACGACGAGAAGAATTGTCTCCCGTGTGGGGACGGTCGACAGCAAGACGTGTTAGCCTGTTGGAGCCTAGACAGGGAGCTCCAGACAACGGTGGGGTGTTTGCAGCCAGAGACGACCTGTGGGAGAGGCCGACAGGAGCCGTTTCCGGGTAGAGGGCGAAGTGCAGTGGAGTCCGGGAGACTCGGTCTGAGGGTGCGACTCAAGCTACGTTGCCAGTGTCCCCCAACTGGGATTTGGCCAATCGGGAGGACACAACAGTGTGGCAGCTTCAGCTCGTAGTCGCACAGTGGGATGAGAGAAACTGACGTTCAACCAAGGAATGCTGGCAAGTTATGGACGTTTCATTTGTTCTTAAGTTTATAAGTGTGCAAACAGAATAGTGAAATGTTGTCTTTCCTGGCTAAGTAAGAATAACTGAAGAACAGGGGATGCGATTTATGAGATTGTCTGTATGATGTTTACATTTTTGTATGATACAGATAAGTGTGTTGTGTAGTGACGGGTGGGGGCTCGGAGTCAAGTTAAATAAAAGTTGATTACTTTCTATGAAATGTTATTGGTTTCCCGTCACCTTTGTGCGGGCCCGATGTGAGTGACAGAGTGCGTGTGCCTATGCGAAAGCGCATTTTGGTTGTGAAAGCGTAAATACTGCTGTCTATAACCCCCTGCATCCCTGAATATGAAAATCATATTTTAATAACGAGGGGGAGCATCGAGAACCCGTCACAACCATTGATCTCATCGACCTCATAGAGGCTTTCAATACTGCCAAAAAGATAGCATATTTTATGTATACTCGCAGAAAGCGTCGTTTTTGTTTGCTCAAAGAAAGACGCCATCTGTTTGCTTTTTTGTACAGGTCCAAAGCGGTTATCTCCAACTGGTGTGTTTACACAAATTTGCTCTGACGGATGAGACAGTGCTAGAGGATGCATTCGTTTGTCACTGGTGAAGTGTCAGGCAGTTAGTCACCCCTGTGGAACGTGGCTGGAATCAGGTGTGTCTCAGCTTTTATCCTTCAGTGATCATCTAGTCCTCCCCTTAGAGAAACTAATAACCCTCTTGGTGCCTAGGATTGGAGCTATATTATCTTTTGCTTCTAATTCCTCTTCATATGTGACGTCTTGCTTCTCTTTGCCAGTTTGTCGGCCTTCTTGAGTCTTTGGATATTCGACGGCGATGGTATCCACAAAATGCCACGTATTCAGTAGATTATTTCAAGCTTATTCCTATACTGGGGGTTGTGAGAGCCTGTTAGTGGAGAAAACACATCGAACCAGATTGCAGCACAGATGAGGGCTGCAGCATGAAGCGACCGCCTCTGTATCAGCTTTGTAGTTTGAAGATGACAAACTTGCATTCAATTGAAAGGGTCCAAGATTGACTTTTGTTGGATACCATCCCATTATTGAATTTATTACAATGTATATGTTGCCCATCTTGCAAAAACATCGGGCGAGAAATACTTTGAATGCCAGTGAACTGCATTGCAGTTTATCTTCAGTTATTTGTTATGTAGTCCCATTGCTCGTTTCTTGTACTCTTTTCTCTCTCTCTCTCTCTCTCTCTCTCTCTCTCTCTCTCTCTCTCTCTCTCTCTCTCTCTCTCTGTCACACACACACACACACACACAGATACACACACACACACACACACACCACACACTCTCTCTCTCTCTCTCTCTCTCTCTCTCTCTCTCTCTCTCTCTCTCTCTCTCTCTCTCTCTCGGTATGCGTTAGGTGACTTTTCAGGCGCATGAATTGAGCAGCTTCTGTTAAGACTTTGATTTCTCACTAGCTTTCAAGGCTGTGATGCACGGTCAGTTTGCATGACATGGTAGAGAGTTGACTTAATGGACACTATGATGATCTGGATATGAACTCGGGTAGCTATATTAGAACTGCTCTTTTACTCTGTTCCCAGTACAGACAAGCCGCATTTATGGGCTGATGTTAATCGTTGCCCGCGCACCTCATCTGATCTCACATTACGGTGTACCATAGCACCAGATGCCTTTGTCGCAGTGGTTAACGTTGCTAGCATTGAGCTGGGGATAGTGGATTCGATTCTTGTCAAAAGCGGTCTGTGCGGAATCATCGAGTATAACACTGTCATGTAATCTGTAATCAGAATGGAGCTCCATAATGTCTCTTCATCCTGATCCTCATTAGTCATCGAACATAAGTCTTGAATTCTGTGCCCCCTCATGCCCTGCTGTCGTGGTGACTATGGCTTTAATTTCCTCTTCCCTTCCATGCCTAAGGAGAGTTCATGTCCAAATCGTTAAAATCGGCAAGTGCATGGGGACTGTTGTTGGATGAATGTGGTGTTACCATGTGGAAAGGGACAGTCACGCACACTTTCTCCACTCTTCAACATTCATTGTTGGGTGTAGTAGACTGAGCAGGTGGTGCTATGATTATGGTGCATCAAACAGGCACCACGAATTAACACAATTATGATTATGCTGCAGAACAGTGTCTATTGTCTCTTGATGACCTGATATTGATGCACGTCTACATCGCAAGCTCTGGTGCTGAAACGAAATGATTTTGTAGTTGAACAAAGCATGTGATGGATTCTCCCGTCGTGTCCGACGGATGAGTAGAAAGGCAGGTCATCTACTAATGTGGGTCCTCATGTGGGACTGAAGACCAATTTCTGAGGCACAAAGTCGTCCACAGACGCTGCATGGATTGGAGTCCTGCAAGGATGGGCCCCGTCTTCTCTGATTCCTCCTTTCCTGAATGGCAGTTGCTCTGTTGCACTCAAATGTCTTTGTGCCCTGGGCACACTGTTGCTTCCACTTGTTCTGTCAAGGGCGACATCTTCCCCGGAAGCAGTGTTGATATTGCAGCTTCTGAGGTTGGCCTTCAAGGTGTCTTTGTATCTCTTGAGAGGCCTTCTTTGGTCACGTTGTCCTTCTTTCAGTTGTCAATAGACGTACCAGCCTCTTTGGAATTCTGCTGTCCTCCATACGGAAAACATGTCCTGTCCATCGGAGCTGGCTTTTAATTGACTATACACTCAATGCTGGGTAAACCACACTTCTTCAGGAACTGTAGGTTGGACACTCTGTCTTGCCATTTGATGCAGCAGATCTTGCGCAATCATCTCTGATGGAACTGTTTGAGTTGTTGGATGTGTCGGCGGTACGAGGTCCACGTCTCACAACAGGAGAGGAGAGAACTCAGAGTCACAGCTTTGTACACAGCAATCTTTGTGCACAATTTGATGTCATGGTCTTGCCAGAGACTCTTTGCCAAAGGCAGAGCTGGCCTTTGAGATGTGTAACATCACTCCTGCATCCAGATATCCATTTCTGCTCACAGTGCCGCCCAGATAGCAGAACTTGTCCACAATTTTTATCTCTGTGTTGGTGATGACGACAGGTGATGGTGGAGCACTGCCAGCAGCGGACGGCGAAGGTTGAAACATGGCCTCGGTCTTACCGAGACTGATTGTAAGTCCAAAGCGTTGACAGGCCCTTGCGAAGTGATATGTGATGCATTGGATGTCTTCATGGGAGTGCGCGGCCAGTGCACAGTCATCTGCAAAGAGGAACTCTCTCAGAAGGGCATCAAATACTTTGGTCTTGGCCTGAAGTCATCGAAGGTTAAGGAGTTTGCCGTCTGAACGTAACTGGATGTATACCTCCCTGTCACAGTCCCGGAATGCACCAATCAGCATTGCAGCAAATAGAATGGAAGAGAGAGTGGGAGCTAAGATGCATCCCTGCTTCACTCCATTTTCTACTGGGAATGGGTCAGAGATATCTCCATTTTCTTACACCCTCGCCTGCATGCCATCATGGAATGAAACGATCAGTGAGATGAGCTTTTCCGGGCAACCAAATTTGTGAAGGATCTTCCACAGGCCAGTCCGATTAACGGTGTCGAAGGCCTTGGTGAGATCAACAAACACCATGTGGAGTTCCTGATTCTGCTCACAACACTTCTCCTGTAGCTGGCGAACAGCAAACACCATGTCAGTTGTGCCTCTGCCTGCGCGAAACCCGCACTGTGATTCAGGGACGATGGCGTCTGCTATGTGGGTGATGAGTCTGTTCAAGATGACCCTGGCAAGAATCTTTCCTACGATACACAGCAGGGATATCCCACGATGATCGTCACAGGACGCTTTATCACCCTTCCTCTTGTAGGTGTGTACAATAAAGGAGTCTCTGAAGTCTTGGAGCACTTCTCCCTTTTCCCAAATGGACTGGAAGAGGTTGGTCAGCTTTTCCAGGAGTACGTTGCCTCCATTTTTGTAGATGTCTGCTGGAATTCCATCTGCTACTAGTGCTTTACCGGACGTGGTCTGCTTCAGAGCCTTCGCAGTCTCTGCACTGGAGGGTGGGTCTGCCAGAGATTCCTGCACTGGCAGTTGTGGGAGCGCTGCGATTGCTTCTTCAGATATTGACGAGACTCTATTCAAAAGGGCATTGAAATGCTCAGCCCAGCGAGCAAGAATGTCAATCTTATCTGTCAGCAGTGTGGTCTGGTCAGAAGCACGAATAAGTGTTGACCCAGCAGTCTTTAGTCCATAGATGATGGTGCGAAGGTCCACGTGAAAGGTCTTCATGTCGTTGGTGTCAGCCGCAGCTTCCAGACTTTCTGCTTTCGTTTCCCACCAATCGTTCTTCATCTGCTGAAGCTTCTGTTGGGTGAACGGCCTGGCTTCCTGGTACTTCTTCTGTTTCTCCTCGCAGGTCGCTGAGGTGATCTCTGTGGGTCTTGTGGAGATTGTCTATGAGCTTGTTGATCTCTGGGCTGTTTTCATCAAACCAGTCTCTATGTTTGTGTTCAACAAAGCCCAGGGTGTCAGCTGCAGCGTTGTACAGGGATTCTTTGAAGGCTTTCCATTTCTAACCAGTGTCTTCTCCAGTGAGATTGATGTTTCTTGCAGAATATCTCTGCTGTTACACAGTCGAGCAATGTTCAATCTTCTCGACGGCTTATCTCTGGCCGATTTGTGCTTCAGGGCGTACTGGATGTCTTGCTCCTGACCAGGCGGTGATCTGACTAGTAATCAGCTCCCCTCATGCAGCGTGTAATTAGGACATTACGTCTGTCCCTCTGGCGAATAAAAACAGTCAAACATGTGCCATTGTTTGGAGCGGAGGTGCATCCACGTGTTCTTGAACTTGTCTGCCTGCTGGAAGATAGTGCTGGTGATGGAAAGTTCACGTTGCGCACACAGTGATAACATCAGCAGACCATTAAAGTTGCAGTTTCCAGTGCCGTGGCGTCCAAGAACGTTGGGCCAGGTGGAGTAGTCCCTTCCCACACGAGCGTTAAAGTCCCCGAGGATGATGATCTTGTCCTTGTGGTTAACCTCAGTGAGACACGGTTCAGCTCCACATAGAAGGCTTCTTGGATTATCGCCTAATGATATTGCGGTTTAGGCTTACAAAGGACAAAGCAGTCTTTTGTAAGCCTAAACCGCAGTATCATTAGGGATAATCAGTGTCACATGGCAGGCTATCCAGCTTCCGGGCAAGCTTTGTGCGAATTGCAAATCCAACACCAGAAGTTCTTGGATTTTCTTCAGGCTTCCCAACGCAGTTAAAAAGTGTAGCCTCCTCCAACTTTTTCAAGCTGTGTGTCGTCCACGAGTCTTATTTCACTCAGAGCCGCTATGTCAATCTGGTAACGGCCTGGCATTTTGGCAATCACAGCGGTACGACGCTCTGGTTTGTCGCCTCTGTCCAGTAAGGTTCGGACATCCCATGCCCCAAATGTCAGAGGCATCTGCGTTTTCCTGTGTTTTGACTTCCGACCACCTTGTTGGGTAACCTTGGTGGTCACCTGTCAGGTACAGTAAAGGGCAGGCTTTGTTCAGGGATCCTTTTATCTCTCCCTGCCCATGTGGGGACAGCAGTGCTGTCCCTGAACAGGGCTGCTCTGTCGCTGTAGGAGGATACGAGCACCGCATCTGCCCGGGAGTACGATGAACGACCATCAGCCTACAGCCGCCTACGTGCAGAGTTGTAGCTAGGAACACCCAGATCCCTTGCCTGTCCCTGTCACTACTTCTCCATCGCCACAGGACTTGGAAGAAGCTAGTGAAGGTTGCCATTGGGTTTATCAGCGTACCTGCTTTCCTGAACAGCGTAGGGGACTTCTTAAGGTGAAGGAGAGTTGTGCTGTCACTTCTCCACCCTCTCGGAAAGCTGATTATAGTTTCAGTTTAGCTGTCATTTTCTTTAAAAAAATCTGGTTTAGATGTGTTATTCTGGGGTCTAGTTTCACAACGTATTTGGTGTCATAAGTCATAAAGAAGTGTAGCCACTAAGCTGTAAGCTTGTTTTTGTGGTTTTCTGGCTGTTGATGCTTACCAGCCTTTCTTTGTTATTTCTTCGGTTCCTCCACATCTCCTCACCGCTGTGTGGTAGTCATGGACGCTGCTCCTCTCTACTCGACAGACGAGCAGGCAGGCAGATCATTCGCCAGAATGGTTCCATTTGTGAGAGACTTTAGGGCACGCAGTCGGCTGCAGATGTGGCTGAGGAAGGGATTCCTTGATGTGGAACCCTGTTTGCTCTTGCTCCTCTTGACCAGAATAGTTATTGCTCTCTTCAACTCGAAGGTCTTTTTGTCCCGATGGCACAGATGTCTCCAGCAGGACATATCAAGGGCAGTATGTTCTCAGCGAACTCTCTGAAGTTCTTCGGGTTAATGTTCTGAGTGCCTTTGTACCTCATGATAGGCCATATAGATCACGCTGCTCCCGCTTCAGTTGGCTGTATAAATGCATTCTGTGGATCCTGGTGTCCTCCAATAAATGCTTGACCGAGACAGCTGGCTTTTGAGAAGTATACGCTCCAAGCTGGGAAGTCTGCACTATTTTCCAAAACTTGAAGTCTGGAAGCTTTGTCTCGTCACTTCATATAGCATATTTTGCCCAGGAAACAGTGAGGCACTTGTTCAGTGTGTTTGATCACCTGACCGTAAGTTCAGTTCAATTCAGTTCGTATTGTTTAGAGCTAAGCTCACCACGAGAGCACACATCAGAGCTCCTAGCGGTCTACCGAACTAAAAGATAAAATGAATTAAGCTGAACCTACCAAAGACACATCCAGATCTCACAGCAGTACAGTATAGAACTGGCGGTGGAGAGCTTGATTCCATGGCCCTCCCACACTTTTTTGTGAGCCTGCCGCAGGCAGCGCTGGTCTTTGCCATTGACAGAGTCATCCAGGGATCCTCTGATGCTCACAATGTTGCCATGATGGTGGAACGCGTCATCTGCCTTGATTTCTGTGTTGTTAACGACAACAGATGGTGGAGGCAGACTGCTTTCAATCTTTGGTGGGAAGGAATGGAACCTGGCCTCAGTGTTACAGAGTATTGCTGTAAGGCCAAAACATCTACTTCTCACAGCCTGTGATGTAAGAATAGGTACCTGGCTTCAGTCTTACCGATCCTTACTGTAAGGCCAAAGCATCCACAGGCTGTTGCAAAGCTGTCACGCACTGGGAATTTTCACTGTAATGTGTAGCTAGAGCACAGTCACCCACGAAGAGGAAGCCACACAAAGTGCCATCATGCACTCTCGATCTGGCCCCAGTATGCCAAAGCCTGGAAAAATGTGTTCTTTCTGCGAAATAGATTATACATCCCTTGTCGAAGTCTCCAAAGCCGTCCGTCAACTTTGTTGCGAGGAAGATGGAGAAAAGGTGGAGGTAAAGACACGTCGGAGTCTTGTTTCATATCATTTTTCACTGGGAGTGGGCCCCATTTTCCTGTACCCTTTATGCTGTTATAAAAGAAGATCACCGTGATGAGCTTTACAGCACGTCTATGTATTTGTTAGGGTCTTCTGAATGCTGTCTTAAATCACGGTGTAAAACACTTTCGTCAGAACAACAAATACCATATAAGACTCAAACAAGTAAAACGCGGTAACGCCGTTGTAAAAAGCAAATTTTCGGTTTATTACAAACCTTCTTCAGGCTAAAAGGTTGGCCGACTGAACACGCACACACACACATCCAAGTCCCTCAACAACAAATACCATGTGGAGGTCTTAATTCTGCTCTCGGCATTTCTCCTGTGTGCTGGTAGGTAGCTAACATAATGTCGTGGTGCCCCTGACTGCTCAGAAACCAATGGCGAATCTGTTGAAGATGAATCTGCTAAGTACTTTGCTGGTGATACCAAAGTGGTAGATCCCGCAATGATTGTCACGATATGCTTCACCTCCTCCCTTCTTCTTGTATGCATGCACAATGGGAGTCTTGTGGTACTTCCAAATTCTCCAAGATGGTCTTGAACAAGGTCATCTGTTTTTCCAAGAGAACGTCTCCATTCTTGCAAATATCGGCAGAAATGTGATCACTTTCGGGCGCCTTACCAGATGTGGTCTGCTTCTGCGTTGGTTTTATATACATTTTTTTTCTCTCTATTTGGTACTGGAGGGTGGATTTGCCAGTAATTCCTTCTCCTGTATTAACGGCAATGCTGCAATTGCCTCTTCTGATGTGTATAATCTTTGCTCAGGAGGGTGCTGAATTGGTCGCCCAGCCTGTCAGTATGTCAGTCTTCCTTGTCAGCTCTCTAGACCGACCAGGAGAACAGAG
This sequence comes from Conus canariensis, assembly GCA_033310375.1. Taxonomy (NCBI): domain Eukaryota; kingdom Metazoa; phylum Mollusca; class Gastropoda; order Neogastropoda; family Conidae; genus Conus; species Conus canariensis. The sequence continues at coordinate 42,831,431 of CM065734.1, forward strand.
CTGGGCAAGTTGAATGTTCATATTGCGCCGAAGAAGGTGGTAATCAGAGCAGCCTCTCTTTGCCCTCAAAAAGCGTGTAAGATACACACCACGTCTTACTCTGTGGTGGACGACAAAGTAGCCCAACAATGCCACTGCTTTTACAGAGTTCACATGCGTGTATTCAGTTTCATCCTTGCTGTTTGAAAGAGAGTGTTGGAAATGGAGAGTCCATGCTTCGCACAGAGTCAAAAGCATCAGCCCAATGAAGCTACAACGTCAAATGCCATAGCGCTCAAGGATCATTTGCCCAGGAGGAGTATTTCAAGCCCTTCGTTAAAAAAAATCTTATAACTATGTTGAGCTTGTCTTAGAAGCTCACTTCAGGCAGGAGGTGTTTCAGGTCCTCAAGCGCCTCTGTAACATCAACAGGGGTTGACACCATCATAGCGCATGTTTTGCTGAATATGGCAAAGCAGTCCTTTGCTGACCTACGGCGCTCTTTCAGATCTTTAACCAACCTGTAGAGCATTGGCAATACCAACGTCTGACGGGGACCGTTTGAAGTGAAGAGTGAGTATACACTCTCCTCTTCATTCTCTCGCCTACTGGTGATCTGCACAGGCAAACAGTGCTGTAACAGGACTGAACCAGCATGTGCAGGTTTGTCAATCAGAGCGTCTGTCTCCCAGGAGGATGCCCTCCCAAAGATGAACATTTTATCCAGCCACGTCTCGTGGTTAGTGGACACTGTACTATCCCCACGAAAAGTTGACCCTGGTGAAAGTTTCTGTTACTACTGGAGTACACTGGGGATTGGAATTCAGAGTTTTCTTTCGCTTAGATGGGCTGCACATCAAATTGACGTTCGCCATATGCCCAAAACATGACTGTATGAGCATCCAATCTACACAACATTGTGTATCCATGCTACAGAGCGTAGTTTATCCATCCTTCAGAGCATTGTGCATTAGTGCTGTAGAGCGTAGTGTATTCAACCTACAGAACATCGTGCATTTATGATATAGGTTCGTAAAGTTGATGTATAGGGAGGACAGAGGGGAGAGGGGTAGAGTTCTTCATGACATGTTCTGCTCTCGCAGACCTTTGTAAGGCGAGTCACTGGCTCTTTCGGGTGTACATGTGAGCTTTTATGTCCATACTGATGCAGGTTCAGCTTCAGACTTTCCACGAATTGTATAAACGCTTTTTTTTAAATTGTAAAGATGTGCTTTCTGCTTTGGATTAAGCAGTCTATATCCCTGCAATGTATCTGTGTGGACAAAAGCTGGAGAGTTTGCCCAAGACGGTTGCCTTTTTCGGGTACCATGTCAGCCTACTCTTGGTGAGCCCTTCCATGAGTTTCATTACATAACATATGAAGCTACGGGGTTGACAGCTGTCTCCTTTGGTCTCATATTTTGTCTTCTCGACCATAAGCATGAAAAAGATATCTCTCCCAAACCAGTGACACCTAGGCGGTGGTCCATCTGACGTTGAAGATCTTCAGTGTTACATTTCTTTGTTGACGATCCAAGATGTCTTGCTCAGCAAATGACGTTTTGTTCGGTGCTTCTGTCTCTGATTCTTCGAACTTTGTGTTCTTTCTGATTTTCTTTCTTCAGACCCTCGGGCTGTCAAAGCTGCAGATTTTACAAGCTGCTAATCAGGTGATCGGCATTTTGATTTGCTGTGAGTAATGTCTTGTCCTCTTCAATTAGCATTCGAGCCTGTACGGACTGTGCATCATTCAAGGGTTTGGTGAGACTCCAGAGTGTGTTTACATCTTGTCAATTTTTAGCCGTATGGTCTTTCTTATCCAGTTTGATCTAGCTCCTTACATAGAGGATTTCACGTATAGTGGGGGGCCAACATAACAGATTGGGATTCCCGTTGGTTTTACATTTTAATTTTTTGCAACTATTATGAATGTGTTCTTAGCATTGCCAGGAAGTGGAAAAAGTGTTGTCGCCATTTTTTTCAGTGGACCTTCAGTAACCTTGACACAGCGTCAAAGCTGAAAGGTCATTTTTGACCCAACGTACTGTATTAATCATGCTTTGTTTCAGAGTCTGGAGCGCCAGAATGTTACATTGTGTTTTCTAAAGTGTTTCTGACATATATTCAATCTGAACTAACAATGTCTTCATTACAGAATGTCTGTTTATCCTGTTTATGATCATAAACTAACTTCTTGCTGAACTTTGCAGCCACAACCCATCCAAACCAGCATATAATACTGAGATCTCACTTTCTCCTCTTCAGGAAGATGCGATGATGATCCACATCAGCTAACTTTTGCATGATAGTTAAGTTGTCACCATGACAGACCTCAAGTCGGCCTACTCTAATATGCTTGAATCTAATGGTGTACACATGAAGCCATCTACACAAAATATCAAGAAGAAGATCACCTCTCACATCGATGATGTCCATTTCATGAAATCGAAATGGCGGAATGAGTCAGACCGTGGGTTCACAACAGCTGTCCGCGATGCTGCTTTGGAGGATGCTATGGCAAAGACTACTGAAAGTGACATTAGGCAACTGTTCGAGAGTGCTTCTGTACTCCGAGCTGCCATTACTGCCCACAGCAAGCACCCATGGGAATTCAAAGGAGAACTGAGCAATGAAGATGTTGAACAACATGTTCCAAAAGCACTCTATGCCTTCATTCGTTGGTTGGTTGCAGGACCAGCTGCACATTGAAACAGACGCAGTCCGTTCTGCCGCCATTCATCGAGATGTTCTAACCATCAGTCAGAACATCATGTATTGTTCAAGTCAAAGCGCCAAGTCACTTACAAGCCAAAACAACCAGATGCTCCATTCCGCCATCGTTTGGAATGGCCACAACTGCTCTCTGTTGGCATTGGAGTTCATCAGTCCACTAGGAGCAAGAAGCTCCTTGAGTTCCTGCATGGGTTTGGCCTCTCTGTAGATTACACAAGGATCCTTAGGCTTGAAACCCAACTGGCCAATGCAGTCATAGAGGCAGCCCAGGAACAAGGAGCATATTTGCCAGCAACAGTGTGCAAGGGGACATTCATTTTCTTTGCCATCGACAACAGTGACTTCAATGAGGACACACCAGCTGGGAAGCGGACCCTACATGCAACAACCACCGCACTGTATCAATGCAAAAAACCTTCGATTGACCCACAGAGCACAAGGAAGTTAAGGCTGAATGACCAAAAACCAGGGACCGCTCTCTGAGGGGCCTGACTAACCCAGATTTCTTCTGCTGCCATGCACCTAATGCACAGGCAGCTGAAGGTACCATCTTCGCTGGATACCATCCTGGAGAAAATTTGGGAGCAATCGAATCCTACTCTGCACAAGACTCTGTGTTGCTACTTTCTAGGGCAATCATGCGCACTACTGAAGCCAGGGGCATTCAAGCCATGGATGTAATCACACCAGACAATCAAAATGCGCTCAGGATGTCCACCAGACGATCAACAGGCTCCAGGGGATGTTCAAGCCATGGATATCAACCAACCTGTAGTTCCTGAGGGATCCCAGCAGCCAATTGCCGCAGCTTTCCTTGGTGAGTCAATAGCCATGCAAGATCCAGAACAGCCAGCACGTCAACAGGGTGGCAGTGGCAAATGTCATAACATCCCTACCTGGGCAGCCTACAACTCTCCTGTCATCTGAAAAAACCTTTGACAGAGGTTAGAGCCCTGCCTTTGATAGCTGCACCTGCCCATGAATGGCAAACACTAATCACAGTCCTAAAGCAGACACAACAAATCAATTGCTTGGTCATGCGACCTGACAGGAAGACGGGTATCACCTTGGACATGGCCTTATATGAACGAGCCAAACAGCTTGAGATGACAAGGGATGATTGCAAGGACAAGTGGGTGCTGAGACTGGGTGAAATGCATACTGTGATGGCTGCATTGCGGGCAGCTGGGAATGCCATCGAAGACAGTGGGCTTGACGAGGCTTGGAGTGAAGCTGACATCTATGGTCCAACCACAGCAAGACAGATCCTAGCAGCCAAGCACATGAAAAGAGCCCTGGAAGCCCACATGACTACAGTCCAGGCCCTCTATGATCTCTGTGTAGAAGAATTCTTCCTAGCTCATCCTTATCTGAATGGGCCATGTGTAGAGGCAGCACAGCAGCTTGAACAAAGTCGTGTTCAACATCTGCAACAAGAGATGTTGAAGGAGCAGCAAAGTATGCTAACTATCCTTGATTCCCAAAGGGTACTGAAAATGATGGCCGAGTTTGATAAGAAGAAGGGATCACAAGTTCACTCTTCAAGTTTGTGCGGACCTACATGAGGATGGTATTACTCATACATACATTCATCCGTGCCACCCGTGATGGTCTTTGGGAGCTGCACCTGTCGTCCCTTGATGCCCTGTGCAAGTACTTACCTGCTTATGGCAAGCAGAAGTATGCCAGGCTGGTTCCACTTTACCTTGCGGAGATGACAGCCCTTCAAATTACAGATCTAGACATACATCAAGAGTTCATGGATGGAAACTTTGTATTCAACAAAAACCAGATCCCATTCTGTGCCATTGGGGTGGGTCATGCTCTTGAGCACATCAACCGCATCATAAAAGTCACTGGAGGACTCGTGGGCATTACACAGAATGCCAGTGTTCGGGAGAGATCCTTCCTTACAGCTCAAGAGCTTAGTAGGCTTGCTGAAGAAGCACATGTGATGGCTGCCTCACCAACAACTGTACGTAAGGAACATCATGACCTGTCACTGGCTGTCTGGACAAGACAGGAAGAGAACACTGCTCGACTCAAGAGTGTGCTCATATCGTCCATGAATCCTATGAAGTACGAGGGTGAAGACCTGCCCAACATCATCACAAAGGTTGTGATGCCAGCTGAGGTGCAGAAAGATGTATGCAACCAAGAAGACACTGGGCAGCAGATGAATGCCAACTTTGTTGAGGAACGCATCAACACGAATGAGGTCAGTATCTGGGCCAGAATGAAGAAGGTTCAACTGAAGACATGGAAAAGTGCAAGGAAGTCGGTGAAACACAGTTGCTGATCAGGTAGTGGAGCTCAGGACGACAGATCACTATTTGCCCGCATGTTGATTGTTGCACGCTCACGCCCCGCGATGCACCTCAAGGAGAGCATTGGCCAGCATGAGTTCACGTCCCTCCCACGAGCCTTATTCACAGTGAGTGGTGAACTCCCACCATGTACAGACAAAAGCAAGCTGATGGTTGCGCTTGAGGACTTGCCAAACAAAATTAGTGTTGATCTGCAGCCGGGGGATGTCACCAATGACATTGCTCCCTTGACACCAGGGAAGGCAACTGTAATTGATGGAATGGCAATTGTCCAGGAGATGGGTAAGCCACTTCGGGTCAAGACATGTGCTCAGTGGGCTGACCACTTCATAGCTACACTGGACGGCAAATGCAGAGAATATGATGAGCTCCAGCTAGTCTTTGACCGTTATGATCTTCCCACTTTACTGAAAGAAGCCCCAAGGGAGAGACGCCAGGGTGGTAAGCCAGCAACTGCATATCACGTCACAGACAATACACAAATTGGCAAGGTGTCAGCAAAGCAGTTCCTATCCAGTACTGCAACCAAAGATGAACTGACAGTTTATCTTGCAAAGAAAGTTCTCCACCACTTTGAGGGTAAGCCCAAGGTCTTCATAGTGACTTCGCGGCAAGAGGTCCTCTCAAACTCCATGGATGTTCAACATGTCTGCAGCTCCCAAGAAGCTGACACGAGACGTATCCTGCACAGTCTGGATGCTGTTCGAAGAGGCGCAACCGAACTCTACATTCAGTCACCTGTCCTTGCAATCCACCGTTACCATCAGCTCTGCAGGAACACATACCTTGTCACTGGTGTGGGGAACAAGAAGCGAGTAATCTCACTGGGACCAATAGTGAATGCACTTGGTGATGCAAAGGCTGAAGCCTTACCAAGATTTCATGCCTTCTCTGGAAACAGGTCAATTTGCAGGCAGGGGGAAGCTGACCTATTGGCAAGCACTTAGCAGATGCTCCATGGAGGTGGTATCTGCATTTGCTGCCTTAGGGACGTCCGAGAAGCTGGAAGTTGACACTGAACAAGCCATTGAGACATTCGTTTGCCAGCTCTATGAGCCTGGTAGCACTGTGGTGGATGTTGGTGATCTCAGACGGAAGCTTTTCACCAAGAAACAACTGGAGGCTCAAAAGCTACATCCGACACGTGGAGCCTTACATGAAGCCATTGCCCGGGCACACTACCAGGCCATGGTGTGGCGTCAGGATGACATTCCTCACCCTCAGCTACCACTAGCAACAACCTACGGGTGGAAGGAAGAGGGGGATAGGCTAGTACCAGTACCAACAAGGGATCCTCCAGCTCCAGCCACAGTTACTCACCTCATCAAATGTGGGTGCAAGAAGACCAGTTCCACGTCACACTGTTCCTGTCGGTCGCAGGGCCTCAACTGCTCCGAGATGTGTTTGTGTGGAGCCGATGAGGAGGTGTGCAGTAATGTCAACCAGGCACTCTTAGGAATTGAAGAGGATGAAGAAGAAGGAGATCCTTCCACCTAACTATGAACACAAACACTAAATGAACATTGAAGTTCTATCCTACATTAGCTGACCAGAACCAGCCAGATGGTGGACCGAAAGAACTAAATAAAGCAAGTTTGAGCTATGAGATTATCACTGTATGTACAATCTAGAAGTCAAGAACAAACAGAATTGTTCGAAGGAAGTTTTTTTTAATTATTTACTATAATACTTTTAGCAGTATATTGGGTGTTTGCTTTACATACAGAATGTAATTTGGGGTAATATAATCAAATTATTTAGCACGATTTGGGCCGTAATTTAAAATTATTTAGCACGATTTGGGCCGTAATTTGAAATTGAGAAAAAATATAAAGAAATCACAAACAAAAAAATGCTGGGCGGGGCGACCATCCCCAACCCGGCGGGTCCCCGGGTGGCGGATAGGGGGTCGGCCCCCAGATATGAGGGTTAGCTGCGATGTAAGTCAGGCTTACCTGGTCGAATAAGCAGTCCCGGACCAACTGGCGGTGTTCCTACCAGGACGGGGCGGGGTAACAGGTGGCACTGTTACACCATATCAAATTCCCCATGTGTCCTGTGACGGGTTCATCATGAGAGTAAGAGGTGCATAAAAACCTCTAGCCCCGGGGAAGGAAAACCTCGGAGAAACAAACCAGGGTAGGGGATGCTCATCAACCTTGGTCGGCAAGTCGCCTACGAGAGGGAAACTCGGACAAGAAAACCAACGCCGAAGACGGATGTACTGGGCCCTTGGCGCGTAACGGCAGTACAACGCATCTACGTCATGGATGCAAAACCTCACAAATTTTCCATATGGTGCTCTACTAGAGGAGTCCCGCCGGGCTAGTGGAGAGCCAGGCCCTGTGCCTCAAAAGGGCCCACCCCATGCGTCTGGTGGTCACCCCGTCCCGGTGAAAGGAGCCAGGCATCGGAGGCGGAGGGTAAATGCTACTGGCCGAAACACATTTGACCCCGGAGAAACACCTAGACCACTCAACATTCTCCAGTGGAATGCAGAGGGCGTCTACCAGAAAAAGATCCCACTTACCGAGAGAATGTACACAGAAAACATTGATGTGGCCTGTATCCAAGAGACACACCTGAAACCCAACCACAGGTTCAGAGTCAGAGGTTACCAAACCTTCAAGATGGACAGAGAAGGAGGACCAAAAGAAGGAGTGCAGATACTCGTCAAGAACAGTATTCCAGCCTCGGAATTTACAGTGGGCACAAATCAGGAAGCTGAAATCCACGGAATCAAGATCACAGTGGACAAGACTGTCTTCACCATCTTCAATGTGTACTGCCGACAAGACAAAGAGCTCTCTCTACAGAAAATGGACATACCATCAGAGAACTGCTTAGTAGTAGGTGACTTTAACAGCCACTCAACCTGTTGGGGTTACAGTGAGAATGACCGAAGAGGAGACGAAGTGGAGGACTGGCAGATGGAGAGCAACCTGCTTCTGCTGAATGATCCAGAAGACCCACCAACCTTCTTCCCTCGCTGATGGCTCACCACGACCACCCCAGATCTTGCCTTTGCCACTGAAGACCTTGCCAAAAAAAACCAGCAGGAAGGTACAGAGTCAGTTGGCGGGCAGCGACCACAGACCAGTACTACTGGCCATCAATTTGCAGTACACACCAAGCAACGCCAAGTCCTTTCCCAGATGGAATTATAGGAAGTCGGATTGGGAGATGTTCGCGGGCCTCTCTGACGAGTATTGTAAGACCATCAAAGTGGACGATTATAACATCAACAGAGCCACCAAAAGCTTCAACCAAGCCATCCTGAAAGCAGCCTCAGAGGCAATTCCACGTGGCGCTCGCAAGAACTACAGGCCATATTGGACAGAAGAGCTACAGGAGCTAGAAGATGAAGTGACAAGGATTAGAGAGGAGGTGGAAAACAACCCCACACAAGAAAACAACATCACTCTCAAAGCCTGCACTGCCAAATACAGAAAGGCCTACATCCAAGCTGCAAGAACAAGCTGGATGGAGAAAACAGAAAAGCTGAACCTTGACAGAGATGGCAACAAACTTTGGAAACTCACCAAAGCCATGAATAATGAAGAGACAAGGTCAGCGCCTGTCACGCTCCAAAAAGACCAGGAGATTGTGACAGGGAGAGAGGCAGCGAACTGCTTCATAGACAGCTATGAGCAGACCAGCAGCATCTCTGTGACAGAGGACAGAAAACAACAAGTCCATGATGAAATGAAGAATCATCAGGATGACGAAGACCAACCTGATTACATGGACAGGCCTTTCAAACTGAAAGAATTAGAAGAAGCCGCAAAATCTTTACAGGACAAAAAATCTCCAGGTCCTGACAAAGTCACCAACGAGATGCTAAAACACGTCGGCACCAAAGCAAAGACCAAACTCCTTGCTCTCTTCAACAACAGCTGGAAGACGGGGCATGTTCCACAAAGCTGGCGAGAAGCTGACATGGTGCCCATCCATACGAAGGGCAAAGACAGAGTCAGGGCTGACAGCTATCGCACCATCAGCCTCATCAACTGCGTGGGCAAGCTCCTAGAGCGTATGATCAACTCGCGACTAGTTTGGCACCTGGAGAAGAACAACATCATCACTCCAGAGCAGGCAGGCTTCCGCCAACATCATTCCACTGAGGACCAAGTGACCTACATAGCCCAGAAGATCGAGGATGGCTTCCAGGACAAACAGCATACACTGGCGGTGTGGATAGACATGGAAAAGGCGTACGACAAAGTCTGGAAGGATGGCCTCCGGAGAAAACTCCAGAAAAGTGGTGTGACTGGCTGTATGTACCAATGGATCTCGCAGTACCTGAAAAATAGGAAGGCCCGAGTCCATGTCAACGGAGCATACAGTCGGAAGAAGACACTGAGAGAAGGAGTCCCTCAAGGAGGTGTCCTCAGCCCTACCCTATTCCTTGTCTTTATCAACGACATCGTCAAAGATATGCCACGCAAAGTCCAAGGAGCCATCTATGCAGACGATCTTGTCCTATGGTGGTCGGAAGAGCACCTCACAACTGCCAGCTACAGGCTACAGCAGGCGCTGAATGTTCTCGAATGCTGGACAAAACAGTGGCTGGTAACACTTAATGCCAAAAAGACCACTTACACAGTTTTCAGCCTCTCACCCAAAGAACAGAAGGCCAACCTGAGCATCAATGGACAAACTCTGCTTGCTGAAAATAACCCCACGTACCTGGGAGTCACCTTCGACAAACGCCTGACGTGGAAGAAGCAAGCAGAGAAAACAGAATTAAGAGCAAAAGTACGACTTGCCTTCATGAAGAAGCTGGCAAGAACAACATGGGGTGCAGACAACATGACCCTCAGGAGACTGTACACTGGTAGAGTCAGGCCAGTGCTGGAGTATGGCATGACTGCATGGGGCACTACAGCCAAATCCAATTTTGAACGGATCAGCAAGATTCAGAATCAAGCTACCCGTATCATCACAGGAGCCATGAAGTCTACGCCAATCCAGGAGCTTGAAACCATCACAGAGCTCCAGCCTTTTGAGGACCGCAGAGACGCCAAACTCCTGACACAGGCTGCCAAGTTCAAGAGGTTGCAAGGCCACCCTATGAAAGACAGACTGTCCCAGTCAACAAAAGGACGGCTGAAGAGAGGGAGCTTTGTACACCAGAGCAGGATCCTAGAACGGCATCAGGATATCCTTGACCATGACCCCAAAGTGATACCCCGGTGTCTTGCCGTCCCTCCCTGGAGCGAAGGAACCCCTCCCCTCATCCAGTGCAGCATCCCTGGTGTTGGTCCCAAAGATTCCCAAAGCGGCCCTGAAAGAAAGTCCCTCACCGTTGAACACCTCCATACCCAGTTCCCCAAAGAATCCTGGACTCATGTCTATACTGACGGCTCTGCAGCAGATGCCATTCGAAATGGAGGGGCAGGAGTCTATGTCAAATATCCAGGAGACAGAGAAGAAAAGATCTGCCTCGCTACCGGCCTGTACTCCACGAACTACAGAGCTAAAACAGAAGCCCTGAAAACAGCAGCAGCCCACATCGAGGTCAGCCCCTACGCCAGCCACAACGTTGTCTTCCTGACCGACGCCCTGTCCATCTTGCAGGCCCTTCAGTCCAACAGAGATCCAGAGCTCAACGATTTGTCCTCATCTCTCGCCTCCCTCTGCACAAGTCACACAGTCACCATGCAGTGGATTCCCTCCCACTGCAACGTGCTTGGCAATGAGACTGCTGACTCCTTGGCAAAGGAGGGCACTACGAAGGAGCAGATGGACAGATCCACCAGCTACCCTGAATCCAGGACCATCATTAAGGCCAAGCTGCAAAACAAGTGGAAGCAGCAGCATCCACGCCACAACAGAGCAGACCCGTACTACCTGCTGACTCGACGAGAGCAAGTAGTCATCTTCAGGCTCAGGACAGGCCTCAACCGCCTGAAACACCACCTATTCTTTAAACTCCGCATCGGCAACACAGAGCAGTGCCCCTGCAGAACAGGCAGCCAGACAACAGAACATCTGCTGCAGTCCTGCCCGCTCCACCAAGCGCTCCGAGAGAAAACCTGGCCCGACCCAATACCAGTGGCCCAGAAGCTCTACGGAGGACTGGAGGACCTGCGACGTACTGCCACCTTTGTCGAGGAGACGGGGGAATCCATCTGAAGAAATGACGAACGAGACAACAACAACAAAAATGGAGACATCATTTTTTGGGTAAGTTAAATCCTTCCAGAACACAGTCCAACCTGTGGCCAAAAATTAACATTTGAAACCAACGGGAAACCCCCCCCCCCCCCCCCCACACACACACACACACACACACACTAGTAGGAAAATGCTGTGGCTTCGAAGTCGATTTTGTGTTTTTCAGGTGATTCATCTTCAACTTTATTCTCGCTCCATTCTTTTGGTCTTTGAGCTTCTACAGCTTCTGCAGGCACTGTGGATCAGGGATGGGGCAAGGGTGACAGTTTGTGCTGTTTCCTTTGTTTGCCTGGTCTTCTTTAAATGCCCTCCGGACTGTTTTCGTGATGGCGAAGTATTGTTTTGTCAACGCCATAGCATCTCCTCACTTGGCGTTCTGCTAGCTCCACTCTGTGCAGAGACCTACAGTACTGGAGTGATAGTTAAAATCTGCACTACCTTTTAAATGTTGCCATGTATTGATTGGTCAACACAATAGGGTCTTCCTAATTTATTTTCTAGTGGCTTTATCCATGTGTTGGGCTGAAGAATGGGAGTGGTCGTTGAAATGAAAGGGGATCTTCACAGACCAATGGTTGCTACCTGCCAGTTTTTTCCAGCTCTTGCTTTGTTTCGTGTTCTACGTTTGTTTGCATACTGTCTTAAGATGATAGGTCTCGAGGTACTGAAGCCAATAAATTGCGAAGAAAAAATTGTTTGTACCCTCGGCTGTTCATCGAGGAAATCCGTTTGTTCACTAGGCTCCCACTTTCTTCTCTGTTGAGTCTGTTCAGTGTTTGCCAACTGTTGGATTAGCTGCTGTAGTTACCAACGACAGGTAGTCACAGAAGGAAATCTAAATGGCATGTTAATACATTTGTTGATTGGCCGGCAGTAGACACTGTGATGCCTTTTTGTTTCTCATGTATAATGATGTCCACTTCAATTATTTCCGCTTGTCAGCCGGGGTTCAGGCTGTTTTGCAGGGTTTGCATGTTGTCTATGATCAGGGCGAGTCTACCACAACGTTGTTTGTCTCCTGTCTTCTCATATAGTGCGTCTAGCAGTGTCTTCCTACAAAACGGTGGTTTTCTGTATGATGGTCCCTTGGATGAAGGCTATGTCAGTATCCTCCTCGATGTATCTCTCAGTGAGACGTAACTTCTTTTTGCAAACTCCATTTGCATTAAACTTTAAGGTTTTTTGTTTGTTTGTTTTTTGGAAGGGGGGGGGGGGGGGGGCATGTTTGTTGTATTCTACCTTCCTGACAGTTCTCTGAGGGTAGAACACCACTACGCAAAACTCCATCGCATTCTGTGATATGAGCAAGATTGCTTCGTGCCTCCATTAAATGCCTATTCTGTAACTAGCGAAGCACAACACTTTCAACTTCAGTTGGTTTATTGTCAGAGTGTATTCTCTTCGGAAGACGGTCTTCCACGACTTACCAAGCCTTTCCTCCTGATGGTACCTGTAATGCAGAAGGGGTTTCTTATTCCGGATAACCTTCACATAAATGACTGGTCAGCCGGGACTGGGGAATGCCACCTGTACAGCAATCTTCTTGTAGTTTGGGCATGGTTGCTGGATGCTCGTCAGTATCCATGGACCCAAGGTCTTTGCAGCAGACCTGTATGTTACTGGCTTCACATCAGTGTTTATTCTTCTAGATGGATTGCCATCCAAGAGTACCGGGGCTCAATCTGTCAGTTTATCAGTTTGTCTCATGTGGAAGGTTTGGTTCACGGGCAGCAGGACGTGGAGCCATACTTTTGGGCCTGCATGCTGCATGTCTAAGGACCAGCGCCAGGATTCATGTGGTAGCGAGCCTAGAGCCTGAGAATTTGCGTGAACAGATGGTAACACTATAGTAGTCATTACCTGCTTGTGTGAAATGCCAGGCTTTCTATCCGATATCACCTCAACAAGATTCCCGCCCATCCACCACTCTCCCTCCCCAATCCCGAGATTTCCAAATCTTCGCAGTCTAAACCTTGGGGCTCACTGTACCCAGTTTGTGCCTGTCATCACGTTGAGGAACTTGGCATAATTGCCATGGAGAGTCTTGTCAAGCAGGAGAGACTTTTGAATTCGGTTCTCTTTTCACATCGTGTAAATAGTGGTGCCTGCCTGTCGTAGGGCCTGAAAATAGGAAACGACAAACACACAAACACTTCATTGACACGTTAACTGCATTTTTACAACTGTTTGACAGTTTGATATTTAAGACACAGTGCGGCGTCTTTTCTTGTGGGTGGCCTAGCTGATTTCTGACATTCATGGCTCCTTGTGAACTGCTGAGATTGTGACTGGACCAACATGGGTGGGGCTGTGTTTCAGGGAGTCAGGATTGAGTGCTATGGTATGCATGCATAGTAACTTTACACAAAGAGACTTCGACTGTATGTGGGTGTTGTAAGGGGGAGTCATGATGAGTGCCATGGTATCATATACAAAGCATCGCCATAGAAAAGACGTATCCTCGGCGTGGCTATGTCAAGGTGAGTTAGGATGAGGATCAGAACAGACGTACTT
>CM065734.1:42852663-42927663 GCA_033310375.1 Conus canariensis
TTCCCTCAGCTTCCAAAATTTGTCATTGGACACTCCATGGTGAGTGTAACAGTGTCTTCAGGTGGCTTCTCTGTCTTTCTCCCTGAGACTTTATCCCTCTCTCTCTCTCTCTCTCTTTCTCTCTCTGTCACTCTCTCTTTCCTATGTCTGTCTGTTTCCATCTGTCTGATTCTGTGTGTGTGTGTGTGTGTGTGTGTGTGTGTGTGTGTGTGTGTGTGTGCGTGTATGTGTGTGTGCGTGCATGCGTGCATGTGTGTGTGTGTGTGTGTGTCTGCCTGTCTCTGTTTGTCTAGATCTCTAACTTGATGTCATAATCTCTCTCTCTCCCTCTGTCTGTCTGTCTCATTGTCTGCCTATGTCTGTCTCTCCTTTTCTCTGTTCTGCTCTCTCACTCTCTCTCTCTCTCTCTCCTCTGCCTGTCTCCTCTCTCTCTCTCTCTCTCTCTCTCTCTCTCTCTCTGTTCAAGCGCATCAAAAAATGAATAGGACAGGTCCGACCATCCAACTCAGTGGAAGTTTCTTAATTACAATGTCAAGAACTTATATAGTAAGTTACAGGATGCTTTTTTCATGAATTATATAAATACATTTGATTTTGTTTCTCTCACTGAAACTTTCCTCGACTTGTCATTTGACTATAGCAGTATATTCACTGATTATCTGAAGTTTCCTGTACCAGCCAAAAAACTATCAGTTCATGGAAGGAAGTCAGGAGTGTGTTGTTAATAAGGAAGAGTTTACATAACAAGGTTAAAGAAACAAAGCTTAGTTGTGACAGTGCTATTGCAGTAAAACTAGATAAAAGTATATTTAACACTGATAAAGATGTAGTCTTGGTTGCTTGCTATGTGGTCCCAGAAGGAGGCCCGATATACAATGATAAATTGATCAAAGATGGTGTTCTAATAATGGAAGATGCCTTACTTCAAAAGTTTGAAAAAGAAATGGATACACTTTATTTTATGGTTATGGGAGATTTGAATGCCAGGACAGGTTGCAAACAAGCTGAAAATGAAATTATGACAAACTGTGTGAGCTGTATGGAGAATGTCAATGTGGATGACGACAATTGCATACGTTGCTCTAAAGACTCAGTTCTCAACAATTTTGGCAAAACACTGTTGGATTTCTGTATCATGTTCGACTTGAGCATTTTAAATGGTTTTTGTGATGGTGAGGGTGAGTATACTTTTGTGCCTCCAAACGGATGTAGTGTGATCGATTACGTTCTGGTTCACAATGGCTTGTTGTCAAACTTTGATTTACACATTGGTGATTGCTTTTATTCATGGCACTTACCAATTGAAGCTATATGGAGAAGTAATTGTTGTAAATTAGAGAAGAGGTATTCACCAGAACAATGTGAAGAAAAAAATTGTCTGGGCTGATGAATATGCTGGTATATTCAGAAATGAACTTGAATGTGATGAATTTCTAGACAGCATGCAGAAAGCGCATCAATTATTACAAATTAATGTGAATGAGAGCCTAGATAAATTTGTCAGTGCTTTGTGTGGAGCCGCAGCTTGTATGGTTCGAGTTACTTGTAGAGGCAGCAGAACATACAATGACTGGTTTGATAATGAGTGCGAACGAAAGAAACAGGAAGTTAAAAGGTTATTAAAAAGATTTCGGAGATGCAAAACAGCCAAGGATAAAAGTAAGAAAAGAGAAGAATACACTGTATCACGTAAAGAGTATGTTACGCTAAGGAAAACTAAGGAACCGGAGTTTAAAGAAAGTAGGTTAAAGAAACTAAAGAATTCAGTCAGTGATTCTAAAATGTTCTGGTCAGTGAAAAGATCTGTAAATAAAAAGAGTTTTGTGTGTAACGAGATCTCAGTTCAACAGTGGCATGACCATTTTTGGGGCGTTTTTCATAGTTTTGAAACTAAAAGTATGGAAGAAGAGACCGGTGTGGTAGAAGAGAATGAAATTGAGCCATTATTTAATGAACCTATTTCCAGTGAAGAAGTCATTGCTGGTATTAAAAATTTAAAATTAAGAAAGAGTGCAGGACCAGATAGAATCATAGCAGAAGTGTTGAAGAATGCAAACACAACTGTAATCAGTTTCCTTGTTCATTTATTTGCCCAACTTTTTGATAATGGTATCTTTCCATCAGAGTGGTCTAAATCAATTATTGTACCAATTCATAAAAAAGGGGACGTGAACAATCCCGACAACTATCGTGGAGTATCACTTACCAGCATTTTAAGTAAAATCTACACTCACATACTAAATACAAGATTAACTGAATGGGCTGAAACTGAAGAAAAAATAGTGGAAGAACAAGCAGGTTTTAGAACCAGTTACAGCACCATAGACCATATATTTACACTATATTCTTTGATTCAAAAACATCTACTCTGTAAGTCTAAGCTCTACATTGCATTTGTAGTTTTCAAGAAGGCCTTTGACTCGGTAAATCGGAATGCTCTGTGGAATGTACTCCGTAAAAGTGGTGTTAATAGTAAATTGTACATGGCTATTAGAGGGGTCTACAACTCAGTGCTGGCATGTGTGCATGTGAAGAGTCAGTATTCAGATTATTTTGATTGTCCAAATGGAGTAAAACAAGGATGCTTGTTGAGTCCACAGTTGTTTTCTTTTTTCATAAACAAACTGGCTTTGGAACTGTCCTGCAAAGGCAGACATGGTATCCAGATAATACCTGGAGCAGTTAAATTAGTTTTATTACTGTATGCTGATGATGTTGTTCTTCTGTCCGGAACAGTTGTAGGTTTGCAAAACCAACTAAATGTATTGAAAGAAGAAGCAGATCGCTTAGGTTTATCAGTTAACTTGGATAAGACAAATATAGCAGTCTTTAGAATGGGTGGCCACCTATCAGTGTGTGAAAAATGGTCTTATGGAAATGCAGACGTTCAAGTAGTTAATTCATATAAATATCTTGGAATGATATTTTCAACAAAATTAACTTTCCATTACGCATGGGAAGAATCTCTAAGAAAAGAGAAAAAAGGTACAATTGAAATTCTGAAATCCCTGAAAAAACTGAATTGTACAGACTGTAGTATATTTTGGAAAATGTTTGATATACAGATAAAACCTCTTCTTACATATGCAGCTGAAATTTGGGGCTTACATGAAAATTTGATGATGGAAAAAGTACATACGTATGCTATGAAGCGTTTCCTTCAAGTACCTATTCATTCATCCAACACTGTTTTATATGGAGAGATGGGCAGATACCCTTTGTACATAAGTACATTTGTGAAATGTATTAAGTACTGGTTTAAGATCTTGAAGCTACCCCGGTCCCGTTTTAGCAGGCAAGCCTATGATATGATGCTTTTAGAAATGGAAAAAGGTAAAGAAAACTGGGCTCATAAAGTAAAGAAAGTCCTTACAGAACAGGGTTTTGGAATAGTGTGGATGGTCCAGGAAGTAGGGAATGAGCAACAGTTTATTGCGGATTTTAAAGACAGGCTTATTTGTTCTTTAAAACAGAATTGGCACTCAGATATGGAAAGTAAAGTAAAATATCGCTGGTTTTTCTCATTTAAGAATGTGTTTCATTCTGAAAAGTTTCTCAATGTCATAACAGATAGATGGCACAGAATAAATTATGCAAGATTTAGGTTGAGAACTTTAGGTTTTAATGCGAACAAAAGATGGTTTGAATGTGAAACATCCACAGAATCTCCTTGTCCTGCATGTACTGATGTAGACACATTATTGATGACGAAGAACACTTTCTGTTCCACTGTACTGCTTATAATGAAGTGCGGACAAATTGTTCACTTTTCCAGTTAGGTATAGCGAAAAGACAAAATGTTGCTGTCGTGTTATCATCAGATGATGAACTTATAATTAAATCAGTTGCGAAATTCATCGCAGAAGCATTGAAAATTAGACAGATGAAGGATAGTGAAATTTAAGATAATGCATTATAAGAGATATCTGAATGAATATTATCATTCATCGCAAGTGGAAAAGATCAGTAAGATACATTGTCATCTTTTGATCGAGTGGATGGTCAAGTCAGTCTTAAGGGTGGGTTTTTTTGGTTTTTTGTGTTTTTTTCTAATTGCATTACTCCTGGGCATGAGGACATAAGGAAATGTTATGAATTTATTTGTTTTTAACCTTTGATTTGGTGCACACTGGGAATGAATGTGTACTATTTGTTTGCAGGAAAGGAAGAGGGAAATGTTGTTGCTCTGTTACCTCTCCCCCCTTGTCAAAAGACCTCTTTGGTAATGACAATAAAATATCAATGTCAAAGTGTCAGGTGTCTCTCTCTCTCTCTCTCTCTCTCTCTCTCTCATTCCTTTTTTTTTTTTTTTAAAGATGCACCCAACTTTTTAATTATGTGCAGTTTGAAGACAATTTGCATACAGCATTCATTAGTTATCTGTGATGGTACTAGTACATGCGAAAGATTCCTCCTCATCACTGAACGTACAAATCATGATCCATTCTCAACTCTGGTGCTGCCATACAAGGGTGCCTCTACATATCGATTCTGTGGCTGACTGCACTAATGTTATCTACACTTGAAGCTATCTCCCAGGGTGCGAGTAAAACCTCATTTTTCATTTTGTTCTCGAGTCAAAAAGCAAAGGCAGCTGATGTGCATTTTCAAAACTGAGATATTAGTGGACTGATCCTGTTGTCATTTTTCTTTGTGATGTGTTGTGCAAAGATGTACACATGCCCGCTCAATCAGAACATGCCAAAAGTTAAAACGCTGTCCAGGGAAACCAGGAAATTTGTAATTGTGACACAGAGTTTTCTCAGATTACTTTAGAGAGAAGGTATTTTCTTTACCAGATGGTAGCTTTATCTCTGTCTGATTTGAAAGCAGTTTATCCTAAGAAAATGTGAAAAATCAGGGCTGGTTGATGCTAGGATGAAAGAACATGTAGACAACAGACTTACCATTCAGTCTCAGATGAGACTGGTATTCAGCTGCATCATCTTTATCATCCTCTCATCCTTATTGATCATGGAAAGAAAGTTTTGAATGCTGCGGACTCAGTTGGGAAGACTGGGACCACACAGTCGAGTTTCATCCACTTAACGGATGCGTTTCTGAGAGTGTTGCTCAAATTTCTTGACCAACACTGCAGGTGCTTGTATCTCTCGGGCCTGGTTGACACCGGGATATATTATGAAAGGAAGCGTAGAGTACAGCCCTGTCATGTAGTCTCAGACTAAATGGAAATCCTTAGCATCATCTTAATCATCCTCATTCTCATCGATCAGTATTAAAAAAAAAAACATGTCTCAAATTCTGTGGCCCTTCATGCCCTGCTCTCATGGTGACCTCAATTTCGATGTCCTCTCCATGTCTGTGGCCTTGGTTTGGTTCCGTCAGGGTCACCGGTATCGGCGAGTCCATTGGGGCTGTCATTGGACGGACGTGGTGGCGCCCTCCGGAGGGAGAGCTCACTCACGCCGGCTCCGCGACTAAGCAATTATTATCGTCAGTAGGGGGCTTAGTAGGTGGTGTTCTGCGTATGTTAGATCAGAACAGGCGCCACTGAACACCACCAAAGTGACTCGGCAGCAGTGCAGTGTCTCCTCCTGTGGGTTGCCTCTTGACAACTTGACATTGACTGCTCCCTGTGGATTGCCGGTGCCGGGGCTGCGGTGGGGTCGACTGGGCTGTGGCTGTGGATGGGGTCTCGGAATGAGCGGCATGGGTGCACTGCCTCTGAGGTGGCGCAGAGGTTGGGACAGAAAAAAAAAAGAAAAGTTTTGAATTCTATGGTCATGTAAGCCATCTTTTCAGCATGATGCAGGTACTGCTTTTCTCTCCATAGCAGACTTTTTAATCATGGCAAATTCATGGGGACCTTATTTTTTCAGATGGGCATGGTGGTGTCCCCCAGAAGGGGAAGCATGTATATGTGTGTGTGGTTGTGTGTGTGTATGTGTGTTTGTGTGTGAGTGTATGTGTGTGTGTATGTGTGTTTGTGTATGTGTGTGTGTGTGTGTGCATGTGTATGTGTGTGTGTGTGTATGCATGTGTGTGCGTGTGTGTGTGTGTGTGTGCGTGTGCGTGCGTGCGTGCGTGCATTTGTGTGTGCATGTGAAATAGTTTTTGGTGACTCTTCAACTATGCTATTACTTACATCAGTAGGGTGCTAAGTAAGTAGTGTCCTGCATGTACATTGGATTCACATGCATCTACATATGACTCAGCTGCAGTGACACATTCCCTGGTGGGTTGCCTCACTACGATCTGATATTGATTAGCTCCCTGTGGACTGAGGGTCTAGGGGTGCGACAGGTGAACCACCTATGTGTGTAGAGCATGGGGGTCACTATGCTGTTGAGGAAGCACGGAAGATGATAGAAAAAACATTCTAAAAGAAGGTCGGGATAATTTGCGACGTCAGACCCATTCTGTGATGGACGGTCATTTGTTTACTCTGGGTGTGGGGAAAATCAAAGGAACAGGTGTCGGAGTTCTTACATGTGTTAATAAGCTGTGCAACATATGGGAGCTGATTGATCCAGATTGATCTGTCGTCTGGGGAATGCATTCACCACTATCAGCATGGTGCATTGCAGAAATCACAGTCATGCTGTATCAGCTGACAGTTTCATCGGCACATTTTGATGGTGCGTGACATGACGTTTGTTTTGAGTTTGCAAACGCATGCACTTGAGTTGGTTGATACTGTTTTTTGCCTCTTTCTGTCTCTTTCTAAAGGAAGTAGTGGAAGGCGTGTGTGTGTGTGTGTGTGTGTGTGTGTGTGCGTGTGTGTGTGTGTGGTGTGTGTGTGTGAGTGTGTGTGTTTCTATGTGTGTGTGTGTGTGTGAGAGAGAGAGAGAGAAGAGGATGGGAGAGGGCATTGCAATTCATATACTTTTTGTACCAAAAAAAAAAAGAAAAAAAATTCCCAATATTCAAACAATGACTTAAACAAACAAACTCAATAAATTATGGTGTGCGCATAGACATGCACACCCTTGCCTATATTGTTGTCTCTGTATAAGATGTTCTCTGTTTATCAGTAATTATAGTACCATTATGTTTCTTTACTTGCATACAGCTAGTGTTGAGCTGATAAACTCCAATGAATGGTAAGTGTTCTTCAGTGTAGTGTTATCATCACTTTGTCCAGTGGCAGAGGACACTCAATGAATGCCCTCAACCCTCTGTTGTCAATCATAGAGAGCTGGTTGGTCATTATCATGATACACACATCCAGTGTGACCCTGCATTATAGACAGAGCAGACCGTGCTTTTCTGCTTAACCAAATTTCAAGTTCATCAGATGATGCTGTTGTAGGCAATCGGTCATTTCATGTTAACCAAACTTGTTGGCTTGCTGGTTCTTTGGTTAAGTGTAGTTGACTGAACTTCCCTTTGGAAGGAGCGTTTTGAAATGATTGCTTCTCCTCGTTTCTGTCCCTGTGATGTAGCACAGTTTGATATTCCCCTCAACACTGTGTGTCATTATGACTGGGTTCATGGGGATACCTCTCCTCATTTCTGTCCCTATGAATGATACAGCACAGTTTGATATTTCCCACAAACACTGTGTGTTATTATGACTGGGTTCATGGGGATGCCTCTCCTCATTTCTGTCCCTATGAATGATACAGCACAGTTTGATATTCCCCTCAACACTGTGTGTCATTATGACTGGGTTCATGGGGATGCCTCTCCTCATTTCTGTCCCTATGAATGATACAGCACAGTTTAAAATTTCCCTCAGCACTGTGTGTCATTATGACTGGTTTTGTGGGGATACCTCTCATCGTTTCTGTCCCTATGAATGATACAGCACAGTTTGATATTCCCCTCAACACTGTGTGTCATTATGACCGGGTTCATGGGGATACCTCTCCTCATTTCTGTCCCTATGAATGATACAGCACAGTTTGAAATTTCCCTCAGCACTGTGTGTTATTATGACTGGGTTCATGGGGATACCTCTCCTCGTTTCTGTCCCTATGATTGATACAGCACAGTTTGATATTTCCCTCAACACTGTGTGTTATTATGACTGGGTTCATGGGGATACCTCTCCTCGTTTCTGTCCCTATCATTGATACAGCACAGTTTGATATTTCCAACACTGTGTGTTATTATGACTGGGTTCATGGGGATACCTCTCCTCGTTTCTGTCCTTATGATTGATACAGCACAGTTTGGTATTTCCCTCAACACTGTGTGTTATTATGACTGGTTCACAGTGATGCCTCTCCTCATTTTTGTCCCTATGATGCAGCACAGTTTGATATTTCCCTCAAACACCATGTGTTATTATGACTGGTTCACAGTGATGCCTCTCTTCAGTTCTGTCCTGTGATGCAGCACGTTTTGGTGTTTTCTCACAACACTGTGTGTTGTTATGATTCGGTTCACAGGGCGGAGCCATAAGCATCGTGTCGGCCATAGAAAAGCCAGACTATTTTGATGGCGTGGTACTGATCGCCCCGGCAGTGAAAGCAGATCCTCAGTCTGTCTCCCCACTCAGGGTCAGTATCAAGCATTTGTGTGATTCTTTTCTCGTGAAGTGTTTTGTATGTCATTCAGGTACTCTGCACCTGCTGCCCGCATGTGTGCATGCACATGCATTTAAATGTGCATATGCATTCATGCACAACCACATAGCACACCTAAAGTTACAAAATTGATACACATTATATATCTGTGTGCCCACATTCACATACACGTTCACAAACACACACACTCACAGTCACACATTCTTACATTCACATACACACACACACACACACACACACACACACACACACACACACACACACACACACACACACACACACATATACAAGCAAGCATGCACTCTCTCTCACTCGCTCTCTCTCTTTCTCTCTCCCATGTGCATATTAACCCGTTCGCTGCTTGAAGCTGCTTGAAAATGTTACAAACAAAGGCTTTCCCAGTGCCAGGGAAATCTAATGATTTGGGGGTAATAATTAACAAAAAATTCTAGCTCAGAAACTACAAAAGATATAACAATGAAATATATATGATTTTTGAAGGAAATTGAATGAAGATTTTGAATCTGGGCTTCTTTTGTTTTAATTTTGATAATAAAAAAGTATTTAGACAATTAGATTTGGATAGATTTTTTTGCACGATCAAAAGCATATGTATTTACCACTACATCTTCACATCCAAACAAGAACACAAAGCAAAAAAGTTGAAAATAAAGTTTGTATTGTCACACTACACCTGTAAATGAAAGTAAAACAGTTTAGAAGTCTATCAAGACGCTCACACTCTATGCAGACAGGTCAGTCCACGACCACGCCCCCTCTCCCCACCACGCCCCCTTGCTGGACTTCAACCCTCTCTTTCACTGCTCCTCTTCCCCTACCTTTCCCTCTGCCCTGTGCCGCGCCGCGAGCAGGCCGCGCTCCCCTCTCACGCTGACTACCATGTCACTGACCACTGGCACGCAGTGCAGAGTACACACTAGGCGAGCTCGTTCGACGCTGGCAAACCAGTCAGCTGAACACACATTGAGGTCACACAGCCCGACACAATAACTGACGAATACGGTTGGCAATTCCATCACTATCATCATCTCACCTTCATGCTCGAGTGAGTTGTTGAATAAAAGATTATTGTCTTTGTCAAAAATCATTAGCAGAGCCTGCTCAGCTGTGTAAATACGTTGATTTGGTCGCTGCGCTTGTCGAAGGTTGCGCCGCCATCTTTGCAAGCGAGACGAAGTGCTGGCTGGTCATCCAGTCAGTGATGAGA
Organism: Conus canariensis; assembly: GCA_033310375.1. Classification (NCBI taxonomy): domain Eukaryota; kingdom Metazoa; phylum Mollusca; class Gastropoda; order Neogastropoda; family Conidae; genus Conus; species Conus canariensis. Next base: position 42,862,387 of record CM065734.1, read on the forward strand.
ATAAATGGGCTTTCCCCTCACGTGTGGTCATTTACATATCATTTTAATACTACAGACATATAAGGCTTACTACGCACACTCTATTTAAGTCCGTTGATAGAAATAGTAACGAATGAAAATTCAAGAAAAATGCATGACGTCAGTGGACGGCCCATAGGCACTGGGAAAGCATTTTTAATGCGGCGTCAGCTGACGGCTTAAAGGCACTCTACGGGTTAAACACACACACTCACACACACACACACACACACACACACACACACACACACACACACACACACACACACACACACACACATCACACACACACACACACACACACACACACACACACACACACACTCTCTCTCTCTCTCAAACACATATGCCTATGTGTGTGTGTGTGTGTGTGGTCGTGTCTTGATATTAACCTAATGCATTTATTTTTTAGAAAATAGGGGGAAAAGCAAAAGCTGTGAATTGAAAGCCCATATATCAAAAGAAATAATAATAAAAAGAAGAATGCTTCTCAGTATCCAGTCTTGAAGTACTGTCATTTAAGATGCTAACATTATAGATGGGATCCATGTCCTTTCTCCTTTTCTTCCTCATGCATTTCAACTACTTGTTACCACCCCCTCTCGCCTTTTCCACTTGTTTCCTAAGAGTTAATTTAAATCTATCAGTAAAGCAGCCTGTGTTGTCAACATTTTGCCGACCTCAGTTTGTTCCCTAAAAATCCATCAGCTAATATTTTGTGGCCAACATATCATCCTACGACAGTTTTACCATAAATACTTAGTCCCTTTGAGATTTCATTCCTGAACATTTTTATACGCTGCAGCACGTATGGTGCATCTTCCAAATGGTGGTTCTCTCTCTCTCTCTCTCTCTCTCTCTCTCTCTCTCTCTCTCTCTCTCTCTCTCTCTCTCTCTCTCTCTCTCACACACACACACACACACACACACAAGGGACAAAAAGTCACAGATATCAAATGTAATCAGTGACCTGTCATTGAGGACCTAATTCTTGGAGACTGAAGCATGAAGGACAAACTAGCCACCAGGGTACAAAACTGTAATGACTAGCATTTCAGACTCGGAGGTTGTGGGTTTGATTCCCCACAGAAGATTTTTTTTTTTTTTTTTTTTCAGCCACACTTGAGTATGCTGTGAGTTCACATGGGAAAACTGGAATGACACACTGGAGTTCCATGTACATAGTGCATGTGTCACTGAAAGTGTCGCTCAAATGTCCGGACAAAGTCCGCAGAGATATCTCCTCTTGGGCTTGCTGATGCTGCAGTATAGCGTGAAGGGAAGCATAAAGTACAGTCCCGTGATGTGATCTCAGACCAACGTGAAATTCCATAGCATGACCTTCATCATTCTCATCCCCACTGATCATGTAGAAAAGAAAAGTCTCCAATTCTCTGGTCCTTCATGCCCTGGCCTTGTGGTGACCACAATTTTCGTCTCCATGATCATGCCCTTGGTGCGATTGTGTTTTAATCAGTATTAGCAAGTTTATGGGAACTGTCTTTGGATGGACATGGTGGCACCCTCCCAAGGAGGGCATCACTCACACTGAATCCATGACTAAACAATTACTGTCATCGGATGGGGCCTTAATATGTGGCATACTAAGTGTTGAGTCAGAACAGGCACCACTGAACACCACCGAAGCAGTCTTGCAGTGTCTCCTCTGGTGGGTTGCCTCAGATGACTTGATAATGCTCTGTGGACAGAAGTGCTGGGCTGTGACAGATGGGCGTGTCTGTGTACTGGGGAACAGGAAAAAGTGCTGTGGGACTAATGACATGGAGGACCACAGAAGATTGGACAGCAGGAAAAAAAGTAATTTGGGGATAAAATGTCACAATACCGTTGAAAACAGAACACTGTAGAACACCACTGATCCTTTTGTTGTTGTTTTTTTTCTTTTCCTGCAGATATTTTTTGGGAAGCTTGCCGCTAAAATTTTTCCTCAAATGACTGTTCTGAAGTTGGACACCAGTAATGTCAGCCGTGATCCTGCCGTGGTATAGTGTGAATCCATGTGTCTGTGTTGTACACCTAACCACCTGTAAACTGCCTGTTAACATGGCTTTCAGCATGCTGACTAACTAACCTCTCCTGGGCGTTGTGTGGCTGCTACTTTCTGATCATTTCTGTGTACATAACAATTTTGTCTTGCTGTTTCTGGGAAACTGGAGATTATATTTTGTTTGTTGCTGCTTAACTATAATCAGTTTGTTGCTGCTTAACTGTAATCAGGTTTTCATTAAATTGCTTGAACAGTAGAACTCCGCTATCATGATTTTATTTTCATTCTGATGAGACCAAAGTGAAAATGGCCAACCTATTTCATGACACAAATTAATTCTGTGTTACATTCCTGTCCTGGTGACCAGCCAGTCTCAGTTCTAAGCCACTTATGCACAAAATACCAAAGAACACATGACACCCCCTCCCCCCAAAAAAAATAAAAACCCACAAATAAACAAAAACAAAAAAACCCCTGCTACCTCTGGTCTGGGAGCTGAAAATTGATTTCTGAAGTGAACACCGATAAGTGTTGATTCCACTGTGGAGAATTTTGCGCCTTTGATCATGATGATTTATGTACAAGATACTTTCGTCATCATTTTGAAATAGAAGTGCACTGACTTAGGAAGCGAAAATCAAAGTGAACCAAAGAAGTTCTTATGGTGAAGGTGCACTTTTGGTTGTTAAATCACTTTATTCAAAACATCATCAAAGACACAGAATTGATTTCAGCCAGATGGGAGAGTTTAGAGAGTGGGGAAAGAGTTTTCCAACATTCGAAAAATAACATACACAGACTTGGTGAAATGATTTGGGAGTGGTTTTGCGAAGCCAGATGAATAAATGTTCTTATATATATATATATATATATATATAGTAACAGCACACTGTACAGTACAGGGCGTCTTAGAGACTTCACGTCTTGACGGTCGGATTCTTTTGGGGGATGTATTTGATTGGTTGGTTATGGATATGAGTGCAGGTGTATCATTCTTAACATTGAGACCCCTCCTTTTTAAGATCTGATGGTAGTCATTTGTTTAAAAAAAAAAAAAAGGAAAAAAGCAGCAGGGCGGTTCCACTATATTTGGATCATTAGGTCATCTTTTTCACACTCACCTATGTGTGCACATGTGTGTGTGTGTGTGTGTGTGTGTGTGTGTGTGTGCATGCATGTGTATGTGTGCACATGTGTGTGTGTCTGTGTCTGTGTGTGTCTGTGTCTGTATATGCCTGTGTCTGTGTGTGTGATATGTTTGACTGAGTGTCATCGACTGTACTTTTCACATTTTTATGAGCTACAGCCAGTTTGCAAGCTCTGCTTGACCTTTTTTTTCTGTGGTCAATACAGTGAGTTGACACCCTATCCAACATATTACATTTCTAGCAGACAGCACAGAGTTTCAGTTATCCTTTTGTGGCCATCCCAACCACAATAAACTCTGCTAGGTGTATGCTCTCTCTCTCTCTCTTGTTTTCCTTTTTCAACTTATGACCCATTTTTGTTTGTTCTTTGTCATTTTATGGCTGACATTTATACCTTCCTCCTCAGTAGCATTGGGTTACGATCCTTTGCCATAGTGTCCTAGTTCTTCGCTGACTTAATCCTCTTTAAACCATCCTATGAGTTTTCTGTCTGAACATTCCCAGTTAGATCATTAGGTCATCTTTTTTAGAATGTTTTACCTGGTATTTAGTTTTATTCATTTATCATTCTTCTTTTTTTTTTTTTTTTTAACGGCACCTTGTCATTCTACTAACTAACTTTGAAACCTTAAATTAAGCTGTCATCCATGTATGACCTAACTACGGTGTAATTTGAAGGGGTTTGGACCGTATGATTTTATTTTGAACTCTTGTATTGTAGTCACTTTGTCTGTTGTGGGTGTGTGGTTGTTTAAGACTTTAAAATAGAAACAAATGCACAAGTGCAATTGCTGATATCAGCAGGTAAGTACAGACAAAGAAATGTGCTGATTTGTGTCTTAAGAGCAGGGGTTTGTTTGTTGGGGTTTTTTTTTTTGTTGTTTTCTTTTTTGGTGTTGTTATTTAAATTTCATTTTCACCTGATACTATGTAGCAGTGCATTTTTGTTTCTTTCCCATCTGTGTCTGTTTTGATTCGTTAGTTTGTGTCGTTTTGTTTTCGTAACCCCCCCCCCCCCCCACTCCATCATCTCCCTCCTCCTCCCCTTTTTCAATCTTTGCTACAGACAACACCTGTTTCAGTCTGGAAGGAAATGCTAAAAGCTGTCACCAGCTGACCTAGTCCCAGAGGTGGAGCTGATGGTTGCCAGACCTGCATGTGGCTTCCACTACTGGCGAGAACAAAACATCATTTTATGCCTCACAGTATACATTTTTTTTAATGTATGTCTTCCCACTGTCAATTGTTTTTTTTCCAGTTATATTTGGCCTGTAAGATAGCCGATCTCTGTCCTCAACTGCCACTGACGTGGATGGACCCCTGGCTCATCACCAGAAACCATTTGATGGTGTGGTCCTCATGATCTGAGTTTCTGCGTGTGGCCCGTCTCCTGAGATTCACTTTTTTTTTTTTTTAATACTCACCTGCATTACATTCTTACCATCGCCCACCTGCATTACATTCTGACCATCGCCCACCTGCATTACATTCTTACTATCACCCACCTGCATTAAATTCTTACCATCATCCACTTGTGTTACATTCTTACCATTGCCCACCTGCAATACACACCATTGCCCACCTGCATTACATTCTTACCATTGCCCACCTGCATTTCATTCTTACCATTGCCCACCTGCTTTACATTCTTACCATCACCCACCTGCATTACATTCTTACCATTGCCCACCTGCTTTACATTCTTACCATCACCCACCTGCATTTCATTCTTACCATTGCCCACCTGCTTTACATTCTTACCATTGCCCACCTGCATTTCATTCTTACCATCACCCACCTGCTTTACATTCTTACCATTGCCCACCTGCTTTACATTCTTACCATTGCCCACCTTTATCACATTCTTACCATCACCCACCTGCATTACATTCTTACCATCACCCACCTGTATCACATTCTTACAATCACCCACCTGTATTACATTCTTACCATTGCCTACCTGTATCACATTCTTACCATCACCCACCTGCATTACATTCTTACCATCACTCACCTGCCTTACATTCTTACCATCACCCACCTGTATCACATTCTTACCATTGCCCACCTGCTTTACATTCTTATCATCGGCCAGCTGTATCACATTCTTACCATCACCCACCTGTATCATATTCTTACCATCACCCACCTGCATTACATTCTTACTATCACCCACCTGTATCATATTCTTACTGTCACCCAACTGCATTACATTCTTACCATTACCCACTTGCATTACATTCTTACCATCACTCACCAGTATCATATTCTTACAATCACCCACCTGCATTACATTCTTACTATCACCCACCTGCATTACATTCTTACCATCACCCACCTGCATTACATTCTTACCATCACCCACTTGTATCACATTCTTACCATTGCCCACCTGCATTACATTCTTACCATTGCCCACCTGTATCACATTCTTACCATCGCCCACCTGCATTACATTCTTACCATCACCCACCTGCATTACATTCTTACCATCGCCTACCTGCATTACATTCTTACCATCACCCACCTGCATTACATTCTTACCATCGCCCACCTGCAATACACACCATTACCCACCTGCATTACATTCTTACCATTGCCCACCAGCATTTCATTCTTACCATTGCCCACCAGCATTTCATTCTTACCATTGCCCACCTGCTTTACATTCTTACCATTGCCCACCTGCATTACAAGCTAACCATTGCCCACCTGCATTACATTCTTACCGTTGCCTACCTGCATTATATTCTTACCATCACCCACCTGCATTACATTCTTACTATCACCCACCTGCATTAAATTCTTACCATCATCACTTGTGTTACATTCTTACCATTGCCCACCTGCAATACACACCATTGCCCACCTGCATTACATTCTTACCATTGCCCACCTGCATTTCATTCTTACCATTGCCCACCTGCTTTACATTCTTACCATCACCCACCTGCATTACATTCTTACCATTGCCCACCTGCTTTACATTCTTACCATCACCCACCTGCATTTCATTCTTACCATTGCCCACCTGCTTTACATTCTTACCATTGCCCACCTGCATTTCATTCTTACCATCACCCACCTGCTTTACATTCTTACCATTGCCCACCTGCATTTCATTCTTACCATCACCCACCTGCTTTACATTCTTACCATTGCCCACCTGCTTTACATTCTTACCATTGCCCACCTTTATCACATTCTTACCATCACCCACCTGCATTACATTCTTACCATCACCCACCTGTATCACATTCTTACAATCACCCACCTGTATTACATTCTTACCATTGCCTACCTGTATCACATTCTTACCATCACCCACCTGCATTACATTCTTACCATCGCTCACCTGCCTTACATTCTTACCATCACCCACCTGTATCACATTCTTACCATTGCCCACCTGCTTTACATTCTTATCATCGGCCAGCTGTATCACATTCTTACCATCACCCACCTGTATCATATTCTTACCATCACCCACCTGCATTACATTCTTACTATCACCCACCTGTATCATATTCTTACTGTCACCCAACTGCATTACATTCTTACCATTACCCACTTGCATTACATTCTTACCATCACTCACCAGTATCATATTCTTACAATCACCCACCTGCATTACATTCTTACTATCACCCACCTGCATTACATTCTTACCATCACCCACCTGCATTACATTCTTACCATCACCCACTTGTATCACATTCTTACCATTGCCCACCTGCATTACATTCTTACCATTGCCCACCTGTATCACATTCTTACCATCGCCCACCTGCATTACATTCTTACCATCACCCACCTGCATTACATTCTTACCATCGCCTACCTGCATTACATTCTTACCATCACCCACCTGCATTACATTCTTACCATCGCCCACCTGCAATACACACCATTACCCACCTGCATTACATTCTTACCATTGCCCACCAGCATTTCATTCTTACCATTGCCCACCAGCATTTCATTCTTACCATTGCCACCTGCTTTACATTCTTACCATTGCCCACCTGCATTACAAGCTAACCATTGCCCACCTGCATTACATTCTTACCGTTGCCTACCTGCATTATATTCTTACCATCACCCACCTGCATTACATTCTTGCCATTACTCACCTGCATTACATTCTTACCATTGCCCACCTGCATCACATTCTTACCATTACTCACCTGCATTACATTCTTACCACTACTCACCTGCATTACATTCTTACCATAGCCCACTTGTGTTACATTCTTACCATTGCCCACCTGCATCACATTCTTATGATCACTCAACTGCATTACATTCTTACCATGGCCTTTTTTTCTCCCCTCTAACTGTGACATGTGATGTTTACAGGCAGTTGAACTTTCCTCTTCTTGAAAAGATGGCCCTGCTTTTTGTTGTTGCTTCCATGTATCATGCTGATCTGCTTTTTTTTTTTTTTTTTCACTGTACCCCAAAATGAATTGCACACACTTACAAAAAGAAAAAAAAAAAATGAGGAGAAATCTAATGGCTGCTTCATGAATATAGGCAAGGGCATGAGTTTGTCTTAGAATTTAATGTAACAGAACGACATCTTCCTTCAGTAAGAGAAACAAAATGTGAAGAGAAATATGAATGGCAGCTTCATTAATGCAGGCACCAGCAGGAGTTTCAGCCTCAGAATTTAATGGAAGGGAACTACGTCTTTCGGGGGGGGGGGGGGGGGGGGGGGGGGGGGGTCCTGACTAAAATAAAAAAAGAAAATGTTTTGTTAAGGAAAAAAAACAACAGAAAAACGAAATCAGAGCAGGTCATTTTTTACCCACTCTCTCCTCATACCTCCTCCCCCCCCTTCCCCGACCTCCACTTTCCACTCCTGCTGTCTTGTTTATGACTTTTCATTGTTACTTGTTATTTTTTCCATGGGATTGTCACTTAGTGTACCCATCCCTTTTCCCTTCTTATCCAAACGTCAGTTTCCTTTGATGTGGTCAGTTGCTTTGGGGTTTGTATATACACAACCCTTTGTTTGTTTTTATTTTTCATTTGATTAATCTGTTTTTTGATACTGATTCTCTGTTCCCAGTCTGTTGACATGTCTGTGTGTAATTATCTTCTGAGATCAGTCTATGTGTCTGTTCCAGTCTGACTGGCTGTCTGTCTTTCTGTCTGTCTGACGGACTGTCTGTCTGTCTGTATGTCTGTCTTTTTGTCTGTCTGTCTCTATCCTTCTCTTGGTCAATCACTTGCTGAATTGCTCACTCTTTTTTTTTTTTCATTTTTAATCTCTACATAGTATTTTTTGTATTTTTTTTTTTTAACATTAATGGGGAAATGGGTTTGAATTAATGTTAAGTGAGAAATACTACACAGCTACAACGTTCTACCACACTCTCTGAATGTATGTTTGTTTTATCAGATACGCATGCTTTAGCTTTCTAGTCATGTTAAGTCCCATTCCAGGGCAGGAACCAGATGACAAAACCATGCATTTGCCACTCGTGTTACCATTGATAAAGATCATCATCATCATCATCATCATTATCAACATCTCTCTCTCTTTCATTCTCTCTTTTTCTCTCTCTCACTCTCTCTTTTTGTTTCAATGTAGTCTTTATTTCTTATTTTCATGTGTTTATTCCGTATTTTCATGTGTTTATTCATTTGTTAATTTCTTTGTTTCTTTCTTTATTTATTTTTGTTTTGTTTTGTTTGTAAGTTGTGTATTAGATTTGTTGTCTAAGAGTATACTAATTGATTTTTGCATTTCTTTTTTGTAAAATTTGCACTTTTTTCCTTTCCTTTATTAGTTGTTTCTTGAACTCTTGATAACAACATCAAAAACTGGTGGGAAGGGCAGTGGGTGAGAAGGGGAGGTGGGGGTATATGCAAGAGGAAGTTATATTGGTAGGTCTTTCAAAGATGGGATCGTATTTGTGTCGGTCCATGTATGTGTGGGCAGTTGAATGCTACTGTTGAATCAGTGAGTGTGGGGTAGTATGGCTGTGTCAGTGCATATGCGACCATGTGATGGTGTGGAATAGTGTTGACTGAGAATGTTTTGCTTAAGGACATGCATGTGTCCACTCATGCATGCACATATTCACACATGCAAGCAGACACACACATGCACAGCCAAAGACACACACACACACACACACACACACACACACACACACCACACACACACACACTCTGTGGCCACACACACACACACACACACACGCACTCTGTGGCACACACACACACACACACACACACACACACACACACACACACACAACCATAGTATTTGTACAGATCATTAGGCTTGACCAGTTGGCTTAAACTGTCTTAATTCAGGGTGTATGTGTAGACCAGGCCTTTTTTCCTAAGTTTTGTCTGTGAGATCCTCTTTCAAGCCCCTTTCTTACTCACATAATATTTATACAGTTGTCACCCTTACACCTTTGTGGTCTCACAGTTTTTTTTTAGCAGATGTGATGATTATTAACTAGTCCACATTCAGTGGCACCCCTTTGATGCAGCTGAGACTGCTAATACAGGTAAAATGTTTCACCAAAAACAGGTTTCAGGTATGTGAGGAAATGGTCATTGGCTGAGTTTGTATTTGGCGGTTTTACTTTACAGTTTGAAATGTGGACATTTGCACATTTTCTGCAAAGCTGACTTTCTCTTCCAGTGTGGCTTAAATTTTTCTTGACTGAATTTTCATCTTCAGGTGTTTCATTTCAAATTACTGACTCTATGCATATAGATCGTTGTGCAGTGTGTGTGCATGCGTGCGTGTGTGTGTGTGTGCGTACATGTGTGTGTGTGTGTGTGTGTGTGTGTGTGTGTGTGTACATGCATATGCATGTATGTGTTTTTGAATGTGGTGTGTGTGTGTGTGTGTGTGTGTGTGTGTGTGTGTGTACATGTGCATGTATGTGCATTGTGTGTGTGTGTGTGTGTGTGTGTGAGAGATAGAGAGAGAGATTAAGTTTGATCTCAGTGTCACAGAAGGTGTATTCATAATAGTAAGCCTTTTCTTTTCTTAACATTTGAAATGTTTGCTGGGTGTTTAAAGAATGGTTTTTGCTCTGTATAAGTTGTTGCTGTTTTCATAATGTGTCAGTTGATTCTATATTGTGGGTGATATATAAACTATAAAGTTTACTAATTTGGCAGCAGACTTTTATTAACTTGCATGTGACCACACACACACACACACACACACACACACACACACACACACACACACACACACACATATATTCATTTCGATTCCATATATCGTTTTCCCATTTCATGTGCCAATTTTCATGTCACAGGTGTCAACCATTGCACATAGAATCAGTGTTTATGACCTGTTCATGAAATAATTTTGACACCAGCTCTCCCTTCTGTAGTGTGTGTGTGCTCTTGGCCTTTTTTGTGTTTTTCTTGTATTGCTATCATGTGAATTCTTCTCGTACTTTTTCTTGCTTTTTTTTTTGGGGGGGGGGGGGGGGGGTAAGCAAGGGAGGTAAATTAAGGGCAGTGCCTATGGCCCTCAGCTCAGTTAAGTTGTATGTATTTGTGTTGAAGATGCTAGTTCTTTAGCTGCCTTGTTATTGTACAGATAGTGCAGGTATTTCTCTGTGTTGTTTACTTGTTTGTTTTCAGGATAGAGTTTATATTATATATATTATATATATATATATATATATATATATGTGTGTGTGTGTGTGTGTGTGTGTGTGGTGACAGCCATATAGAGCCCAGTGGGTGGTCAGCAGGAATATGATGTATATATTGAAACTGAAAATTTGTTGTGTAGGCTAGGTGTGTTGTTAATTGCTGATTGTTGGTCATGCACTACCCGTGTGTGTGGCATACTGTGGTGATGGTTTATTATTAGCTTGAATTTTGTTGGTTAATGACCATATTCATTATTAACTTACTTATAAAATTAGTTGAGTGTTGTAGGCATACTGGTGGTGATTGTTTATCATTAGCTTGAATTGTTTTGGTTCATGGCCATATTCATTATTCACTTACTTTAATATTGTGCGTACAATCAATGATTGGGAGTGGCAGGGGGTGTTCTTATTATTACCTTCTTTAATTTTATTGAAGTGGTTAGGATTAGAGGTCTGTTAGTTGTATGATATTAGATTGTTTCTGGCAAGGTGCTACACATGATTTGAGTGATTCTTTTTTCTTTCTGTCTCTGTCTCTCCCTCTTTCTTTCTCTGTCTCTGTCTCTGTCTCTCTCTCTCTCTTCTCTCTGTTTCTGTCTCTTTCTCTGTCTGTTTCTGTCTGTCTCTCTTTCTCTCTCAGTTCTGTCTCTTTACCACTATACTAGGCAGGGTGTTATCTCTTGTTCTTTCTATGTCTTGATCTCTTTCTGAGCTCTTTTCATTGATGTTTATCTTAGAATCCTGTTTGTCTGTGTCTCACTCTCTGTCTCTCTCCGTCTCTCTCTGCATGCTTTCCTTATTTTCTTTCTCTCTCTCTTTGTGTGTGTGTGTGTGTGTGTGTGTGTGTGTATGTACGCGCACATGTGCCTGCTTGTGTGTGTGGGTGTGGTGTGTGTGTGTGTGTGTGTGTGTGTGTGTGTGTGTGTGTGTGTGTGTGTAGTACTTCCCTTCTCTTTGACACTAGTTCACCTGGTTGAAATCTGTTGATGTTCTTTTTTGAATCTGCAGGTAGCTCAGTATAATGATGACCCTCTGGTGTATCATGGAGGACTGAAGGCAAGGTGCGCTTCCTGGCTTAGTGCCAGCAAAGTGTTATACTATATATTTCACCTGGTTTGTGTGTGTATGTGTGTGTGTGTGAGAGAGAGAGTGTGTGTGTGTGTGAGTGTGTGTGTGTGTGTGTGTGTGTGTGTGGTGTGTGTGTGTGTGTGTGTGTGTGTGTACGCTAATTACCTGAGCACACAAACAATATGAGGCTTTGTCAGACTTCACAGGCCAGATAGTTCATCCTACATATATGGAAGGTATGCAGTTGTCAGTCGTAGGCAGAACTCATGTCTGTGTGCACAAAGTACGTTTCCCAAATCATTTTTAACATTTGCAGTTTCTTATCGGCTAGGAAAAGTGATCAGCTGATATTACTCGAATTTATTGATTTGAATCAAATTTCATGACCGTTTGAGGTCTTTCAGTTTGTTAGTCTATCTTTTTCATTGGATTGTTTTAGTGTTTTATAGATATGTGTTTGCATCCTCCCCCCGCACCCCTCCCCCCTCCCAAACAGAGCCCTGTGAATGCATGAACTTTCTGTTTGTGTACTCCCAGTTCTTATAGAACAGGGAGTACTTTACAATGGGAATGAAGAAATGCTGTCTGTGTGTGTGTGTCTTGTCTGTCTGTCCGTCCGTCCGACCGTGGTCAAAATGTGTTCCACTCGCTCCAGACAAAACTACTAGGCCGATCTTTCTGAAAATTTGTAGGTATGTTCATTATATGTCACAGATGATGCCTGATGTGTTATTTTACTGTTATGGCCATAACTAACAGCCATAATGACCCATAACGGTTTTTCTTCTTTATGGAATATCTCAGAAAGTACTTGGCCAATCTTTCTGAAAATTTGTAGGTATGCTCCATATGGGTCACGGATCATGCCCGATGTGTTATTTTATTGTTATAGCCATTATTAACGGCCCATAACAGTTTTTCTTCTTTATGGAATAGTTTAGAAAGTACTTGGCCGATCTTTCTGAAAATTTGTAGGCATGTTCATTAAGAGTCACAGATGATGCCCGATGTGTTATTTTATCGTTATAGCTGTCACTAATGGCTGTAACGGCCCATAACGGTTTTTTCTTTTTTATGGAATATCTTAGAAAGTACTTGGCTGATCTTTCTGAAAATTTGTAGGTATGTTTATTATGGGTCACGGATCATGCACAATGTTTTCTTTTACCGTTATAGCCGTTACTAATGGCTGTATTGGCCATAATGGTTTTTCTTCTTTATGGAATATCTCAGAAAGTACTTGGCCGATCTTTCTGAAAATTTGTAGTTATGTTCACTGTGGGTCATGGATCATGCCCGATGTTTTATTTTACCGTTATAGTTGTGACTAATGGCTATAACGGCCCATAACAATTTTCTTCTTTACGGAAAATCTCAGAAAGTATTTGGCCGATCTTTCTGAAAATGTGAAGGTATGTTCATTATGGGTCACAGATCATGGCCCATGTTTACCAGAATAGCCATTACTAATGGCTATAACGGCCCAAAAAGGTTTTTCCTCTTTATGGAATATCTCACGTGTACAAGATAAACTGGAAGTACGTTTATATGCTTTGCAGCTTGTATATTTCTTGATGTGGTAATGTTTTTGAAAGTTTTGTCATTCTTTTATTCCCCATGTCATAAGTAAAGTTAAAAGATTTAATTTCAGTTGAAACTATACTTGATTGCTTATATATGTGGGTGTATGTGTGCTCAGATATGTAGAGGTATAGATGGGGATGGAGAGGGACGGAGTGTAAGGGAGGTTCTGTTGATGCATGTGTGTGAGTGTGCTGGTGACTCATATGTCTGCTTACTTCTCAGAGTCAGTCAATGTACTTAGAGCCTACGTTTCTGGATCTGGATTGGGTTAACTACAATGCACAAGTGAATTTGTTATTGCAATCGAAGGGTACAATAACAAGATTTCATTCAGTATGTGTATGTGTGTGTTTCGGGGTCAACATGCATCAGATTGTGTCTCAATAGTTTTCTGCTTGGAAGAGAATGAATGGTAGAAAACTACTTTTATTTGAAAATGTACAATACTTTACTTCTGTTTTACTATATGCTTCACTCTCTCTCTCTCTCTCTCTCTCTCTCTCTCTCTCTCTCTCTCTCTCTCTCTTTCTAGCCTGACCCTCTCTTGCCATTCTTGCACAAATTCTTTATCACCTGAATGAGCCTTAGTTAAAAAATGGTGAAGTATTTTGATGAAACTAAAAGCATACATGGACAAACACAGCATACAGTTCTGGCATGGTGATACAGAGTTGCATAAAAAGAATGGCTTGAAATATGATTTTCATGCAGAACAAAGATCCTGTCCCATCCCACTCCTGTTGACACAGGTGGAGTTTGGAGGAAATACAGTTTTCTCCTGTTGACACAGATGGGATTGGGAGGAAATACAGTTTTCTCCTGTTGACACAGATGGGGTTTGGAGGAAATACAGTTTTCTCCTGTTGACACAGATGGGGTTTGGAGGAAGAACAGTTTTCTCCTGTTGACACAGGTGGGGTTTGGAGGAAGAACAGTTTTCTCCTGTTGACACAGGTGGGGTTTGGAGGAAGAACAGTTTTCTCCTGTTGACACAGGTGGGGTTTGGAGGAAGAACAGTTTTCTCCTGTTGACACAGATGGGGTTTGGAGGAAGAACAGTTTTCTTCTGTTGACACAGGTGGGGTTTGGAGGAAACACAGTTTTCTCCTAATGACACAGGTGGGGTTTGGAGGAAATACAGTTTTCTCCTGTTGACACAGGTGTGGTTTGGAGGAGATAACATGGTTGACAGTTTTTCTCCTGTTGACACAGGTGGGGTTTTTAGGAGATAACATGGTTGACAGTTTTCTCCTGTTGACACAGGTGGGGTTTGGAGGAAATACATGCTTGACAGTTTTCTACTATTGACACGGGTGGGCTTTTGGAGGAGATATGTTTGACAGTTTTCCCGTGTTGACATAGGTGGGGTTTGGAGGAGATACATACTTCACAGTTTTCTCCTGATGACACAGGTGGGGTTTGGAAGGGATACACTCTTGACAGTTTTCGCCTGTTACCACAGGTGGGATCTGGAGGAGGTTAGCACTTGACATGTTTTCTCCTTGTTGACACAGGTGGGGCGCGTCCATGCTGAAATGGTTGCAGTGGATTCAGGGTAACCTGGGGGGCCTCAGGTGCCCCTTCCTGACCATGCATGGCACAGCAGACAGAATGACCCTCAGCGACGGCTCTCGCATATTGGTGGACGGAGCTTCCAGTGCAGACAAAACCCTCAAGGTTCCCGCCGCTGTTTTCTGTTGTCTTTGTGTTGTTGATTGGGACAGACACATCTGCCCCACCCCATTGACCTTTATAATATTGAAAAGATGAAGGCCAGGCCAAAGACGTGTCATTGATGTGACGGGTAAACCCATGGATGACAAGTGGAGACATCTTACTAGTGTTCTTTCACCAGGTGTCTCTCTGTTTTCCCAGCAGTGACCGTTTCCACTGATGTCATCACCAGCACATTCTTCAGATGTAGCTTTGCTGCTTTGCTTCTCAAGGTTTAATTGTGGTTCATATATGTGTTTCTTTATGACAGTGATGACTGTGACATTAAGCACTAACACAGAGTCGGCTGACTCTTTATTCCACTTATAAAGGGATATGTGTATTTCACATATGAAGGGGATATGTGTATATGAGTATAATAGCAAACTGCAAACATTCAGCTAAGTAACTGGAGAAATGCAGGTCAGAACTATTTGATATGTCACAATGGACAATATTTCTGTGACATTTTGGAGGAGTGTATACTGTCAGACAGAGAGAGGTATGTGTGTTTTCACTCCACACTGCTATAGTGCACATGCATGAGGAAGTCGCATGTTTAGGAGCAGTGATCTAATGTTCACCATAAAATGATGTATTGTGTACAACTGTTTGAGGAAATCTTAACGTTTTATTTAGGGGAAAAAATCATGTAATAGAACATGGGCTTCATTTTTCTAAAGGTTTATATTCATTTGCAGCAGAATATAAATCACATGTGCGCGAGCACACACACACACACACACACACATACTCACACACATACATACACACACACACACACACACACACAGTCATACACACACACTCACACACACACACACACACACACACACACACACACACACACACACACACACACACACGTACACACACACGCATGCATGCATGCATGCATGCAGTCATACATACACACACACACATGCAGGCATGCAAGCATGTGCAGAGTTTCAGAGACAAAACTGCTAAAGCAATCCAGAGACTAGAGAAATGTTTTCTTTTGAGAAACTGACAGGAAGCAAGTGAAATATGAAGAATTTGTTCAGATCACATGCTTATTTGCCTGCTCATGATTAGGCACAAAAAGAAATCATAATCCTGTATATCTGTTCTGAACACACACTTTCACGGTTTGCATAGATATGTACAGTTATATTTTTTTGCTGGAGCATACGTTATTGACGGTAAATGAGATAGAGTGTTTTATGTATGCTAAATCAAGAGTGCACCCCTAAAAAACTGTGATGTTTAAGAACTACATGTGTCTGTATTCCCGTTTCAAATATCAGCTAACATAATCAAATGTTGTGTGTACTGTGTTGACAGATGTATGAGGGCTACTACCATCAGCTGCACCAGGAGCCCGGTGAAGATGGCGCCGGAGTGCGGCGTGACATCTTGGACTGGATCTCTTCTCGTGTCAAACAGTAAACCACTCAACATTTATATACCACTCAACATTTATATACAAAGAAAAACAAACTGTTTACCTTTTGAATGCCTTGTAAATGATGGGAAACTTCCATTACCTGGCCTGTCACTTAGTGAGGTTACTCAAGTCAGAGTGTTATTTTAATGTGTCCATCAAAAGGCTGAAATCATGAGTGTTATTCAGTGATATTATTAAAATTAAGGAATGTTGTGGCAGTTGCTACTTTGTGCTGTCAAAATGGTGATAAATGGTGATGCATTTCTGTCTCTATGAATAGAGTTTTGTTAAAAATATGTTCAAAAGACAGGAACTTTTTTGTTGCTATTACCAGTGCGGGTCTCCCTTAAAGATGGTGATAAGACTGAAAGTGTTTTTGTTAATCAGTGATACTGTGAAAATTATGACTCGTTGTGATTGTATTACTTGGATATGTGAGGCAGGCAGAGTCCCTTGTGAGATATGAGAGGGTCTTTTGATTATAAATACAGGTAACACTGAAACTTGCTTGGCCAGAAGAGTCCCCACCTAATATGTCACCGTCTGTTTTCTTTCATTCATCTTTGCATTCTGACTCCCATTGACCTTTTTATTTTTTCTAAGAAAGTATTAGGTCAGCAGAACTATATCTGATCTGATTTACTATATATTGTGATAACAGGATTAGTTCGGAACACAAGTTGCTTTTTCTGTATTGTTATTTTTTTCCAGCAGGACTTTTTTTTCTTTAAGTTTTGAGTTTTACTTGTAAGTTTTAGTGCATAGTCTTCTTTTAGTATTCTGCTTTAAAAGTTGTAGGTTAGTTTAACAAAATGGCTGGTGTTTCAAGCACTGTGAAGATTTATCCATCTGAACTCATACACCACTGTTGTCACAGTCAGCCTGTACCGTGTGACGCTAGGCCTGCCTAGGCAGAGCATAGTTCAAGGACAATGGCAAAATGAGATGGAGACTGAAGGGAAGAGGTAACTTTTTGCATCATGTACGTATCATGACGTCTGTGTTTTAGGCAAAGAAGAGCAAGAGGTAGGAGGTAAATGAAACATTTTAGCTGGCATTCACTGTCTTATGTGACACAAGTATGCTGTCAAGTTTTGTTGCTTGCAGTGATAAACCTCTCCTGTCAAGTTTTGTCATATAAAGTGGTAAACCCCTCCTTCCAAGTTTTGTCATATAAAGTGGTAAACCCCACCTGTCAAGTTTTGTCATATAAAGTGGTAAACCCCTCCTGTCACGTTTTGTCATATAATGTGATAAACCCCTCCTGTCAAGTGTTATCATATAAAGTGGTAAACCCCTCCTGTCAAGTTTTGTCATATAAAGTGGTAAACCCCTCCTGTCAAGTTTTGTCATATAATGTGATAAACCCCTCCTGTCAAGTTTTATCATATAAAGTGGTAAACCCCTCCTGTCAAGTTTTGTCATATAAAGTGGTAAACCCCTCCTGTCAAGTTTTGTCATAAACCCCTCCTGTCAAGTTTTGTCATATAAAGTGATAAACCCCTCCCGTCATGTTTTGTCATGTAAAGTGATAAACCCCTCCTGTCAAGTTTTGTCATATAAAGTGATAAACCCCTCCCGTCAAGTTTTGTCATGTAAAGTGATAA
Organism: Conus canariensis; assembly: GCA_033310375.1. Classification (NCBI taxonomy): domain Eukaryota; kingdom Metazoa; phylum Mollusca; class Gastropoda; order Neogastropoda; family Conidae; genus Conus; species Conus canariensis. The sequence goes on from CM065734.1 coordinate 42,880,613, forward strand.
ACCCCTCCTGTCAAGTTTTGTCATATAAAGTGGTAAACCCCTCATGTGAAGTTTGTCATATAAAGTGGTAAACCCCTCCTGTCAAGTTTTGTCATATAAAGTGGTAAACCCCTCCTGTCAAGTTTTGTCATATAAAGTGATAAACCCCTCCAGTCAAGTTTTGTCATATAAAGTGATAAACCCCTCCTGTCAAGTTTTGTCATATAAAGTGGTAAACCCCTCCTGTCAAGTTTTGACACCGGCAGTGGTAAACCCCTCCTGTCAAGTTTTGACACCGGCAGTGGTAAACCCCTCCTCTCAAATTTGTCGCTTAAGTGCCTAAAGTGGTGTTAGGTAAAACACTGCCTAAATGGTGTTAGGGTTAAATAGTGCCTAAAATGGTGTTAGGGCAAAACAGTGCCTAAAATGGTGTTAGGGTAAAAGATTGCCTAAAGTGGTGTGAGGGTAAAACAGTGCCTAAAATGGTGGAAGGGTAAAACAGTGCCTAAAATGGTGTAAGGGTAAAACAGTGCCTAAAGTGGTGGAGGGTAAAACAGTGCCTAAAATGGTGTTAGGGTAAAACAGTGCCTAAAATGGTGTTAGGGTAAAACAGTGCCTAAAATGGTGTTAGGGTAAAACAGTGCCTAAAATGGTGTTAGGGTAAAACAGTGCCTAAAATGGTGTTAGGGTAAAACAGTGCCTTAAATGGTGCTAGGGTAAAACAGTGCCTAAAGTGTTAGGTAAACAGTGCCTACGATGTGGTTAGGTAAAACAGTGCCTAAAATGGTGTTAGGGAAAACAGTGCCTAAAATGGTGTTAGGGTAAAACAGTGCCTAAAATGATGTTAGGGTAAAACAGTGCCTAAAATGGTGTTAGGGTAAAACAGTGCCTAAAGTGGTGTAAGGGTAAAACAGTGCCTAAAGTGGTGTGAGGGTAAAAGAGTGCCTAAAGTGGTGTAAGGGTAAAAAAGTGCATCAAGTGGTGTGAGGGTAAAAAAGTGCCTAAAGTGGTGTAAGGGTAAAAAAGTGCATCAAGTGGTGTGAGGGTAAAAAAGTGCCTAAAGTGGTGTAAGGGTAAAAGAGTGTAAGGGTAAAAAAAAGTGCCTAAAGTGGTGTGAGGGTGAAAGAGGGCTTAGTGAATGATACCACACCGTAGTGTCATTCAGAATTCCTTACAAATGGGATCTTTAGTGGTAGAGAGTCTTTCTCAGAATATAATGAAAATGTTGGCCAAGAAAAAAGAAAGGTAGAACAAAAGATGAAATACAAAACTGCTAAACTAATAGAACAAGTGGCAACAAAGAAGCAACATATTTCTGTATAATAGTCTTCCTGAGGCGTGACAGACAAATGAAACAATGAAGAAAAATAATGTACAATAAAACTAAAAAACACAATAGTTGTAAGGCTTTCCAAAGTATAAGATAGGAGGTTGTTTCTTTTTGATTGATTAGAAAATAGGCAGTGGACCATTTTAGTGATTTTTATACCAAGGGGTTTTAAATGATTAGATAAATAAATGGGCAGAAATATACAAGGACCAGGTTTCAGAATACTAGCAACCAAAAAAGATTAATGATTATGAATTTCTTAAATAATAGTGATAAGAAATGAAAATAAATGAATGTAAACGATCATGGTAATTCAAGATATGTAAGAATGAAACATGGAAAAGTAGAAAGATAGTTTATTATAATCGAAAGATTGATATTGTCAAAAATAGAAATGTTTGAAAAGAACTTAGACGAAAAGAAAAAGAGAGAAAGAGCTGTGAAAATGAGGGTAAAATTTTAAAGGGGGAAAAGAAAGGTAGAGGGAAGTCAAATGAGAGAAAGAAAAAAAAAAGGGAGCAGAGGTGGGGGTGGGAAGAAAGCTTAGAAGAAGAGTAGGGGGGTTAAAAAGAATCCAGAAGAAAGGCTCTAGAGGGAGGGAGTTTACTGAAACGTTTGATTACATTGTTAATAGTTTTAAGTGTTGATTTTTTTTCTCTTTGTTTGTATGTGTGTTTTGTGTGTGTGTGTGTGTGTTCCCCAGGTTTGGCAAATTTGAAAGCTGACATGGCGGTATGGGTTGGTATAATTTTGGAGTGTTTTCAACTCCAGAGTGTCTGTTTGCAGTCAGTTGGGCTGTAGATCATGAAAAGCTGATGATAAAGATTCCTTTTATTCAAAGCTGCTGTTGAAGTTGGTTGTTGGATTTGTTACAGTTTCCTTTTCAAATGTGAACAAATAGGTTTATTTGTTATACTTGGTTGCTCAAGTGCCTCTTTGTCATTCAACGAAAGTAGTCCTACTTGTTAAAATGTGTTGTTACTGTCCCCTTTGGGAAAGTGATGACAAAAAAAATGTTCAAATTTGTTGCTACAGTGCCTCTTGGAAATGCCATGAAAATGTGTTTACTTGTTAAAATTGTTTGTAAAATGCTCCTGGAAACGTGAGGAAAATAATTATGTTTACCATTTAAAATCAGTTGACACAGTGCCTTTAGAATTCCGAGCAGGACAGATCTATCATGTTAAATTACGAGGAAAAAAAGAAAATGTTTTCGTAGCAAAAGTGGTTGTTGCAGTTGTTACTGCACACAGAGCTGCCTATTGCTGTGTTTTGGTGTAGCATGCTATGATTTTGTTGACAATGCAGTACACTTTGTCATGAAATGCTACACCTTTTGGTTGACTCTGGGGAAAGGAAGGTCCAGTGACGGCGAGGAAAGACTCACCGACCGCAGAGAAAGTCCTGTTGACAATGGGAAAGACTGTGACCAGGGATTCTCTAAGAGAGCACGAAGACCTCATGGCGAAAGCTTGGCCATGTCTGGAGTTGTACTGTCATCACCTGTCAGCGGAACAGTTATGAGCGAGGCTACAAGATGCACACAAAAGTTAATTGACGGTAGCTTTTTTTGCCCGTGGGCTCTGCGGTCATGAAATATGGGCTGGTACACGCATGGGAATGCTCCCATGGAGGTTTTGTTGTGTCACATCCAGTGGCCATTACACAAAGGCATCTGCTAGGGAGCAATTATGTCCCTTCACGTGTTAATGGAATGCCCTGTGCATGCCTGTACCCTCTGTGAACACAGCGCAGGCTTCCAAGGGTGGTGCAGGATTGCTCCAAGCTGATTTGTTCGGCAGTTGAGGACAGTACTTTGCTGGGTCCTACCTGCACCTTCAGGTGTATCTTTTTTTCTTTTCTTATGTGTTGAAATGCATGGAAAAATGAAAATGTTTTCTTTGCAAAAGTGATTGTTGCAGTTGTTAATGCCCACAGAGCTGCAAAGTGCAGTACTTTTGGTGTAGCGTGCTATCATTTTGTTGACAATACAATACACTTTGTCATGAAATGCTACACCAAAAAAAGCTAGATTTGAAAAAAAAAAAGGAAAGAAAAGAAATGCTTCAGCAGCTTAAACAGAACTTGAAAACATCAGTATTTAAACTTTTCCCTAATTTTGTCAGCAACAGCAACAAAAGAAAAGAAGAAGAAAAAAGATATAGAAAAGAACAAGCCTAGTGTGATACGGAAAGGAAGAAAAAGCGCAAGAAAACTTGCCAAAGATGATTGTGATTTTTCTGCCTTATCAAATGGCTTTGTTGTCAGCCACTTTACTTTTCTTTATAGGTCAAATCAAAATCCTGTGGTAACTCGTGCGATTTTCGTCGTCTTAGTCCATCATAGGACGTTGACACCTGAGTGGCGACTGAAAGTGATTATATGCCTGACTTGTGGCATCATGTGTGAGTGCTCTGCTTACATTCAGAGCTCCACTCTTAAACTGTCAACAGGTTACACTTTGTGCTCTTGATGCCTTGGCAGCTCTGTGCACAAGTTCCCTTTGGAATGCCAGTAAAATTGAAAATGTTTTTATGTTGAAAGTGATAGTTTCTTTGCTATTGTTTAAGCACTCCTTGGAAATGCCAGTATGTTTTCATGTTAAAATCGGTTGTTCCACATGTTACTGTACATGTAGCCCTTGGAAAAGCAAGGGAAATAGAAATGATTTACCTGTTGAAATTAGTTGTTGCAATTGCAAACATTGTCCCTAGGAAATTCAAGAAAAATTTTTTTAATTTAAGTTTTGGTTCTTGCACTTGATAAAAAATATTTACTTGTTTGGTTCTTGTGCTTGATAAAACGCCTCTTGGAAATATGAAGAAAACAGAAAGTGTTTTCTTGCTGAATGGTCATGCCTGTTACAGTATCCCTTGAAAAAGCAAGAAAAATAGGAAATTGGTGTTTACCTGTTAAAACTGATTGTTACTACTGTTACCCAATAGTATTCATTGAAATGCAAAGAAAATAGGGTAACTTCAACATGTTCGGTTGTTGCATCTGTTAAAGTGCCTCCTGGAAAAGCGAGGAAAAAGAAAATATTTTCATGTTAAAATCAGTCGTTATGCAGGCTACAGTGTCCCTGTAAAATGCATGAAAGGTAGATGATGTTCACTTGTTAAGAACAGTTTCAATCATGAAATTGCATATCATTTGGAAATGCTAGGAAAATCCGAGAATATTTATTTGCCTCACTGGAAGACCCAAAAGGTTTTTACTTTATAGTAGATGACATACCCAGCTTTACATGTTCCATCTTGTTTATTACCTTTTTTGCAGAATTGTTAACTTTCTGCCTTGACTTTATCCACAGATCAAAAGTGTGGAACACAGAATCTTCTTTTTTTTTTCTTGATTCTGTGAACAAAAGTTAGAAAGTACATTCCTGTTCATGGAAGGCAGCTGTTGATGTTCATATTGACCTTTTGTTTTCAATTCCAAACATTGTGGCATTGAACATTTGTTGTGGGTGTGTGTGGGTGTGAATTTTTTATCTCTATCTTTTCCAGTGAATAGCAGTTTTTGCTGGTTTGAAACTTCAAACTGTGTGTATTCATCTGTGTTGTTTCCACTTTTTGCCCATGCCAGTGAATGGCTGTTTTTGGGCATGATATTCTGTGTTTAAAAACTCCACAAACTGTGTCTTCATGAGCGCTGTGTCCTAGTGAGCACTGTTTTCTCTTGCAAGTGCTCCAAGGAGTGACAGTCTCAAAACAATGCACATCATTGGCGTCTGTCTGTATATAATGTAATATATCCGCAATATGATTCCGTAGATTGGTGTATCCTGTAAGAATAGATCTTGTTTTCATTTCTTAGGTCTGTGTCAATTATTGTGAGTGATCCTAATGTGAATTTAAATGTTGGATGAATAATTAGGCAACAGATAACTATTTGTTCTCTCTCTCTCTGTCACTTGCCCTCTCTCTCTCTCTTCTCTCTCTCTCTTTATCTCTCTGTCTGTTTCTCTTTGTATATGTCTATCTCTCTCTCTCTCTCTCTCTTGCTGTTTACATCTTTTTTTCATCTTCCTCATATTAGCCAGTTCCTTTCTTGTTTAACTCACCTTTGACCTCTGATTTTCCTGTTGTGCTCACACGTACAAATAATATCAGGTAATGGAATATCAAAAATAATATGCTGCAGTGATGTTGTTTGTTGTTTGAAGTGTTTAATGGACACTGATTTGTTTATAATTTTCTATTTGTTTTGTTTATCATTTTGGTTACAACCAAGGTATCTGTCCATCTTTCTTTTTTACATCAAACTACATTCCCAGACTTTTTGTCTATTGACATGCAGAGTTCTAAATCATCAAAGTGGATATATGTTTTGAATCAGATGTGAAGAAAGAGGATGCACTAGATGCAGTTTGAATGGTTTAGATGATGAAATTCATTGTTTCTTTTTGTTTGTTTGTTTAACTACATATAAAACAGCTGCTGAAACAATGCTACAGCATATACCTAAAGCAGTGAATTTTTGCAGTCAATTTTGACAAACAGTAAAAGAGATGTGTTGAAGTTAGCTAAATTTGTAGAGGTCATTGTGCAGATCCCTGAAAGGTGTGTTTTTCCCTGTCCTTTATGCAAGATGTACATAGTTTCAGTGAACGTTGTAATAATTTTTTTGTTGTTGTTTCCATGTTTGTTTGGTTGGTTTTGTTTTGTTTTGTTTTTTGCTCTTATTTTTGTTTGATTTGCCCCAATATGAGTAAATGTTGTTGTATGTTAGTTCATTTGACTACTAATTTTAGCCTATTATGTGATTGTTATAGTTAGCTATCTCCCCCTCCCCCTCCCTCCCCCTTCTTTTCTTTTTTTCTTGTTACTGTTTTTTTCCTCCATGTGCCTCTGTGACTCTTCACAGCTCACCGTCCTATCTGCTTGCTTTATTTAGCAACAAAGAATGCCATGCATCATGTTGTAAGCAATTTGAATTGATAACTGAAAAATAATATGAGTGAGCTGGATTCTCTTAGAATACTGGATTCCATATGAGCACTGACGTTGGGTAATACTGCTGAAAGTAGGCGGAGAGTAATGTGGGGATGGAGGTGGATGGGATGGTATTAGTGTTTAGTTCTGACAATGTTGCATTTCCTACAGTCTGTCTCAAAGAAGACCAGTGATCACAGTCACTAAAACTGCATGTGAGGTGAATCAACTTCTGCCCTATCAGTATCATGTCAGTTTATTTGTGCCTATCTTAACTCAGGCAATGACTTATTAAGAAATAACTGGTCAGTTTTAAATAACTGCTTTTTGTTGTATTTGGATATTTGCTATGCTTAAGAAGTGTGTGCCATAATTCATGTTATGAGGTACGATCATTTTACTGTTTTCACAATCCAGTTTCTCGTGGTGTGCATTGTTGCAGCAGGCATTCTTGACAGTTTTAGTAAAAGAAAACTTTAAATACAGGATTCATTGTGTATTTGTAACACTAAGCTGTAATATCTCTTACACAAACATGACAAAAATTCAAACTTTCAAGAAAAGTTGTAGGCAACGTTAAGTTTTTTTAACAATTCATCAGTTCCAAAACTGCACTGATTGTGTTAGTTTTCTACCATCCACGTTCTGCTTAGCTTCAAAATGTAATTCAAAACAAAAAATTCAGTAAGACCTAAAACAGAACGATGAATGTTGATGTTGATGGCTAGAAAATTGTTGACTTTGTTTTATTACGTTGATGCTGGAAAGTTTCCATTAACCCCTAATTAGATTTGACTTTAAATGTACAGTGTCTATTTTATGAATTTTATACAGAAGTTGGTGTGTTCTGTCAGCTTCATTACTACATGCAGTTAATACCCCCATGATTTTCAGTAATTCCATGGTGATGCCAAGGACTCTTTCTGCACAATTTTTATTCTGGCAGGTTACTGTCAGAAACTTTTATTTTCTCTCACTCTCTTTGCTGGTGGATTTTTCTTCTTTTTTTTTTTCTTTTTGTTTTCCCAATCATTCCATGGTGATGCAAAGGACTCCTTCTGCACAAATTTTATTCTGGAAGGTTACTATCAGAAACTTTTATTCTGTCACTCTCTTTGACTGATGGATTTTTCTTCTTTTTAAAAAAAATTTTGTTTGTTTGTTTTTAGCTTATTTGTGTGTTAATTTTCTTTAACAGTTGTTTAATGTTTTATCTGACCTTGTCAACGTATGTCCCCAACTTGCCCCCCACCCTTCCACCACTTCCCCCAAATAAAAGTATGGATCTGAATACAATTCACTCTATTGAATAACACCCAACAACAAAAACAAACTACAAAAAACCTCCTTCCAGCAATACCAAGATCAAATGATTTGATAAAATGCAACAAAAGTTAAGTGGGCCTCTGGAATGAAGTGGATTTTTTTTCTTGGTTTTGTTTTGTCTTGTCTTCTTTGGTTTGGTTTGTTTTTTTGTTCCATTGTTTTTATTTATTTTCTCACAACAGAGATGAAGGGGAAACAAATAGTGACCAAGAAGGGTGCAGCTGAGTTGCTTCCCATGACAGTTTATTTTCAAGCACGGCCGAGCTGCAAGTTACAGCTACAGCACACCTCCAACAGTGGTGAACATTAATGCAATAGCATTTGTGGCGAATTACTTATCTCCAGCAATCTTTGCAAAGCAACAGATAATGATTTCTACACAAGACTGTTATTAGATAACGACAGCAATTCTTCACTAAATTGTTGGGCGCACAATGTCTTTTGCCCCTGTTTCTGATAGATGTAATGGCTCAGATGCTGTCAACAGCAAAAAAAAAAAAAAAAAAAAAAAATTCCACACGGATCATGAGATGAAAGGTAAAATGTTGATAACAACATAGAAATACCTGATGACCTTTAGCAATTAACATGGAACGACTCAGGCAGTGTCATTACGAGTGGTGTAACTTTAGTGGAGGAAAACAAGTCATACAGATACAAGGCTACCCTGCATGCATGGTGCCACCTTTTCTGACATACCTGTGTTGTGTAACATCCTACTTATTCAGAAAGTTTTTCTCCTTTTTTTTTTTCTTTTCCCAATCAGGTCATTCTTTATAACATGCTAGTTTTGTTGTGATATGGTGACCAGGTAGTGGGCATTTACACAGGGTGCACAGTGGACACTCACTATTCATTCTGCATGGTCTATTACTCGGGTAGACCTTTTTCCCATTCAAATATTTGTAATTTTGTTTTTGTTGTTGTTGTTGCAAGTTTGGAGTTACAAGTTACATTGCATGGACAGCCCTCTCTACATGGCCTAGTCCGACTATCATAGGGATGTCCGTAGTTTAGCTACCATGCTTTTTGTTTTCCTTTTTCTTAAATGATGTTATATGTGAACATACTTGCTGTCCTTGTTGTTTGTTTGTTTGTTGTTGTATCATGGGAGCTTTTTTTCCCTCTTCATTTGACAGCCCTGAAGACCCTTGTATTGCCAGCTGGGTTATAATAATGAAATTAGTTAAACTAATTAATACTAAATTTTTTAATCAGCTGAGGAAATGTAATCTCTACATGATCATGTCTTGTTGCACAAATGGAACAAATAAGCATAAGTATTCTATACCTGACATTGTCAACAATGTAATCTCTACATGATTATGCCTTGTTATGCAAATGGAGGAAATAAGCATAAGTATTCTATACTTGACACTGAAAAATGACTAAGGCTTTAGTTATGTCCTTTGTTATCTCAAAATATGACAGATGAAGTACTCTTTTAGCTGTCATCCCTCTGAAAATGCAATGACAAGATTGAAAAAGTGATGAATTATGCAGCCCATCTTATTTCAGGGCTTGAAAGTGCCTTCATAACCACTCTCATGTATGAACTGCAGTACTTTTGCTATTATATCTTGGAGAGGATTAAAAGACAGTGCTTGCTATAACATCATTTCTAACACTACACAGTCCTGTCCTTGCCTTCTTTGGCTTTGTTCTCCACCTTGATCCCCATGTTCTGGCTTTACCTGTTATCTTATGGTGTTTCGACATACGCAAGAAATTTCAGAGGCAATGTTCCATTTCTTATGTTGGCTTTTCACTTGGAATGATCTCCCCTTTTCTGTCCAGCTTTACAGTCTTTGTCATCATTTTTTAAGTTTGCACTTAATTCAAGTTTGCACTTGAAACTCTCTTGTACAGCTACTTTATAGTTGTTTCTTTCTGCCTTGAATATCTTTCATGTGTCTGGTTGCCTGTATGTATACTCAAACCACTGTATATGCGTGTAGATGGATGGTTGTGCATGGCAATGTAGGAATTATTGAGGGCACTAGCTTTTCCTTTACCGTGTATGTTTGTTATGTATAGCTTATGTTTTACTGTCAAGTCCTTAATTTATTTAGCCAGAACTTGTGCGAAATAGAATGCTCAGAATTTCTACATTTATTTATTATAAATCTTTGATATGGTGTTGGCAAGTCTCAATATAGACAAGGTTTAGCTTTTTAAAATATTGGTTTTGGTTTTCTTCTAGAATGTTGTACAATTCTCTGCTCATTTAAAAATTTTGGACAAGAATATAAACCATTGGATTTATTAGGCATTAAAGAACTCACAGCAGACACACCTCCCCCAAAATGTTTCTGTTATGAATATATGATGTCAAAATCAGGAACAAACTGAACTTTTCACTGATTTTTGGAAATGCACAATATTCTTACAAATGAGATGCTCCACAGATGTACATGTATGCTTGTTCACTGATTCACATCATCATGGCTACTGTGACTGATGAAAAAATTCACACTTGCAGATCGTGCACCAGCCAAAGTTTTCTTCCTCATGTCCTTGTTGTGAGCAGGGCTACTATTCAGTGGTTTATTTCCTGAAAGCTAGAGGCTTTTTTGTGTTGTTGTTGTTGAGACAGTCTATCTCCTTTATCAGTGTCACTTCATCTGATTCGCTCACTGTAACTAGCTATCTTTTCAGCGCTTTACCTTAACTCAGATTTTGGTCTCTTCTATAACTGTTTATGGGCTTGAGAGCATGTATACAGTGCTCGGGTTACAGTTTCTTATTTGCCATCAGGTTTGTCCACATGTGAGGAAAAGGTGCACCCATTTGCTCCATGGTCCCCCGCCCCTGCCTTTCTTCCCTTTTTCCCCATCCCCAAACCACCCATTGACAGGACCATGGCATCTAGAACAGACATCATTTTCAGTTTATCCAAAAAACAGTTCTGGGATAGTGGGCACATCTGTCAAAACAGTAAATGAGCAGTCCCTTACCAAATTCTGTATGCAGACTACTATATGATATGCAGATAGAAACATACGGATAGTGCTGCATTATGAAGTGGATGGAGAATCACGTGTGAGGCTTCGAGAGATTTTTTGTGTGTGTGAAAGTAAATTACATATGATAGTTTTGTATTATTTCCAACATAATGTACATTCCCTTTCTCCTGTTGGTTTCTGTGTGTTTCCTAGGGAGACACAAATGGTACATATCGAATTTTGCCTTTCACATTGTTATGCCATGTAGCCCTCTCCAGGACATTTTATCAGTTGAAATGCTTTGAACCTGTCCGCTGGAAACTTTTACAGTCTTTTTTTTTTTTATTAGGATTCTCAAGGAATTAAGCATAGTGTTTTACTCTATTTATTTCCCTTGTGCAGATAATTACAATGTTTTTGATGCAGTTTTTGTTACTCTAAACCCATCTTCCAGAAGAGATTTGCAATTTATTCTATAATAGTAAAGTTTGGAATGTACAGATCCAGCACATTCCACATGACAGGAAAATACCACAAACACAAAATTGTAAGGTTTTAGACTTGTTATTATTGTTAAAGTACTGCATATCAGTCTACTGTTAAAAAGTGGAGAGAAAAAAATGGAAAAAGAAAAACAGGTTTCAACAGATCATAATTTCAGTGCATACTGTCATTGATCTCATTCCATTAACATTCTACAGATACCTGTTTTTGTCAGTGATATGTCAGCTCTTATTGATTGATGATGATGGATTGTAATTCAGTAGTAAGGCATCATTTTGGGGCTTTAATTTAGCTGTGAACATAGTCTTTACAGGAATCACAAATTGATGGTGATTGATTGTAAATCAGTAGTAAGACATCATTTTAGGGCTTTAGTTCAGGTAAGAACAGAGTCTTACTGGAATGATTGATTGATGATGATGGTTTGTAACTCAGTAGTAAGGCATCATTTTGGGGCTTTAGTTCAGGTAAGAACAGTGTCTTACAGGAATGATTGATTGATGATGATGGTTTGTAACTCAGTAGTAAGGCATCATTTTTGGGCTTTAGTTTCAGGTAAGAACAGAGTCTTACAGGAATGATTGATTGATGATGATGGTTTGTAACTCAGTAGTAAGACATCATTTTAGGGCTTTAGTTCAGGTAAGAACAGAGTCTTACAGGAATGATTGATGGTGATTGATTGTAAATCAGTAGTAAGACATCATTTTAGGGCTTTAGTTCAGGTATGAACAGTCTTACAGGAATGATTGATGGTGATGATGGTTTGTAACTCAGTAGTAAGGCATCATTTTAGGGCTTTAGTTTAGCTATAGACATAGACCTGACAGGAATTATTCACTGATGATGATGGATTGTAAATCAGCAGTAAGACATCACTTTAGGGCTTTAGTTCGGGTATGGACAGAATCTTACAGAAATTGTTGATTGATGATGGATTTTAATCAGTAGTAAGGCATCACATAGGGTTTTAGTTCAGGTATGGACAACGTCTTACAGGAATTATTGATTGATGATGATGGATTTGTAATTCAAGAGGAAGACATTATTTGGGGGCTTTAGTTTGGCTATGGACACAGTCCTTACACATAAACATTAAATGTCATGCCATCTGTCAGGTTTTGTGTGAGTGTGAGCAGAATTCAGGCTTTTATCATGGACACACACACACACACACACACACACACACACACACACACACACAGAAATGCATTTATCCATCTGTCTATGTGTCCTATCTACTATCTATCTATCTGCCTGTTGGTCAATCAATCTGCCTTCCATCATTCATCAGACATGTCTCTATAAAGAAAAAACAGCTCTTCTCACAGAGGGGAGGAGGGTGTCAGTGTGTGTGTGTGTGTGTGGGGGGGGGGGGGGGGGGGGAGACAAAAATAGTGATTCCACCACATAAAGACGTAAAGGTAATATTTGTTGTTCATCAAAGGAAAAAATTGATAAAAGAATAACAAAGTGACAGGCATTACCTGTCAAGTTTTTTGTTGTTATTTTTATCCTTGTAAATTAAATATTTAAGTACTACACATACATGAATCCTTATCCTCCCTTTTCTCCCTTTCATCTCCATTCCCTTCTTCTTTCCCTCCCCCTGAAAATGAAAATAGCTGTTAGTATTCCCAGAAGGCATGACTCAAATGACATCAAAATCAAACTGAGAAATGTTTTGATGTCTGTCCTTTCACCCCTAACATTCTGGAAGCTTTTCTCCCTCCCCTCCTCCTCCCTCTTCCTCCTGTTCTCACCACCCACCGACTTACCCAACCTTCGCTTCTGAAGCTGTAACTGTTCCCAGATAGCACCACCCAAATGTGAAAATCAGTAATTCTTACATCAGGCTTCTCATCAAAAACATTCATGAATGATAACACACATCACACACAAAGCAGTCACATAGGATACAACTATATGCCCATCACTTTAAAAGGAAAATTAGAATGTCTAGTTAAAAATGGAATGATTTGTGCTAGACATTAGAAAATTAAAAAGGGGTTGTCATTGATATTTGGCTTAAATGAATAGAAAACGCAAATGTGCAACAAGCTATGATTAAACATACCATTCAGTGAATTAGACAAAATAGGTGAACTTTCAGCAGACAGAAAAAGACTACATCAAAGGTCAAGTTCTAAGTATCTTTTTTGTTCACATAGGAGGTATGCATTTAAATGTATAAGTAAATAGTTTTGTTCACAAAGAAAGTATGCATTGTTTGCAGAAAGTTTATGTATTTCCAGCTCTAAATGCATTGTTGTTACAGAGATTTTTATGTATTTTTGAAGATACTAAGACAGTCTTCTAGGGTTCTGAATTATTATTGTTTTGTTTTCGTTTGTTTGTTTTGTTTTGTTTTCAGCTTTTTCCTTGGCAAGTGTATTCTTACATTAACCACTATACTCAGATTTTTTGTTTGTTTTGTTTCTTTGATATCTTTGTTTTTATCCCCTCTGTTGATTTGACAATTTTGAAATGGTTCCAATTTTAAACTTGCACACATTTTTGTTTTCTGTTGATGTAGCAATGATTTATTTCAAGATTTGACATCAGATGCCAATGAGGGTTTATCAGGCTTTGAAGGATCAGAAACATGTGCAAGGAAAGCATCAAATACTTGAAGGCATGTTTGAGGGGAAAAAAATGTACTGACTGTACAAGAAAGGGTTACAGGGGTGGCAAATCAACTGTCTGGTTTCAAAGATAGACTAAAATGTCGCAGAAGAAACAAAGCTGATGTTTAATTAATATCTGGTTTCAAAGATAGACTAAAATGTCGCAGAAGAAACAAAGCTGATGTTTCAGCTCAAGTTTGGTAAGCGGTACTAGTTAAGAGTGCTTTCCTTTTTTCAGGACCACAAACAATGCCCATGTTCAGCCAATAAGCCATGACCTTACATCTTATTTGTTAATGGGAAGTGTTGATTTGCGATTGTAAATACAAATTGTTCATCAAAGCAAACTATTCAATGATGTTGTTGAGAAAATAAAAGAGATCAGATTATGAAGAAAAAAAAATGGGGGACAATGAACATTTTAACTCCAGTTTTATTTGTTGGGATGCCATGTCTTGTAGAAATTAGTGATTTTAAATGGCTTCCTTCCAGGCAATTTTAATAATGTGGAAAGTGGTTTTGATACGGTTTTGATGCTATTATTTCTTATCAATAAAAGGATTTTTGAAAGACATTGTTCATGTATTATTTTTATGTGGAATCCACCTCTTGCACACATATTTCTCACTGCCATCTCTCTCTCTTTCTCCCTCTCTCTCCCTCACACACATGCACACACACACACACACACACACACACACACACACACACACACACACACACACACTGTGAACTTGTAACATATTTTTCTTACTGATAAACAAACAAATTTTCGGAACAACAGACAGATTACAAACAGCTAGAAGCATATGGCAATAGGGCAAGTGCAGACCTCTGCGAAGGTAGCACAGAGCCTGGATCTGTCCTTTCATCCAGATCATCACCAAAGGGTCATTTCTAAGAAAAAAAAGTCATGTTTATTGTTATATAGGAAGAAAAATAAATATGTCATCACATGAGGATTTTTTTTTTTTTTTTTTACAATTTATTCTTTTGAACTTTTGTGAACAAATCGCTTCAAGACTGAAGACAAAATTCTTTTATTCCCAGGGGAAATGAAACAACCGCAGACTGAATGAGTCACTCTCTCTCTCTCTCTTTCTTGTGTGTGTGTGTCTGTGCTTGTGTGAACAGGTAACATCAAAGTTCATACAAATCAAAGTTCTTCGAAGAAACTGAGATGCTATCAACTGAGATACAAACTTCAAGACATTGGGTGTTGAAGAGATCTGCATTCTACACTAAGGTCCTGACCTGCATCAACATGTAACAGGGGCCATCGCTGGGCCACTCAAGTTCGTTTACATTTAGTAGTTACACCATGATCTTGCAGACAGACAAAACAAACAAACGAATGCAGAAGAAAATGCAAGCCCCTGGGCGGAGGGATTTATGTCTGTTTAAAAATTGCCAATCACATATTGAAATGAACGGCCAGATTTTTTGTGTCCATTAATAACGATATCAGTGAGGGAAAAAAATAGAGTCAAGGGTCAAGACAATTGGTGACTTCATATCGTAGGGCAAATATTGGCAACTTCATATCGTAGGGCAAATATTGGCAACATCATATCGTAGGGCAAACATTGGTAACTTCATATCGTAGGGCAAATATTGGCGACTTCATATGGTAGGGCAAATATTGGCGACTTCATATCGTAGGGCAAATATTGGCGACTTCATATGGTAGGACAAATATTGGCGACTTCATATCGTAGGGCAAATACTGGCGACTTCATATCGTAGGGCAAATATTGGCGACTTCATATGGTAGGACAAATATTGGCGACTTCATACCGTAGGGCTAATGTTTGAGTTTTACGTCCTCAAGCGAAAGCTTTTCGGGACATGTTCTTTCACGGTAGTCTTTCAATATCGAAGGGCAATACTGGCGACTTAATATTGTAGGGCATGTATTGGCGACTTCATATCTTAGGGGAAACAGAAGATCCCACCCACCACCCATCCACCCTCTCTCTCTCTCTCTCTCTCTCTCTCTCTCTGTGCGTGCGTGCGTGCATGCGTCCGTGTGTGTGTCAGTACAACACTATGTTAATCTGACAGTAAATGGTTTCAGTCAGTCAGTGTGCGCACGGACCTTTATCTTTCCATACCTGCACAGCCTTCATTATCCCATTTTTTCGCAAGATAATGCACAAGCCTGCACAGCTCTTTCAGTCTGAATGAACTGAAATCCGCCCCTCAAACGTGAAACCGGCAAACAGGGAAAATGGTGGACGTAGGCCTCAGGTCAAAATTTAGACGCAGACATGCTCGGAACTTGGGAATATTGTGGTTTGGGAGTTTCACTGGTCAGCAGTTGACCATTTGGTCACTACGAGACAAGCACATGCAAAACTTTCTAAACAGAGAATCTCATACTATTGGCTGATCATGCTGGTTCCTCTCCGTTTGATGTTCATTGGTAGGATATGAGTGCTGTGCAAGGTAGATTTTTTTTTTCTTTTTTTTTTCTTTTTTTTTTTTTTGCGTTTTCGAGTTTTCTGCAAGGTAGTGTCTAGTGCTATCTGACTTCGAGTTACTTGGCTTATGCTTTCAAAATTCCCTGAGGAGCATAGAGCTGTCGCGACACTGCCCTGAGGAGCATAGAGCTGTCGCGACACTCCTCCAGCCCATTCAGTTCTGGGCTGACCCTTTCCGGTGGAACCGTGACATACCAACCAAAGACGTCTTTTTTTGTTTGTTTGTTTGTTTTCCTGTCCCATCTTCTGGGCCCCTTTAGTGGCATTGCACCCACGCCGCAAGAGACAGTGAGAAAGAAAGTTTGCGCGCGTGCGCATGCGTCTGCATAGCATACTAGTATATATAGATGTGTATATGTGGGTGGGTGGGAAGGGGGGGGTGGGGATGTTGCGGTTCGGACGCGTAGGTACGTGATATTAGCCATGCTACACCATTCACTGTTGGTCTAAAATGCCCTATACAAATACATAGCAATTTGTTTCATAATAGCTTTCTTTGTGGATATTATAACCAATAAAAGTTGAATCAAAATAAGTTTGTTGTTGGTGTGTTTGTTTTTTTTTAATAATATTTTCAGTAGCACAATTCATTCTGACATCTAAGCCAAATAGCGAGAAATGAAATGAGCTCCATGTTCTTCAACCCCACCCCGCACGTGTGTGCGCGCGCGCGTGCGCGCGCGCGCGCGCGCACGCACACACACACACACACACACACACACACACACACACACACACACACACACACACACACACACAGTGCATATGAGATCACGCTCATAGTTATCATATCCATCATGAGAATGATGAAGTAAATAATAAAAATTCGAAATCTCCCAATCTTTCTGATGCCTGTCCATTCTAACCAATAATTACGACAGCCTTTATGCCTTTCTCCATGAACCCAATTTGCAGTGTGTGTGTGTGTGTTGGGATAGATGTAGTTAGTTTTACGATGTGCCGGCCGTCAAAATGCTTCTCCTTTACATATTGAATACGTTTTTATTCTCGTCCCGTTCGTGGATAAATATAGAATCCAAGATCCCATTATTTACCGTCAGAGTGAATGTTTTCTTTGTTTAGAATCAGCTACCTTTTTTCTCAGTCTGCTGATTTTTTTGTATGATTATGGAAAATTTGATGTTGAAATATGTCACCGACATTTATTAACAACTCTCTTCTGTTCTTTTCCTGGAATTTCTATCACCGGTGATCGACGGCTTTCTTCCCGGAATTATGGTATTTAAAACAACATTTTTGTTATCTGAAGCAATATATCGCCTAAAAAAAAAAAAAAAGAAAAGAAAACGAAACAGACACGTTCATCACAAAAATATTATTATTTTAGAAATAATGCGCAGAATGTTAAGAACAAAAAAAGAACACCCGTCATGCATAATGCAAAAATCTCAAAAACTGTTGAGAGTTCACTTGGTGGGGAAATGGGTTTTTATTTACAAAGGATGAATTCATAAAACTTTGGTGCGGATCCGTACTGCATATCTGGATCAAACTGTGGAATCGTGATCCGGTCAGCTAGATTATAACAGATTTTCCACTGAATACAAACACTGTGAAATTATTGCTACAAATTGATTACTATCTGTGATGTAATGTTTTCTTATGCAATATTAAAACTTTCAAATGATATACGCTTTCTTTCCCGTATTTTCGCATATTTTGATTTTTTTTTTTAAGTAAATGGAAAGTAACTCTTTGCAGCCATTCCTTCTACGACTTCACATGGTGGAAAGGATTTTTGTCTTATCAGATGGCAATCGTAAGGGCGGATCCAAGATCCGTTGATCTTGGCAGAGGTCTGCGCTTTCCCATGTGCCCCTGTACTTTAATGATATTGTAATATTATATGTTTCACTGGGGAAGACCAAAAGACAAAGCGTTATAAAGAAAATCAACTCTTTCAATTATGTTTAATTTGTTGTTTCAAGAGAGAGAGAGGAGAGGAGAGAGAGAGAGAGAGAGAGTTACCCCATCTATGTTGCCGTCCATTCAAAAATCAGAAGAATCTGTCATAGTTGTGATTCCAACCGTTAACAGGTCTGATAACGGTCATCGATACTGATTTTCCGCCCCACTTCCTCAGCTGGCGACAGTATTCCCTCATCATGGCGTCTGAGAGAGGTTTGACTGCTTCTATTCTCTGTCTCGTTGTCATAATATTATTGTCATCTGATGAGTCATCTGTGTCAGTTTGTTCTTCGTCCTCATCAGTGTCGTCTTCGTCGTCGTCGTCGTCGTCTTCACTGCTACTTGAACTTGTGTTCTGGGTTTTATACTTGGTAAGGGATATTGAGCTTCTTCCCACGCGTTTGCCACAGACATTGCTGCCACGCGGCTGGTGCTCGGTTAGATTTTTCAGGATGAAAGCGCTCAGTCTGGCGTTGTCAATCGCTGTCGTTTGACTTGCCTTTTTCTCCTTGTCAGTGGAACTCTCATCGTAGTCAGTGCAACTTGAATCCTCGGCGTGGGTGGTTTTTCTGGTGAGAGATTTTGACTTTCTTGTCATGTCTTTGCCATTGATAGCGTCAACTGCTTCGTGTTCTGACTGATGCCCATTCAGTCTGAAACTGACCACTGTTCTTTGGTCGGTTGCCGAGTAATTCGTTTCTTCCTCATCTTTGTTGCTACCATTTTCCTCGCCTTCAGCGCTGCCAAAACTCTCAAGCGTAAGGTCACCTGTACTTAACGCCCCCTTCACTTGACATAGACAGGAATCATCTGCTTGTTTCTTGGTGTGTAAACAGAAAGTGGCTGCATCATCCACACCCCCTGTGGAATCCTTGTGTGTCTTGCCATTCCCGTTTGAAGAATTAGTGTTTTCTTCATCTGCATATGTGTTGAAGCGTTTTGGGACATAATTCACTGCATCATGATAATACAGTTCTTGGAAAATATCCACGCTATCGTCTTGTAGACAATCATGCTCATTTCTTGAAATGGAAGAAACCGTTCTACTGTTCAAAGCATCAAGATGCATATCTGCTGGCCTCTTCACCGTTACGCAAGAGTCGGGCGCACTATGGCACATTCCAGGAACCGAAACAAGCTCTTTCTCTTCAACAGATTCCGACAACTAGCTGAAGTATCCTTCCTGGTTTCTTTGCCCATAAACATTGAAGGATGGTTGACCCTGTCAGGCGACTTGTCTTTGCCCTTCAGGTCGTCTGAGTGATTGATTTTTCTTTCCCTTTGCTCTTTTTCTTCACGACATGTTGACTTTGCATGGGGCGGAATCATCTTCTGACGTTTCTGCTCGATGATAACAGATAAAGAATTCTCTGATAAAGTGCAATGAGTTGAAGGTTGGTTAAATACAATTGGCGTGTGTGCTGTTTTGGCCCAGTCATCGTCAAAACAAGAATTGACATAACATTCTGGTAAATACCAGCGTCAGAAATATTCGAGTCTGTTGTGTTGTGGGTAGGCATTCCCGAAAAGACATTGTCAGTTTTGACATGCCAGACTTGCGCTTGCATCTATGTTTTTCCGACCCTGAAAAATATCTCGTTTCATTTGCATGTTCTGCACAATTTTGGTACACATTTGACCTATTTTGATGGTAATGTTGATCAGAGTTAGGACCGATAAAAGTAAAATGACTCCTTTTTGTACATTCATCCAGAGCGGTTTGTTCATAGAAGCTGTTTTTCATGGAATCAGTTACTCTTTCCTGTATTCATGCATTCGTGTTCACGTCCATTGCGTTAGGCGCTTGATCTACAGGTTGTAAATGAAGCGTCTTGCATGTTAACGCTGAGGAGAAAACATACCTTCTTTTGGTTGCATTAATATTTCCAGCCCGGAAAGATCGTGTCAACTTTGACAACGACGATGATAAACGTTCAGAATTTGCTCCGTCGAAGTTTAAGCTGAAGCTGTGCTGCTGGTCCTTATTCCATGAAGCAAACGGAAAATCGTGCACAGGCGGTTGAGACGATCGAAGGCGGTTTGCTGTAAGCGTATTGATCCTGCGACTGTACCTGGAAAGATCATTAGTCGGATTGACTTTTCTCGGTGACCATGGTGATGAAATGCTTATAACTGAAAAACGTTTTGCTTCATCAGCATGGTTGCAAGTCTCAATGCCATTTTCGGGGTAGAATCTGGATCTTTCTCTATCCCCAATATCATGTTCTGTTTGTCGCAGATTATAAGATAAAACACCCGAAAGTGGATTGGTCATTCGTGTACAACTGGTCTGCGAAGCTATTTCTTGAACTGCCTTTTGTCTCTTTAATGACTGAGTTTCGTTATTTAATATACGCTTCTCGTTCATGGAAAGTGTGTTTAAACAATCACATTCACCGCGAGTATTGTGAAAAGCAGGAGCTAAATAGACCACAGAGTCTCTCATCTTTCTTCTGGGTATAACCTGGGAGTTCCGTTTCTCAGCGCGTTTTCCCATGACAATCACCTGAAATGGATCCGAACTGTAGTCAGGTGAACAACAAGAAGCCGCTTGTCTGTTGCTAGCTGGTTGTATGCGTTTCTCAGCCTCTAAATGTATTTTACTTTTGTTAATGGTTTCTAGTTCTAATCTCTGGCCCCCGGGGCTCGTTTCCCAGAAGGGTTCCCAAGTGCTTTGCCCTCTGCTGAACACTTGTGTTGGCGCTGCCAAGTTGTTGGACATTCTGCGGGGCTTGCTGGAAGACTCTTTAAAGCAACTGACGCTTACACTTCTTCGAGGCCTTGGAACTGAAACTTCATTATGGTGCCTGTGTGTTTCTCTCATTCTGGAACTGTTTGGTGGTCCTTTATTACTAGCATCCATATGCTGATTGTAGATTTTTTCTTCAAGACTGACCTGCTGGCAGTTATGTAAACACTGACCTAACTGTGATACTGTATTGTCTGTTTTATTTTTCTCAAGCATGTCCATGTTGTCAGAGGAACACTGTGATTCGGGAACAATATGGCCTTTATTTTGAACAAGTGCCTTCTTTTCGTGTGGATTTTGAATGCGTAGTTTTGATCCACGCAGCATGCCAATTCTAGAATTTCTGACGTCGACGTATCCGACCGATTGTGAACGATGCAGAGTGTGACAAAGGCCATTCGAAGCGGATCGTTGAAAGCGTGAACTATTCTTAGAGCACTTTTTAAATGCCCCGTGTCCAGGTAGGTGCAGCTCCGGCGGTGGGTCAGAAAACACAATGGCACTGGTTGTCCTGGAAGACGGAAGGGGTTGTAGAGGTCTTGTATTTGGCACTTTGGGGGTGTGTGCTCTTGCTTTTTTTAAACGATGCCTGTGCTTGGCCTCTGTCACATCACTGACGGTCTGTAGAGTCATCTTTCTCACATCCAGAGCCCGCCAGTAGATCCGCTCTTTCTTATCTGTGCGACAGAGGATTTCAGTTCTTGATATCTCTGTTACAGACAATATAGGGCCCATAATATAACACTGATATGCAGACGATACCTTACATAGGTACATTGTCAAATGAAACGATGGAAATTATGTGAATCACTTTCGTTATGGGGGCTATCATCGACCTACTGTATAGAAACAAAAAACTATTTCAATGTTTACACGCAGCCCACATAGCTCAACAAGCCACAATCAGGACATATCAATCAAAACATTATATCATACCACTTAGTGTCTTTCCGAGTCTGTAAAACCCACCAACCAAACGGGAAAAGCCTCTACCTTAGCACATTCAAACCCGAGAGCACGGTCTGATATACTCACACTCACAGTCAGAACATGATTTAGGATGTCAATCAAAACACTACGTCTATAACAATACGGTTCATATCGGTCTGATACCTTAAAACAAACAAGCAAACACCTCTATGCTAGTCCATATGTCTAAGTTTCTTGTTATCTGTTTATTAACGTTTCATATCAATCTGATACGTTAAAACAAACAAACACCTCTGTGCTAGTCCAAATCCAAGTTTCTCGTGATCTTTAACGTTTCATATCAATCTGATACGTTAAAACAAGCAAACACCTCTGTGCTAGTCCAAATCCAAGTTTCTCGTGATCTTTAACGTTTCATATCAATCTGATACGTTAAAACAAACAAGCAAACACCTCTGTGCTAGTCCATATCCAAGTTCCTCGTTATCCTTTCATTTTTTTCTTCGGACTTGACTAATTATGATCCGGAAGTGCTCAAAGACTAAATGCAGATACAAGTGCTGATCTGGCTGACGTTTATTATCAGAGTTCCAGACAGTGAACACACCACGGACCTGGCAAGACTCTAGAATCAGACAAAGTGGACCCACCACAAGAACCTTACTGTTAGCGAAATGGGCAGGTGTACACAGGCAAAACCCGACCAGTGATGGAGTACGGATCAGCAGCATGGGCCACAGCTGCCAAGAGCAGCACCAGCAGACTGGCCAAAGTTCAACATGCTGGCTTGCGACTCATCACTGGAGGGCTAAAAACAACACCTATCAACGCCCTCGAATCCATAACAGGACTCCCCTCACTTGACATCAGACAAGAAGAGAGGGTCCTCACCCAGCATGAAAAGCTGCAAAGACTGCCCTCTCACGCAGCCCACAAACTCATGCAGGAGCACACAGAAAAACAGACTGAAAAGAAGCATCTTCAATCACCGGGAAAAGGAACTGATGAGGACCCACAGTGACATCTTACCAAGCAGTCCTGAAGAACGAGAGATGCTCCATGATGCAGAAGAGTGGAGCACCACAGACCATGTTACCCTCGTTACTGACATTCCATGAGTGACTAGGAAAGGAGACCAACCTGACTACACCCTCAGGTCCCTGACACTGGAAATGTTGCATTCAGAATACAACGCCTCTGTGTGGACCCACATCTATACCGATGGATCCGCTGATGCAGCTGTAAAAAATGAAGGAATTGGGATCCTCATCTGCCGTCCTGATGGACGAACCCTGTCAAGGTCTCTGCCTGCTGGACGAAGATCAACAAACTACAGGGCTGAACTTACTGCTCTAAGAGAAGCTGCCAGACTCATTAGTGCAGAAAAACAGCCGCCTTCACACATCGTTTTCCTGACAGACTGTACATCCGCTATCCAGAATTTACAGTCGCTCAGTAAGAAGCTGGAAAGAGAGACAGTGCAACAGCTTAAAGAGCTGTCACAAAGAGCGCAGGTGACTGTCCAGTGGATCCCTGCCCACTGCGGCCTGGCAGGAAATGAGCAGGCAGACAGGCTTGCCAAATGTGGCAGCAGGCTCAAGCAGACAAACCCACCCATCTCCTATAGGGAGGCCAAAACTGTCATCAAAAACCAGTATAAAAGACTCAGGGAAGACGAACACAGACGCCCGTCTGATGATCAGCTGCCCCAGCCACAGTGACACCGACAGACCACAATCTTCAGACTACGAACTGGTCACTGCCGTCTGCGAGCCCACTTCCATCGTATTAGGCTATCGCACACACCTGACTGCCTTTGTGAGACAGGCCCATAACCCCCCGAGCACATTCTTCAGTCTTGCCCCCTTTGCCACGATGCACGGATACAGCGCTGGCCACACGGAGCCACGCTTGCGGCAAAGCTTTGGGGCACAATAGAGGATCTGAAGACAACAGCAGCCTTCATCCATTTAACTGGTCTGGAAATATGAGTCATGATTCTGGAACGCAGAAGAAGAAGAAGAGCGAAATGGGAACGTTGAAAAGAAAACGACACCGATTCTCATCAAGATTCTCGCCAGCAAAAATCAGAATTAAAGGACAAAATTAGCAGCGCTCTAGAACCTCACTTGAAGTGGAGTTTACACTCAAATCTGTAGATGCCTGGTGTGCCGCCTGCCAGCAAGTTCTTGTGCACAGTGACTAGCAAGGTCCAGCCAGTCTCGCTGACTATCCACTTAATGGTCAGCAGGTTTGTTTGTTTTTTTTAACATGTCATTACCGATAGTTTACCGGTTCAGATGACAAAACACCAACAACTGTGTCGGCCACCGGTACTGCATGCCGATTTTTATTTCAACTTTTTTTTTTCAATTTTGTTTTTAAATGTCTTTCTTTTTTCACTATTTTTTTTAACTGGAGGTGGGGGGTAGAAACGGGATGGCAAGATGAGAAAGAGGACCGGTTACTGTTTGTACCACATGAGGGTGTGTGTGTGTGTGTGTGTGTGTGCGTGTGTGTGTGTGTGTGTGTGTGTGTGTGTGTGTATGTGTGTGTGTGTGTGTGTGTGTGTATGTGTGTGTATGTGTGTGTGTGTGTGTGTAGTGTGTGTGTGTGCGTGTGTGTGTGTGTGTATATATATATATGTGTGTGTGTGTGTGTGTTTGTGTGTGTGTGTGTGTGTTGTTTGCTTTTGTTTGTGTTCTGTTTTTCTTCTTTTTTTTTTTCTTCTTTTAATTGCTGAGCAGATTACCGGTTTTATTTGACCGATTAGCCTCTGCCGGGTTAATTTGCTGTACTGGTTTTTAAATGAACATGACTGGCGCGATCAATCGACAGCTTCTGTAAGGTTAACAGTGTCAGTTCAAATGTGTTTAAATGTCAAAGTCTTTCAATCAAATTCGCCAGCATCGTTATCATCATCATCATTACTGCTATTGTTAACATTGTTGTTGTTGGTTGTTACTGCTGTCGTTGTTGATGTTGTTGCTGTTGTTGTTGTTGTAACCAGGTGCTACCGACCAGCCGCCGTGACGAAGTGGTTAGCGTCGCGGACTCCCGGCTGGGAGGTCGTGGGTTCGAATCCCATCAGAGTCATGTGGGTTTTTCTGCCCCGACCGGCTCCTACCCAGAGTTGAGTTTGCTGCGGACTCAGTTGGGAAGACTGGGACCACACAGTCGAGTTTCATCCACTTAACGGATGCGTTTCTGAGACTGTTGCTCAAATTTCCTGACCAACACTGCAGGTGCCTGTATCTCTCGGGCCTGGTTGACGCCGGGATATATTATGAAAGGAAGCGTAGAGTACAGCCCTGTCATGTAGTCTCAGACCGAAATGGAAATCCGTAGCATCATCTTAATCATCCTCATTCTCATCGATCAGCATACAAAAAAGTCTCAAATTCTGTGGCCCTTCATGCCCTGTTCTCATGGTGACCTCAATTTCGATGTCCTCTCCACGTCTGTGGACGGTTTGGTTCCGTCGGGGTCACCGGTATCGGCGAGTCCATGGGGGCTATCATTGGACGGACGTGGTGGCGATCTCCGGAGGGAGAGCTCACTCACGCCGGCTCCGCGACTAAGCAATTATAGTCGTCAGTAGGGGGCTTAGTAGGTGGTGTCCTGCATATGTTAGATCAGAACAGGCGCCACTGAACACCACCAAAGTGACTCGGCAGCAGTGCAGTGTCTCCTCCGGTGGGTTGCCTCTTGACGACTTGACATTGACTGCTCCCTGCAGATTGCCGGTGCCGGGGCTGAGATTGCCGGTGCCGGGGCTGCGGCGGGGCCGACCGGGCTGTGGCTGCGGACGGGGTGTCAGAATGAGCGGCGTGAGTGCACTGCCTCTGAGGTGGCGCAGAGGTTGGGACAGCAAAAAAAAATAAAAAATAAAAATATTAAAAAAAAAAAAAAAACAAAAAACAGGTGCTACCGTGCGCACTTAACACTAGCAGGCAAAATGTTTCGTTCTAGAGTTACTCCCTCTCTTACCTCCCTTGATATATGGATCTTGATTATTTCGTGTAAAATCTTTAAAATTTGAATGCCTCAGGATTAAAAAGAAAAACTTAGACGCTATGTATCACTGAAGTAACAACACAGAAAACAATAACAATGTTTTATTTGTTACAACAATATCAGATTGGAAAGCCCATAATTATTTTCTCTAAACTGATAGTTTGCACACTAGAAATTTTTGCGCCATTTTGGAACCCCACCGGTGAAACGTTAAGCACTTTTTGATTTCGCACATAGTATGAGAGAACCTGTAAGTAAAGTTTGTAGCTCTTAATTTGTATCTGGCATGCTTAGGATATTTTTTATACAATCTTGCGATCATACGGAATGACTGACAATGCCGATCTTACTTGAACTGTCGCCTTCTTCGTATCATTCTTTGTCACTGTTAGAGATCTTGGCTAAATAATCATTCTACGAAACTGAGACTTTTCGATTCAAATCCTGTTAATGATTCCATCTCTATGATAAACACAACTGAAATTGTATATGAAGTGTTATTCGTTGATAAGTAAATGTCCACAGAGTATAACAAAAACAAATTGTATCAAAAGCTCCCGGGCGAGAAGGAAACCAGTCGTGTTTTGTAAGCTTACTAATTATCAAAGACAAAATTCTCTGCTCAGACACAGTTTTGGATAATCAGTTTCATATGCATGAATATTGTCAAATGCCTGCCATTCTTTCATTGTACAAATATTTTACGCTGTTTGGTGTTTATTGTCGCAATGGGGGAAAATGCGATGGTTTAAAGTGGGTTCATTCTCTGATTTTACTTGTCAATAACGTCATACAGCAACATTATCAAAAGTGACATACATCTTTTTATTCCATGGGTTCTGATGTTTTCATCAATAGCTGATAATATATATGTTCAAATGCTTTGAACTGACGGCCAGCCAGCCAACACGGACGCTGCGACAGAATACACTTCTGACAAATCTAGCCTCTCTAGTCCCGTTTCTTCTGTGCCACGGTGTTGCTGGCTTTGCAAAATGTGTCAGGGGTCAAGAGGATAACTTAGTCAGTTAGTGCCTTTTACATCTGTAGCTGGTTTCAGTTTTTTTTCCTAATTTGTAGTTTTGTACAGACATTCACGTATATGTGCGACCACTTGTGCGTACATGTGTATTGAGAAAAAGGGGGGTGGATGTGGGGTGGGGGGCAGTCGGGGAGAAAAAAGGGTGAGGATGT
The DNA here is from genome assembly GCA_033310375.1 of Conus canariensis. Taxonomy (NCBI): domain Eukaryota; kingdom Metazoa; phylum Mollusca; class Gastropoda; order Neogastropoda; family Conidae; genus Conus; species Conus canariensis. The sequence continues at coordinate 42,907,563 of CM065734.1, forward strand.
GCGTATGTATGTATGTATGTATGTATGTATGTATGTATGTATGTATGTATGTGTATGTGTGTCTGTCTACCTATCTGTGCATATTCGCGCTTTCTATTTACTGGATTCTGCTATTCACATCCATACACTACTGACCTGAGTCGCCGTGTCGAGGACGTCCGCGTGGAACCTTCACCGATCGGAAAGGCCAGAATCCGCTGATGTGCTCTGGTAGCTGAGACAGCACGTCTTTCAGAAACTGTAACTGCTTCGTTCTAGAGCCCTGCTTGTTAGCCACAGGCGTGGGAGGACGCTGCGGGGAAAGAATCAACATGTCCTCGCCAGGAAACACCTCCTCCTTCTTCTTCTCCTCCTCCTCCTCGTCGTCGTCGTCGTCGTCGTCGTCCTCCTCCTCCTCCTCCTCGCTCTCCTCCTCCTCCTCCTCGTCCTCCTCCCCCTCTGCTTCTTGACAACATCTCTCGGGAATCTCAGCAGCGCACACATCACCAAAGGAGACCCTCGTGGCGGGAAACGCCGAGGATTTCTGGACATCATCGTGCTCCGCCGAGGTCAGGAAAAAGTCGTGGAGCAGCAGCTCGTTCGATCCATCTCCATCCTCAACAACGTCGGAAGGGGAGCTGATGGGGGTGGTGCAGGAGGAGGGCTGAGAGCGCGGGCAGGGCACGATGACAGGGTCATCGTGGTAGACTGTGGGCAGGCTGGGGGTCACCTTCTCCCTGCCCTTTCGTGGCTGACTGGTCTGTGATAGAGGAGAGTTGGAAGGCGGGGGCCGGGGAGGGGGGGGGGAGGAGGAGAGGTGGAGGTGGGGTGGGGGTGGGGGTAAAGAAGGTGAGGAGGGAAAGAGGGTGGGGGAAGGTTTGAATGTCCTTCAGGCATTATTGCACCGGCATGTTCTCATCATAACAAGTTACCTAGGGGTGGTTTCTGCATGCGCGAAGCAGCAGAAGAATAAGGAGATAAAGAGCGGCAGCAGCTGCAACAGCAGCGGCAGTGGTGGTTGTTGTTGTTGTTGTTGTTGTTGTCGTTGTCGTCGTCAGTGAGGCATAGAAAGTCCAAGGACTGAGATTACATGTACGGGTGAATGCGTGCTTTCTTTCCCTAAAGTGTATCAAACTAGAGAATAACCCACAGACTTCAAATGTGTGGGACGTTTCCACTGTTTGCCACTCTCGTTTGTCTAAAATCCATGCCAAAGCGCGGCCATTTATCCCAGTTCCAGACCCTCATTTTGTTTGGCCTCTGACTGGGCATCATCACTTTTACATGCACCAGAAAGACTAACTTTTTTCCCCTGGAAGGCTCGCTTATTGTCGTAAGACACCATTAACATTCAAGTAACCAGTCGTTTAACTATAACAGTACCTATTCTTAAGGACGTAAGGGTTCTCAATCTGTCTCTGACACAATATTTCGTCATAAAACTATCCACACAACTAGCGTTAAGTGAAGGACAAGTGCTTCCTTAATCAGTCACAGATACACATGCGCAGACAGACGAACATGCATAAGTGGCTGAAGCAGGGTATTTACATGGGTTTTCTTTGTTTAACCATATAAGTGAAATCTCAGATACATATTACTCCGCCCTCCCACCCCACCCCTTCCCCCTCCAAAAAAAAATGAAAAAGAAGAAGATGTTAAAAACTTTGTTATTCTCGTTTTTGACATGTAAATGATGCTGACGCAAACATTTTGCCTTCACCGTAGAGCTAATAAAAACTGCACACCGCTAAATTGTTCGGTGACAAATCATCCATTGTTTAATGCGAAACCGGAAGCGGGAGGTTCTATGACCAGTCTCTTAAAATCCCCTGACATGAAGCTCACTACGAAAGCATCAACCCATCGTTTGATCACTTTTGTAATGTTACGCCATAATTCATAACAGAAAGAAACCTGGAATCCAGTTTATTTTTTGCAAGTAACATTATGGGTATTTTTCTGTGACGTCAGTACTACAATAAGCAAACAAGCAATATTCGCATCAGAAAAAGTAGATATTTCCGAAGTTCAGTCCCTTCTCTTAATCCACCCCTTCTCCGTTTATAAACACACTCACCGAAACACAAAAACAAACATACCTAAAAGGCTGAAAAATCTGAACAGTAAGTACTTTTTAAAAAATCCTTTATTGTTTGAAACTTACGTTGCCGTTTCTTTTGTACTTTGTTTAAACAAACAAATAATCGTCCAAACAAACAGCAAAGAAGCATAGCGTAACAGTAAAAAGGGGGGAAAAAAACCCTCTCCAGAGTGTTAACTGCCATAAAGAATACAAACATTAACACCTTCACTTTGCGTTTCTGAGAATCACCCATCTCTTTGGGCCTTGGTTTGAGAATGAGCATACCCAGTTATTCAATGAAAAAAAAAAAAAAAAAAAAAAAAACCCACAAAAAACGAAACTTGAAAACAAATCATTACAAGGTCATACAATGTCAATCATAAAAGCTGACTTGTTAATGCGGAATCATGCTGTGCAGCACTGTGAAGGTAGTGTTCATGAACACACAATAACCCCTTATACTGAAACAGGGAGAACTGCAGCACGTATTGCGTTAGAACATCACTGGTACCTTTATTTGATGTCACGAGCATGAGAGCGCATGCTTTACAATGAAGGTGCCAGAAAAGGATGGTCGTGTATCTTCCCCCGAATACAAAGCTGAGTGAATATACTGGATTCAGTACATTCGCCTCTGCTAAGTGTAAGACGCTATAGGAACTTTAAACATTTCCTTTTATCCCGCCGCCGCCTCCCAGTCTTTAATCCCTACGCTACAGCCCTTTCCAGTTCAAATACACCCTTTCAGTTTTACCATGACATGGTAAAAGTTTGATTCGGAAAAAAAGGAAAGGCATACGCCCCATCACCCACCCACCCACGCAACCCCTCTCCCTAGTGTTTACCCGGCCTATGGTGGTAGGTAACTACGAAGAAAATACAATTTCAATTCTTCCATAACATTCGACGGGGAAAAGTTTATATGAATGAGTCATTTGATTTCTTCCATGCCTATTTAGTACCCAAACATACAATAGTGTGGTTATGTGACAATATCGCGGCTGGCATTACCGACTAACGCATGCAGAGGCCGCGAGTGGCGTGCATTTTTGGATAGCAGGTGTCTGGTTGCCATAGAAACGTACTGTTCCTCTGGAATTCTTCATGACGCATTACCAAGTTCAGTTGCATAATGTTGTCCTTTGTTTTTGTGTGCCCGCATGCTAAATTTGCATATGAGTTTTGATTTATCAGCCACAGCAATAACCGTTCCCAACTTTGCCTGTATCCCAGCAAAGTAATGAAAATAGACGGTAAAGTTTGCTTTTGTATAATTTAATTTTGAAGTAAGATTTTGTACTTTTCTGATTGTCAGATTTTATGTTAATTTTGCTAGGATCACATACTTTTTAGGTATAGTAATCTGCTTTGCTGCGTTCAGTCAGCAACCATTTTCATGTTTGACAAAGCTGTGAAATCTGGTCAATTGATCTTGTGACACAAATCCAACCCAGAACACCGTGTCTGTTGTGCTGGTATCAAACTGAAAATTATAGCTTCTGTTATGCGCAGCCGTTCAGATATATCCTGATGCCATTGGATTGCAAGATTTGCTCATATATATATATATATATATTTTTTTTTTTTTTTTTTCCCTTTAGGACACTTTTCCTCGATCATGTAGGCTGCCTAAGTAGTAGCATTTCACCACACACCAAATTCAGATTGCCGAAAGAATTGATCCCCGAATTTAGCATCACATGATATGGCATATAAGCAGAGAAGCCTGTTGCCTGCTCGGTCTTCTTTTTTTAAATAGTAAAAACACAATTCTGTTGCTGGAGGGTCCATTGCAGCATGGACTGGCTAACGTCAGCCCGTATACAATGTTAAATTTTGTTTGGAAGCAGTATTCCTCCTAATGTTTATTAACTTAATTTTTGGAACAATTGAATGTTTCTGTATTTGTAATAGTGCTAAGAGAAGAGTTCAAAATATGTATTATCCTGGTATTTGGGAAAAGAAAAACGTGTGCCAAAGGCTAGCTTTAACGGATGGTATTTTCATTTTCATAGCATGGCCTCTGGTGTTGGGATTATCACGAGAACATAACTTACTTATGATCTAGGTATCATAGCGGCCATGTAATAGTTCAAAATTTTGTAATCAAAGCGCCTTTTGCTCTTCGATAGTCTAGACTCGGTAACTAAAGGAATTTCCAACCTTCTTTTTCATGAATGAAGTGATTCATTTCAACGACATCTTTGATAATCGTCTTTGCCGTTCTCTAGACTGTAAATGTTCTGTACTTCTTTTACAAAAAAAAAAAAAAAAAAAAAAAAAGGAGACCAAACCACGTAAAATTCAGTATAATAACTACTTACCATAGATAACAAAAATTAAGACGAGACAATCTGGTGGTTTCTCTCTCTCTCTCTCTCTCTCTCTCTCTCTCTCCTCTGACTGGGCGCTGCTCATGATGACACTGTCACTGCGCACCGTTGACAGAATATGACAGTGTGATCTTCATGAACCATCTGTGATATCCAACCATAATTATTGGGTAGCATGACGTAGTATAACGACGTTCCTGCACGCCTAGTGGTTGTTGATGCTCTGCACGCCCGCTCCGTAATAGGCTCCTCTCTCTCTCTCTCTCTCTCTCTCTCTCTCCTCTCTCCTCTCTCTCTCTCTCTCTCCTCTCTTCGATAGGAGGATCGCTTATTCTATGTCTATGTGTGCTGATTTTTTTTTCTTCTTTGAAATCAATTTCTTTATTCTTGTTTGTTGTTTCGATCGCTTTTTTCCTCTTAAAGTCATCTACGTCTTAAATGTTAATGGATGAACAACTAATCAACTTTTAATGCATTTGTGAAGATATGTGTGTTTGTTACAATTTTTGTAAGTCTTGGTCGCTAGTCATGCTTAGTTAGTCCCTTAGCGGGGCAAGGGCCGGATGAAAAAAGCATGTGTTTGCTTATCTGTTACCCTTGGAAATAAAGATGATGATGATGATGATCATCATCATCATCATCATCATCACCGAAGTCAGTGCGCTGGTGTTTCTTCAAGAGACTAATACCATAAAACCGCACTCTGGGAGGTCTGTAATGAGGCCTTCTCAAAGACGAAGCAGGACGAAAGTCGCTGGAGCGCTCACAAGTCCCTTAAAATTCGGCGGTCTACGCAGACTACGACCGAATAGGCAGTTTTTCAGCCCAACCCCATAAGGAGTGCCCCCTTGCCTGCTTGGCTCAGAGTATGGTACCCCAAGCCACGGTAAAGTAGTCTGGCAGCGCTCCATCGCCGATCACCCGACATCTCCAAGAGACGTTCCCCGGCGACACAGACTACACCCGCCGTCACCCATATGGCTGGAAGGATTGCTGCGCCGCCTGACACTGACCTCTCACATCAGTGTCCTTCAAAGAGAGCTGCCACCTCTCCCTTGGGGTCCGCTGTTATTCCACCTCACCGCACAGGACCATCGCCACCCCAGCATGAAGAAGGCCGCCTGGTGGCCATGAAGACAGCCTTCTGTTTGGGGGAAAGAGGCGAAGTACACCGACGCCCATCGTCGGCCAACCAACACCCGAATTTGAATTAAAGTTCAAAAGGAACCAGAGCTCAGAGAGCCCCTACACAGAACTCGCCCACTACTGCCAGCAACAAAAGTCGCCACAGAATATGCAGACACATGTCTGTGAGCATACCTTGTCCTTAAAGGCCTCCGGCCAATAGGACGTTACTCTCACCCATCAAGTCAAGTCAAAGTCTGTGATGAATTGGGCTCTTATAGTAATTATTTCTGTAAATGTCTGCCAAATTTCAAGCAAATCATCTATAAGTAGCTCTTATAGTAATACCTTTTGTAGATGCCTGCCACATTTCAAGCAAATCATCTATAAGTAGCTCTTATAGTAATACCTTTTGTAAATGTCTGCCACATTTCAAGTAAATCATCTATAGGTACTGCCAACGTTAAAGGCGATGAAGCGGCGGATGGGTCCCATTGCTTACCGTGACCTCGCTCTCGGGATGGTCCGACCTCGTTTTGATCCTACATCCAAACTGAGGGGAAAAATGTAATCGCTTTTTAAATAGGGATGTACAAATCTCGCGCTCATACCACTTCCTCGCCGACCTTCTGCACGTGTGACTGAAAATGTTGCTTCTCCGCCGCGGGCAGGGAGGGCCTGAGAGTGAGTCATGGCATATGATGAATCATACATGAAGGAAGAGAAATGAAGGCAGCGTCACGTAGTGGAAAGAGGTTTGTGCGAGCTGCTTTGATGCTCTGGCGAATTTTATGCGGTGCATAGAATAGGAGGTAAGTTGTTCCAAAGTGCGCCTTCACTTCTGCTGCACAAAATTTAACAGACTAAGGACTCGCTAAGGTCATATTAATGAAGTTTGATCTAGATTTTCCGCTTTTGCAAGAGTCTGCCCGGTTTCATATGAATTACGACGTTCGGTCGTAGCTTAACCTCACTCGGAAAGTTCAAAGCGATGTGATGGCGGGTCAGGGAGATGCAATACTATGATGAGTCGATCTGTTTGTCACCTGTTTTGTGTGTGGACGTAACCTCTCGCGATCTTAGATTTTGGGGTCACGTGACTCCTGTGTGTACTCAGAGAGCTCGTTTTGCAATCAAAACGAAAAGACCTAAGAGGTCGAAACGCGTTGTGTTGTCTTGTAATTCGTTTGTCCACGCTATTCGGTGGAGTCATGATAATTACTTTTTAAAATTCACATTGAAAAAATCACAAGTTTCTTTTCAGATGTCCGATTGAGATACTCTTTGTACTGTATAACTGCAATTTTTTTTTCGCTTCCTGACGGCGGAGTTAATGTTTAGATCCAGTGGTGTCTCTGTTTGTTCACGTCCCTATTTGAAATCGTAAATTCCTACTCAAACAGCCCATTGATCTACTTTCTGCGGTACTTCTTTGCAGTTATTTACTCATGGTAATATTGACATTTACTTATTTTCAACTTTGTCACGTACATGTAAAATTGGCTTAACTAAAGTTTAAAGGAGGGGTCCAGTTATTTGAAATAATACAATGTGATTGCAATTGTCCCTATAAACCTAAACCTAAACCTAAATTTAAGTGACAGTGAATTTCTACATTTCTGTATATTCATATATATCATAATCTACGTACCTGTAACGGCCATATTCCCAGTCGCTTTTTTGTACACGACCAGACCATTTTCAGGCTGGTGGTTTACCTACAGATGATGTCGAAGAGTCGATGGAAACAGGTCATAATGGCGTATCAACACATGACGTCGCCAGAACACGTCATTATCCTGAAGTGTATGCGTCATTTCATTGTGACATCTGTGTCACATAACAAAAGAAGTCCCTCTGCATATTCTTTTCTGGCAGTCGAATTCCTCCACGTCTTCAAATTCCGACTAATCCATGAAAACAGGAAACAGCTGTTATCTGAATTTCACACATTATTTCGTGTCAAAAACAGACAATCGATTTTGTGAGGTTCAGGGTTGTTTTTTTTTTTTTTATTGAAATGAAAATGCGCCAAGGTTTATTATTGTTTAATACTGTTTATTTATGTTAGCCTACTGAAGTGATTTAAGCCTTAACATGTCGATGGGTCCGCGTGTCATTGTGTCCGCGTGTCGTTGATTCTATCAACTGACACCATTCTCTCTCTCTCTCTCTCTCTCTCTCTCTCTCTCTCTCTCTCTCTCTCTCTCTCTCTCTCTCTCTCACACACACACACACACACACACACACACACACACACACACACACACACACTGACTGACTGACTGAAACCATTTACTGTCAGATTAACATAGTGTTGTACTGACATTTTAAAAGAAAAACCTTAATAAATTAATGAGAAAACAATACAAATAACATCTGAATGACACACACACACACACACACACACACACACACACACACACACACACACACACATACACACACCCTTCTCTCTCTCTCTCCTCTCTCTCTCTCTCTCTCTCTCTCTTCCACCCCCTTTCTCTCTCACTTCCTTTCTATACCTCCTCAACCGAGGTTCTATCTAGATCTAAACATTTTATTGGGTCACGTCACGTAGGCCTATTTCCATTTCCGTTTCCTGGTGGACTTAACGTTTTGTATCAAATACAAATAGCTACATTGATGAGAGGTGAACGCGGGGAGGGGGAGGGGAGGAGGGGGGGAGTGTTGGTACATACGGGGCAATGTGAAAGTCAAGGTCGCTTTGTGTGGCGATGCTGGCGGCGCACCGACTGCCCTGCACGAATTACAACGAATGTTTTCGACAGAAATGATGTCAGTTCGAACATTCGAGTGTTTCAACGCTCAATCCACCCTCACGAGCCTGACTCAGATATGGTGGAAAGATCTCGCATGAGACAGGAAATGCCGGCAAATGTTGCAGACGACCCTACTCGCCCGAGTCACCGGATACATTCCGCGGCTATTGGTCGCGAACAGCGCCATGTGTGAGTGCAGGGAGGAGGAGGCAGGCCGCCAATTCCATCGTATCAATCTGTGAGATCAGCTACAGAGAGAACGAGAAGGACATTGGTGCCACCTCTGCCAGAGGACGTTGATGATGTTCAAATTCATCCACCATGGAATGAAACCTCGAATGGAGATCCATTTCTCCTTCACCTGGATGGCAAATGGGGAATCGCTATTTTTGCAACAGAAGAGAATCTGCAAGCACTTAGGACATGCAGGACGATCTACGTAGATGGGACATTTCGTTCATGTCCTAGACAATATACTCAGATTCACATCATCCTTGGACATGTACGTGGGCATATCGTCCCACACGCTCTCATGGAAACCAGAACAAGTGGTGTATACCGCCAGATCTTGGAGCGTCTGAAAACGAAAATACGACAGCTGACACACCACAATTGGGGTGTGCACCAGGTGATATGTGACTTTGAGCAAGCCCTTCGCAGTGCTATTGAGACAGAACTTCCAGCCTCAAGGATTGCAGGGTGTTACTTCCACTTCAAGCAGAATTTGTGGAAGCGAGTTCAAGAGCACGGCCTTGCAGGGCCGTATGGGAACAATCATCCAATGCAGCGGCTTGTCAGAAGATATTTGCACTTGGGTGTCTACCCCTTCCTCTGGTGCGAATGAACTTTGGCAACTTGGTGAACTTGAACAGAACTCAAAGACTGATACAAAACCTCCCTGGCCTTCGCGAGTTCATGAACTACGTGAGAAACACTTACCTCAACCCCAATGGAAGTTTTCCGTCAGTCCTTTGGAACGTGTATGGACAAAGAATGGAACAAAGGACAAACAACCATGCTGAAGGTATGTTATGTATCCACAAATGAATCCAGAACCTCAAAAGAAGCGCACGTCAGGCTAAAAATCACTTAATTTTAAATTCAGTCTATAAAACAAACAAACGAAGAAACAAACAATAAAAAAGATGGCAGAGCCACATAATACCCCAAGTCTCCCATGACTAAAAAGCCATAAATTCATTGAGATATACGTATATTGATTTGATCCATGCAGCCTGTGTGACCGATTTTCGGCCGGTTTCACCCGGTTTCGGTAAAGAGCAGAACCAAATAACAAGGGAGATATCTTCTATTCTTCTGATCTCTATTCAAGCAGGCCCCAAAACAGATCACGACGATCGTAGATTGAAAGCACATTTCTGGTTATTGTGACCTGAACCTTTGGTACATGTCAAAACAAATTGGCGTGCATATATGGCGCGTACATCTTAAGGTCTGGTAGTGGTGTGGAGATGGGGATGGGGAGGTGTTTCTTTTTTCGCCAAATCGCCTGTCATAACTGGGCTAGAGTTCGCATAAAGGGAAATAACCCCCTCACCCCCATCTCTCTCCTATCCCTCACACTAAGTGTGTGTGTGTGTGTGTGTGTGTGTGTGTGTGTGTGTGTGTGCAAACACTGAGGAAACTCCTCTCTCTCTCTCTCTCTCTCTCTCTCTCTCTCTCCTCCTCTCCTCTCTCCTCGCTATGCCTTTCGTAACTATCCAACTTAAGTAATCACCCTAAAATTTGGTGTTAGGACTAAGGGAAGATTCCCGAATGTCATGATTAACTTGAAAGTTGGCTTTAGGTTCGAATGCGGTGGCAGTAACAAGGGTTAAGCCAGCTAGTACATGTATAAATCCACTTGCCAAAGGCGGGTGGTTGGAGGGATCTCTCTGAGGGAAGGCCAGGGACGTTGTCTGCAGGGGCATTGTTTCATCCCCTTCCTATCTGTTTTGCTTCACTGACTGCTCCATTCACCTCAGTTCTTTTCCTTAAAAATCTCTCCCTGCTTCAGAGGATAGACTCCTTTTATAGTCCATGTATTTTGTAAACGGGAGGCGAATTTTAAATGCTATAATTGTATAATTCGCTTAGTATCTGACACATTATGCCTGTATTGTATTATTAACTATTATTGATTCATAACAGATGTTGTCAGTGGCATTGTACTTATTTCTTAATCAGGTTTCAGTAAACTGGAGGACACCGCCTCAATGTTTCCAGCGTCACCTAATTCATTGTTTTGTAAACATGAACCATTGTAGGAATGTTATCCATCTGCGTGTAATGTTTGTCCTGTATTCCGTAGGTTAGATTAGGTTAAAACAGTCCTGAGACGACCTATTCAATAGTCAAAACCCACTATAAACTATGAAGAAAGTCTCTTTTTTCCGATATGAATCATTATAGGTGGCAGGTATTTGCAAGAATGCTTTTCGTCCTCAAGATTGGTAGTGGTTTTATGTTCCTCCACTGTTTCATTTGATTTGTCCCAGGATCTAGGATACAACCGCATACTGAACGCCACCATAGGGATTCGTCATCCATCTCTGTGGACATACCTCAGGCACTTGAAAGACGGACAAGCAGTCGCAGACAGCCAGCTGACCCGTGCGGAACAGGGCGAAGAACCTCCGGCCAGACGGCAGAAATGGAGGAAGTTGGAGAGTCTGTTGCAAAGGCTGCAAAATGACTACGTTGCAGGGCGAAGGGATTTGCAGTCCTACTGGGATGCCGTGGCCCATGCGGTGTAGAAATAGATCAATGAGCGTGATCTTTACGTACGACCGAGTTTCGGTCACGACTTCAGGGACCCCAGTTATGTTGGTCAGTACATGATTGTAGCACAAGGTGGCTATTCAAAATCGTCTAAAAAGGGATTAATCAGGCATGGTCATGTCGAATTTATTTTATGTGTAGAACTTTTGATGCTTGTACATGGTACTTCCTAACTCCCCCCCCCCCCCCCCCCCCCATCCCTCCCTCCTCAAATAGTGATTCCATGACTTGAAGAACATTAATAACATTTTGCCCATTTCTTTCCTTTTTTAATTTTCTTTTTTTTTCTTTTGACATCAGGAAGAATATACATTTTTCGTTGATTTCAGATTAAGTGACTTTCTGTTTGAAAAAAAAAAAAGTCTTTTTGTTCAGAACTGAGTTCGTCACCCCCCCCCCCCCCCCCCCCCCCCCAACCCTCAAAGATGATTCTTAAAAGAAGATTGGGCATATCATTTTCCCTTTTATTTATTTTTTTTTTCCCTCATGTTTTCCGTCGCAACATAATCAAGTTGGTTCAGCGACATATACAGCCAGATCCAGATCCAGAGATTAATTTCAGATCAAGAAATCTTTTTTTTATCTTTTTAATTTGAAACAAAGACTGCACATGATATTGGTTTACCACCTACTGCCTACCCCACTCCCCCCTCTTAAAAGTGATTCTTAAAAAGAAGATCCTATTATTTCTTCTTTTTTATGGACAAAGAGATCATACTTCATCTCCTTTTATAGCTCAGATTAATCGAATTCTTGTTTCAAAACAAGACCCCCCCCCCCCCCTCCCCCCCCCCAAGTCCCCAGCACACACACAACACACACACACACACACACACAAAACAACACACACACACTTGCTTATATCATAAGTGCTTCTTAAGAAGTAGATTGGTGTTATCATTTTCGGTTGTTGTTTTTTTTGTTTGTTTTAGGACAAAGCGATTATGCTGTATATTTTTTGTTTAGTCAAGATTAAGTGAATTTTTGTTTCAAAACAAGAAATCTGGTTTTAATGTGAAATAAAAGACTGCAAATGTTTTTGCTTTGTCACCGCGAGATTCTTCTGGATGTCCACCTTTCTGTACTTAGTAGGGGGTGTGAGTGGGGGGGGGGGGGGGGGTGTTGGTTTGGAAATTATACGTTACATCCCAACTTTATAAAGGTGTAGGTAAGGTGTGTGTGTGTGGGGGGGGGGTAATGTCTGTCTTTCCTTATTTTTGCTGATCTAGGTCACCTGATCTTTACTAAAGCCACTTTCGTCCAATATCTGTGGCTTGAGTTTCTAAAGTGCTTCTTCTTCTTCTGCGTTCATGAGCTCTCAACTCCCACGGGCAGTCCCGGTCTAATCAAACCTGCCCAATTCTCGACAGAGACCTGGGGTATTAAAAAAAAAAATCGGTACTGGGGCACTGCACATCTTGCAATTTAATATGGCAATCCTGACCTTGTCCATTGATGCACAACCTTCAGAATGAGTAGGTTTCAATGTTTCATGATGATGCACCCTTACATCAAACATCAAGTGATTCCAGACTGCCACCCTCCCAACGTGACAAGGGGGTTGAAATTACAAAAATGATGTCGAATTTCAATCGAAAAAGTATTGCAAGTTAGTTGGTACAGTCATTGAAATATGGACACATCGACAGGCGGACACATCGACACGCGGACACAATGACACGCAGACACATCGACACGCGGACACAATGACTCACGGTCACATCGACATGTAACCGATTAAGCTATCACTCCTCGCACACTTTCCACAATACACACCACTTCACCACCACCACCTCTCTCTCTCTCTCTCTCTCTCTCTCTCCTCTCTCTCCAATTGGTCCGTGAACGGTAAGCCGGCAAGACGGTGTCTCCAAATGCTCTCGCTTACAGCCAGCTGCTTGGACTGTTTGTTCACTGGAGGCCCACTGAACATGGATCGACTGTTTGTTTGTTTGTTTGTATCCCAGTAGTTTACAGAGCATCCTGTCCAAAGATACAAAGATAGCTGCAGGTAGAATCAAAGGACTGAAAATGAAAAAGTACGCTGTAGGTATTGCGCTGTCCATCCTTCTTGCTCTCCTGATCATCGGCAACATTGAACCCCGTCCCGGCCCTGCCGACCGCTCGCCAATTGGCAGTCACCCTGAAGCTGAACCCAACGACCAAGTCTTAAAAAAAAATTATGTAATAAATCCGCCAAACATGAACAAACGAATCACAAGACAAAACACGACGCGTTTCGACCTTTTAGGTCTTCTTCAGGCAAGACAAACAACACTCAGAACAACGAAAATGAAGAAAGAGCAATCATTTTTCTGGTCAAATTCGGCGCAAGATGGGTGTTGAATGAAAACGAGGCCGTCGGGAAGGAGACATTTGAGTTAAAATAGTAAAGATGATGAGAATACTACTGACAGCAATAATGACAGTGATGATGATAAAAATATCGAAAAAAAATAACAAAGAGAAGATTACTACCACTTTCGGTGATAATATGACAATAGCAGATGTAGTATTGGCTCCAATAAATGCTTTGTCACGCGCTGCAGGTCGTATAATTGCAAACCAAGCAAAGAGAAACACCAAAGTGGATGAACGCCTCAAGAGACTACAAGAGCAAGAAAATGATACTGACGGCTGATGCAGATGCTCTCAATGAAGTGGAACAGCTGGAAGATGAAAACGAAATACTGCCTCATAGATTTAAGCGGGTGGAAGACAGCATCAATCGCTCAAGAGAAATTAAATACGTGTCTATATAATCCCAGAGAGAATGGAGGAGAGGTGCAAAGACTGTGAGGAAAAGGTTCAACGTATATTCAAAGAAGTCACGAATATTTAGGACGGAGGTTGCGACTGGCCTGTGCTCGTAGAGCTGAGAAAGCAACCGTCGTCACTATGATGTCGCACGAGAATAAGGGGGAGGGGGGGGGGGGGATCCTGGTCGCAGCAAAAAAAAACCTTGGTGGAAAAAAAAAGAAACATTTCTGTGAGAAAGAACTTTCCGCAAAGAATCCAAATAAAACGCAGCAATTTTGTTCCACTGATGAGGGAGCCAGCGGGCCGATGGCGACAAAGCAAGGCTCTGCTTTGGCGACGGACGTCAGTACCTTCATCTTCAATTTGACCACAGATCAACATGAGAAACTGCGTGAACGAGGTCAGCACCAGCGGGAACGAATGGGGATCCGGCCAATCCAGCCATACGGTCAGCAGCCAGCAGCGACAAAGCAGAGTTGGGAATGATGATTAAGCCAAGACCGCGGTCGGTGTGCGCAAACTCGCAAACTGCTTAACAAACAAACAGACACGCAAAATGAAGCAAATATTTACAATTTAGAAATGCAAGCACTAGCTTACATAGAAAAAAACACTCGGTCTTCTGTATTTGAATCGTATATTCTTTGGGTCACTTAGAACATTGAAGGTCTTGCCGTTAAGCTGACAGATCCGAATGTTTTGTGAACTACTATTACGCAGTATGATGTGCTGTTTTTACCACATGCATTCATCTGTACAAAATTGACCTTAAAATTTACATTATGGACTTTGTGCTGCTACATTGCCCGGCCGAAAATCTGTGCTATCTTAACTTACTGCAATTTGTGGAAATCGTTGAAACAAAGATTGACAATTTTTGCGATACCAAACTCAGTAAAGATATCTACTTTGGAGACAAAATGTCTTTTTTTTTTTTTGGAAAGGAATATATAACCATCCGATAACAAGTAACTCCTTTTAAAACAAGGAATTTTCATGTACTCTAATATCTTGAACAATTCATTTGTTTCTCTCTTTGAACCCGGCGAAGATTTTCATTCATCAGTTTGTAGTGATTTAAATGCACGTATTAATGACTGGAAGTTAGAGGATGTTGGTATTTATGAAGACATTGGTTTTTGATGAGGGTAATGCGTTTGCTAGGAGATCGAAAGATAAGGTCGCTAACTGCTTGGCAAAGCTGTGACAAAACTGTGTTCAGCATTCTGACACCACTGAATGGCCCATGTTCATGTGATGGGTTTGGCAGTATTGCATTTTTGTCATATTGTGCAAACATTGTGTGTGGACTATTTCCTTTGTCCTGTTGAGCATTTGGCTACAGTCAACAGTACGAAGTAGGGCAGTCGTGTGGATTCAAACCATATGCCAGTTACATGTTACATCAAAATGTTCTGAAAATAATGACAACATGCACGCACGCACGCACGCGCGCGCACACACACACGCACACACACACACACACACACACACACACACACACACACACACACACACACACACACACACTCAGAGGCACGCACATACACACACATTTGAAATGTTTCGACTAATACAATGTATGAAAAGTCAAAAAGTCATCCAAGAACACGACAGAAATATATTCCAGCCGTTGATCTTCGAACATAGTGATAATATCAAAATACAAATTATTTCCACTTTATTCGCAAAAGAACGACACATGCAGCTCAGAGCACAACGCAGTAAGGTAGACAACAGAGCCTATATGAAAACCCAGATTTCTTGTTCAATCCTACTTTATTATTGCCAGATAATAAGTAATAATAAGTGAACATATACATAAAACAAAATGATCAAGTTACCCCAAATAGCTTAGTTTTTTTTTCAAAAGCTGTAAAAAAAAAAGAAACATAACTGAATGTATTGTTTTGGATCACTCATATCTCTCTCTCTCTCTCTCTCTCTCTCTCTCTCTCTCTCTCTCTCTCTCTCTCTCTCTCTCTCTTCTAGTAAATCATACATGATCAAAGGCATAAATCGTTTGGGTTTTGTTTGCTTTATGCTCTCTCTCTCTCTCTCTCTCTCTCTCTCTCTCTCTCTCTCTCTCTCTCTCTTTGCCCCCCTCCCCCTCTCTCTCTTTGCCCCCCTCCCCACATACACGCAAACGCACGCACGCATGTACGCACGCACGCACACAACCCCCCCACCTCCCCCCCCCTCCCCCGCCCCACACACACACACACACTCCTCTCACATTGGCTTTAAACACTCACGTCCAGATACCTCTTTACAAAACACCACTTTACTTTGTTTTATTCATCTCACCTATCATCCTTTATGTTTATGTGGCCGTGCGGATCAATTTTAAAAAATCAGGGTTCAACACCGACCGACTTATTCAAAACATTCTGAACCCTAAAAAGATACTTGAAAGAAATATAAAAACTGGCCTAAGAATATTTGTTGACACATCATATGTCAGGGCGAGAAAGAAATCCCCATCTTCAAATAAGTAAAGAAAAAAATGTTCATAATGTTGTGAATAAACAGTAAGAGAGACGAAAGACAATGTGAACGAAAAAGAAGAAGAAGAAGAGGAGGAGGAGGAAGAAGAAGAAGAGAAGAAGAAGAAGAAGAGGAGGAGGGGGAGAAGAAGACGAAGAAGAGGAGGAGGAGGAAGAGAAGAAGAGTGGGGGGGGAGAAGAAGAACTCGGAGTATCCAAAATACGTTGATGTGGTGGGAATGAAAGGAATTGGGTGAAGGGGGACCGAAATAAGAATCTTTCTTCCTCTCTCATTCTCTCTCTCTCTCTCTCTCTCTCTCTCTCTCTCTCTCTCTCTCTCTCTCTCTCTCTCTCTCTCTCTCTGTAACCTAGTTTCTCTTGTAATTCAGCTCAGGCACCGCCCTTCTAAAATATGGCCCTGACTTTCCAGCATGTCCATGAACAAAGGGGGGGGGGGGGGGGGAGAAATGAAGGCCCAATCCCAAGAACCAGGAAGACGTGACGCACAATCATGAATAAGAACTCACTTTGTTCTGATTTATAACATGACTTACAAAGGGAGAAAGTAGACAGCGGTTGACGTGGAAGTAACAAGTGGTAAGCGTTTGACGAAGGTCCTTATTCACCTGACCAAAGGGACGCCCACTACCAGACACTCACCAGGGACGAATGGGACCGTTACTGGACAAGTCTTGTCATAAACTTATGGGTGTAGCACGGTGGTAAAAAACACAACAAAAAAAACAAAAAAAAAACAAGTTGTCCTTTTAGCATAATTTTTCCTGGACTAAAACGGAGCGGAGAGGAAGGTTTGAAGCGTTAAAAATACATTTTCAAGGCCTCTAAAATTATTTAGGTAGCATCACTAAACTTGTTCACAGAATGATCTTTGCTTACATATAAGATTTTGCTGACTGGATTGCATTTCGGGCAACTTTTTTTTAAAAGACGTTTTGCAGAGCAAATCACAACTTTGAAAAATTACATGGTTTACGTGTTTCCGCAGACTTAATGTGGCTTAAAGAAAAAGTAGATAGATAAAAACATGAATAAATGTTTAGAGAAACGAGGGCAGACCATGAAGTGTTTATTGTGTTTGTGCACACTCGGATTCACAATAGAACGTGTTGTTTCTCTTCCGGGTGCCGTGAAATATTAATCGTGACTTTTGTCGTTAAGTATTTACTGTTCTTGCGTGGCCTAAATCCTCATCTTTTACTTGACTTTAAACGAATACACCTTCACAATTGTGTCACTGCTGGTACGAACCCCGGAATGTCACGTGCAAGTCATTAATTATAGTAGGAGAAACAAAAACTGTGTCCCTTTTTATTCTACATTTTTCACAGGGACAAAATTCCCTTTCCGCATCCCAATTTAAACAACCCACGTCACAGCCTGATCTTGAAGATACACCATCCCTTGCCACTCCACATGACCACATACTGCACTAGACCACGATTTGTCAGAAAGGCACGTATATTTTCTTTTCTCTGATCTTTTGAATATTTCAGTTCGTAGGCATCACTTGTTAGCAAAAGACATGAAAACCCACGCCGTCAAAACCCGATGCTGATTACCCTTCGTCAGAGCCGACAAAATATTAAAGCTTCATCCGAACGTTTAGCCCGACTTCTCAGACAGTTTGGGGTGACGTGAGAGAACGTCTCGAAGTCTACAGAGCGTCCAGGCTCTCGCGGCTTTTGCCCAGCTCGCTCCACGTCTCGGGCCCCTCCAGACAACGGGCGCGGTACTGGCCTTCGTGGCGGTAGTTCATGTTGGACATGTGCGCCAGATCCAGGGAGAAGTTACTGGCCGTCAACCCCGTGTCCTTCTCGTCCAGCACCCGGTCCAGAGTCTTGTTCCGGCGGCGGGAGAGCAGCACCAGCACCACCAGGACGAGAAAGAGAACCAGCGTGGCCACAGGCGGGAGGATGATCTTGAGGTAGAACTCAGCGCCGTGGTCGAGGGCCACAGCCTCCATGGGTACGGCCAGGTCGCGGGCGCGTGACAGCGTCACAATGTTGGACAGCTCCCCGGCGTTCCCACGCTCGTCTACAGCTCGAAGGCTTAGGAACCAGGTGACGTTTTCGGGCAGGTGGGCCAGCGACAAGGTGAGGTTCTCGGGTCGGCCGGCGGGCTGGGGGATGAGGCTGGCGGCCGCGTTTCTCAGGGCCGGGGTGGTCCAGGCAGTCCCGTTGATCTCCATGGTGAAGAGCTGGTCAAAGTCTTCGGAGATCTGGATCACGTAGGCGGTAGCTGGAAGGGAGAGGTTGGTGCTGGAGTTAGGGTTAGGTTGGTTTCTATCTCTGACGGATTGACTCCCCCCCCCCCTCCTCTCTCTCTCTCTCTCTTGTTGCACCCCTCCCCCGCTCCCTACCTCTTCCTCTTTTTAGCATGCCACAAAATTTTTACAGTTCATCTACCTCTGATTAATTGGCCTTAGCAAAAACTTATTTATTCGTCCTTTCTGAATAGTGGCCATCATCATCACTATCGTCATCATCATCATCATCATCATCATCATCATCATCATCATCAATCATCAAAAGCACTAACAACAATACAATCATCATCGTGATCGTCATCATCATCATCATCACCATCATCATCAACATCATCAACAACACCACCACGGCTATTACCACCACCATCTGCACCACCACCATCACCACCACCAATATCTTCATCATCATCACTATCATCACCATCATCATCATTATCACCAACACCACCACCAACAACATCAACATCATCATCATCATCGTTATCACCATTATCATCATTACCACCACCACCATCATCATCATTATCATCATCATCACCACCATCACCACCACTATCACCACCACCTCTACCACCAACAACAACAATATCATCATCATCGTCATCATCATCATCATCAAAAGCAGTTTCTTACCAACGCCCCGGTCCATGTCATCGCCCACGGCTGTCCATCGTAACCAGATCTCGCCACTGTCCAGATCGAAGCTCCCCACCTGCAGGTCAGTGATGCGTGACGGCGCCATCAGATCAGGCACGACCACTTTGGAGCCCGGGTGACCAGTCAAGCGGAACTCGCCGGCTGACGTCACACGCTGGAAGAGGTCCAGCCGCTCTGTCCGTAAGTCCATCCGTGCCCCTGTGAGACAGAGGAAAATCAGTGAGAACCGGGAGGTCCAGTTTGCTGTCTGTGGGGGTCCTCATTGCAGTCTTGGATGGTTCTGTTCGCAGCTTCTGGTGGCGACCCTCTGAGCAGTATCCTGTCATATCTTGCAAGTCTGCGCTGGTTCTGTTTGCATCCTCAAAATTAGTGGTAATTTTTCCACCTCGGGTCAACACACACACACACACACACACACACACACACACACACACACACACACACACACACACACACACACACACTACACCATAGTCCCACTCACCAGTCAAATGACGCTGCTATTTTTAGGTGCGCGGAGACAAAAATTAATTGCTCAAAGATTTCCCCTTTTGCACCTCTCACCCTTCACGACAACCTCCATCTTAGTAACATGGAACATGGGGTGGAAGAAACAGATTAAAAAAAAAAACCGGAATTAGATTCTAGAATGTTTAAACTTTATAATTGTGCTTTTCATAGTCTCTTTTTGAACATTTTTGAAAAAAATTATTTATTTACATTCATTCATTTACTTAATTACTCATTCATTCATTCATTCATTCATTCATTCATTCAATTATTCATTCATTCAGCTATTTTGTTATTGTTGTTGTATATATCGG
>CM065734.1:42937663-42940163 GCA_033310375.1 Conus canariensis
AAAAGCGTTCCAACAGTTCAATTCGATAATCGAACAAGAAAGAAGAAAAAGGAAGGTATCACATACATACTACTTTTTTTTTTCGCCTACAAGGCATTTGAAGAACATATTATACATCCGCTATGCCTGACCAAACACAAGTAAAAAGAAAAAAAATCGAAGTTTCGATCTAAGCGAATGGTCCTTTAATTAACAAAACCCATCATATCAAAACAAAAAACAAAAAAACAAAAAAAAAAAAGCAAAAACAAAAACAAAACAACGCAGCGTGACGGTAGGCGGTGAAGTTGGACCTTCCTCCGTGAGTACCTCGTGTGTATGTCACGACCCACCATCATGACTTTTTACTTGATAACTGAGTCAGCGTTTAAGCCATCTCCGCTAAAGTTGATGACAAATACACATCTACGCACACAAACACAGACACAGGAACTCTCTCTCTCTCTCTGTCTCTCTCTCTCTCTCTCTGTCTCTCTCTCTCTCTCTCTGTCTGTCTGTCTCTCTCTCTCTCTCTCTCTCTCTCACACACACACACACACACACACACACACACACACACACACACACACACACAACACACACATACACACACACACACACACACACGTGCAGTTATGAACGTATGCACGCACGCACGTAAGCAAACGAACACATCCTCACTTAATTAATCAATCTCTTGATTAGTAAAAAAAAAAAAATGTCGAAACAATACCGAGTGGAGAAGATTCTAAAATATCTATGGGCTTTATTTAAAACATCTCTGTATAGTGGCCTTCAGAGAAGAAACAAATCAAATTCACTGGTAAACCAACAAGTAAATCCATGACCACTGGGCGTTATCTAAAATCATCTTACTCAAATAATCTTCAGAGAAGAAGCAAAACAAATTCCCCAGTAGGCCAACAAACAAATCCAGGACCAAAGGGGTTAATCTAAGATCATCTCCCTAAAAGAATATTCAGAGAAGAAACGAATTCCCCAGAAAACCAGCAAATAAATCCAGGACCAATGGGCGTTACCCCAAATCATCTGCTTAAATGATCCACAAAGAAGAAAATTCCCAGTAAATCAACAAATAAATCCAGGACCAATGGGCTTTATCTAAAATCATCTCTCTAGAATGATTCTCAAAGAAGAAACAAATTCCCCAGTAAACCAACAAATAAATGCAGGACCAATGGCCTTAATCTAAAACCATTTCCCTAAAAGAATCTTCAGAGAAGAAACAACACACAAGTTCTGCAGTAAGCTAAGAAATGAATCCAGGACTAATGGACTTGATCTAAAATCATCTCTCTCAAATGATCTTCTGAGAAGAAACAAATTCCCCAGTAAATAAAAAAATAAATGCATGACCAATGGGCTCAATCTAAAATCATCTACCTCAAATGATCTGCAGAGAAGAAACAATATAATTTCCCAGTAAAACAACAAATAAATCCAGAACCAATGGGCCTAATCTAGAATCATCTCCCTCAAATGATCTTCCGATAAGAAACCAAACAAATTCCCAGTAAACCAACAAACAAATGCAGGACCTGACCAACGCCACACTCACAGTCATACTGCCAGACGTGTCCAGAACCAGAGCTCTTTTACGGGGCTGCACCTGCACGTAACGGAAGACTGGTGTCGTATCCGTGTCGTCCGGAAGAGGGCGCCGCGCTGTTAGATAATGATGATGATGATAAGAAGAAGAATACGAATAAAACTTATGAAATTCACAATGATAATAGTAATAATGATAATAATAATAATAATATAATAATAATAATAATAATAATAATAAAATAATGATAATAATGATGATGATGATGATGATGATGATGATGATGATAAAATAGTAATATAATAATAATAATGATAATAATAATATTAATAACAATAATAACATTAATAATAATGATGATAATGATAATAATAAAATGGTAATGATAAAAACAATAACAATAATAATAATTACACAATGACGTCACCACCACCATCACCACCACTACCACCGCCACCCACGTCCACCACCACCACCACCGCCACCCACGTCCACCACCACCACCACCACTACCACCACCAATTATCATCAATATCATCAACATTCAACCACCATCATTTTATTAATAATCACGTCATCGCAGTTGTCATCAGAGACATCAACATTCCTGTCTTCTAAGGTAAACATCACATAGTCTCAGACACTCTCTTTGATAAAAAAAAAAAAAAACAAAAAAAAAAAAAACAACACACACACACACACACACACACACACACACACACACACACACACACACACACACAAAACGATACAATTGTCAATTAGTAAATACGGATCCCCCCCCCCTCTCTCTCTCTCTCTCTCTCTCTCTCCTCTCTCTCTCTCTCTCTCTCTCTCTCTCTCAAGAACCATCAGAAATCTTTCAATTTCTTTGTATAAAGCGTTTCAGCTACGTCAGGTTGCTATCTCGTAAAACACCATCTTTAACCTTATAATTTGTATGAAAAAGAT
>CM065734.1:42947663-42955163 GCA_033310375.1 Conus canariensis
AATCTGGGGCGATGAAATAGGGTCTGATGATGTTTCGTGCATCTAACTGTGTTATAACAACAGGGGGTGAAGAACAAAGCGCTAACGTTGCACGGGTTATTCATGACTGATCGACATGAAATGGAAAAACACAATGCTAAGATGAGGTAAAACTGAGCGCATTTTAATGAGTTATGAAATACATATAAACCTTTCTTTTCGTTAGATGATAGTGGTAATCTATATGCATCTTGCATCTTCCCTATTCATTTGGGAATGCATTTTGTATCCCCCCCCCCCCCCCCCTCGTATCTCAGGCATTGTTTATATATCAGTTAAGTATTATTTATGTTTCCATTTGATATCTACTCTTAAACATTACTTGACATTATCTTCTGGGACACTGTGTGTGTGTGTGTGTGTGTGTGTGTGTGTGTGTGTGTGTGTGTGTGTGTGTGTGTGTGTGGTGAGACGTATTGGTATCTTTTGTATATCTTGTATTGAATTCTTATGTATTATGGCATTAAACAAAATTATTAAAACAATGCACGGTGATTCTCTTTTTATAAAGACAGGTTACCTTCCCTGCTTGATTTTACCACGCATGACTGAACAAGAAAACGTTCATCAAAGATATTTTAAAATATGCAGTTGTAAAGGCACTTGAATCCCAATAACTACAGATATAAATCACAGTTCATTCTGAAGTTACATTATCCAATAATACAGACTTGGTCTGTTTTTGTTCTTGTCAAGAGCAAAATGCGCACAGGACCGATAAGCGCAAACTTCGCATCATTGCTCTGCACATCTTCAGACTGAAAAAGGTAGATACATGGACACTGATAACAGCGCGGCATTACATTAAATCCGTGGTTTTCTTGAAGATAGATATTATTCTTTCGTTTGCATGTGTTAGAATGCCAGTTTAAGAAAAAGCTTGGTGACAGGTATGAAACATCTGTGTACAACTTGAAATGCTTAGGAAGAGTCTTGTTTGCTCTTTATAGCACTGACCATCACATTTCAAATCACTTCTAGTTTTTCTGTCATTGAACACGTCATGATGGTTAACAGCAATATAAAATAAACAACAAACATGTAGGGTAACTTGTGCTCGAGTGATGATATAAGTACAGGCCCATAACTCCAAAAGAATGCTTCTTACAACGAATCGTTTTGCAGAAATGACAACACAGAGCACACAGAATAAACAAGGAGACATTGTTGACAACATAAAATCCGCATAATTTTACAGGTTTTCCCGTTTCTTTTGTCTTTAAATTAACTTCATAAAACAGAAAAGAACAGCTGAAAAAAAAATCAAAATAGGAACGACGGACAAAAAAAAAAAAAATGCCAGTGAAGCGAGGCACGTGACGCACTTGCTGACAAAGGGTGGATAAAAAGCAAGTACCCCATAACCGACATGTACTTAAGGTAAAAAAAAAAAAAAAAAAAAAAAAAAAAAATCCCAACTAAAAATTACGCTTCCGTACGTCATAATTCATGTACTCTCTCCTGCTCTTCTCTCTCTGTCTCTCTCTCTCTCTCTGTGTCTCTCTCTCTCTCTCTCTCTCTCTCTCTCTCTCTCTCTCTCTCTCTCTCTCTCCTTACCAGTCGTGACAGTCAGTTGTATTCTCTCTCTCTCTCTCTCTCTCTCTCTCTCTCTCTCTCTCTCTCTCTCTGTCTCTCTCTGTCTCTCTCTCTCTCTCTCTCTCTCTCTCTCTCTCTCTCTCTCTCAATTATGTACGCTTTTCGTGATAGTCAATTGCATTCCTCTCTCTCTCTCTCTCTCCTCTCTTCCTCTCTCTGTCTCTCTCTCTCTCTCTCTCTCTCTCTCTCTCTCTCTCTCTCTCTCTCTCTCAACTATGTACGCATTTCGTGACAGTCAGTTGTAATTCTCTCTCTCTCTCTCTCTCTCTCTCTCTCTCTCCTCTCTCTCTCTCTCTCTCTCTCTCTCAATTATGTATGCTTTTCGTGATAGTCAATTGCAATTCTCTCTCTCTCTCTCTCTCTCTCTCTCTCTCTCTC
Source organism: Conus canariensis (assembly GCA_033310375.1). Classification (NCBI taxonomy): domain Eukaryota; kingdom Metazoa; phylum Mollusca; class Gastropoda; order Neogastropoda; family Conidae; genus Conus; species Conus canariensis. The sequence goes on from CM065734.1 coordinate 42,949,677, forward strand.
TCTCTCTCTCTCTCTCTCTCTCTCTCTCTCCAGATGCGCGCTGTTCATAACTCCGTCTTTCACCATAAATGAAAGTCTGTGGGGGTACATGTGTAAGCGACATCCTGAAGAGAGAGAGAGAGAGAGAGAGAGAGAGAGAGAGAGAGAGAGAGAGAGAGAGAGAGAGAGAGAGAGACTCTCGAGGACTACTACACGGAAACCGGCCCCCTTCACATACAAACGAACGATCGTGCGCGGTGATTTTATTATCATTTTAGTGTCAGCCCTCACAAGGACCGTCCCGTGCCAGAGCACCCTGTCACCCGCCATGTTGGTGCCCCTGACAAGCCTGACACAGGCCCTGGACGTGTGGGTGATAGATTGTGACTTCGCTTGTCCACCGCCTTGAACTAAGCCATCTGTTTTGTTGGTTCTTTTATCCTGACAAGTATAAACAAACTTCCTTACCTGAGTCCCCTTCTACTAACACGCGTGTGAATCATGAAAACAAAGCGTACCCACTCTGTGGTAACTTTTAACGTGTCCTGCGCGTCCTATATACGATGCTAAGCGTTACTCTGAAGCTGTGCGCGAATGGAAATCTCTTTCCATTAACATGCTCTGGAGGAGGACGGCTAACGTCAACATCCGTGAACACTGTGAAAATGATGCGTAACACTGTGCCTTCAATGTGTTGTGATGTCTTACAGATGACGCTTTACACTGTTACACACCACACACACACACACACACACACACACACACAACCACACACACACACACACACACACACACACACATGATTATTGTGCGATGAACGGGGCTTGGGCATGTATTATTTACCTCATTGAAAAACATGAACCTGGGTTAGATTACGAATTCTCACACTCGACAGCACCATGAAATTAAATGGTTCTTCTCTCTCTCTCTCTCTCTCTCTCTCTCTCTCTCTCCTCTCTCTCTCTCTCTCTCTCTCTCTCTCTGTCATTTGTAGGATGTGCACACGCTAAAGACACAATGACAATAACATTAAAATATTGTCATTGTCATTGTCTCTTTAACGTGTGCACTTCCTACAAATGACCGTTAGCAGAGCTCACAGAATGGTACTGCACACGTCCTCCCTCAAACTGCGTCTCACACCTAATGTTGCAAACACATCATCATCATCATCATCATCATCATCATCATTATATTAGTATAGTAGTAGTAGTAGTAGTAGTATCATCATCATCATGATTATTATTGCTATTATTATTGTTATTATCATTACTATTATTATTATCATTATAATCATTATTACTATTATCATTATTTTTTATCATTATTATTATAATCATCGTTATTATTACTATTATTATTTTCATTACTATTGCTATTATCATTATCGTTATTATTATTATTATTATTGCTATTATTATTATTATTATTATTAAGGGTACTTACATTGCGCTTACCCTCGATTAGAGACCAAGCCCTAAGCGCTTTGCAATTTGTGCTCTCATTTACCCGGGGAAGCAGGCTGAAGAGCCGCCTATTAGACGCTACATTCTGTCGTTTCCCGTGTGAGTGTGTGTGTGTGTGTGTGTGTGTGTGTGTGTGTGTGTGTGTGTGTGTGTGTGTGTGTGTGCGCGCGTCGTGCGTGCGTGCGTGCGTGCGTGCGTGCGTGTGTGTGTGTGAGTGTGTGTGTGTGTGTGTGTGTGTGTGTGTGTGTGTGTGTGTGTGTGTGTGTGTTATCTGTAGGGTTTTCTAAGCATGCTCTTGTACCAATGCATATGCATATGTATGTGTGTATCTGTTCGTGCTTGTGTATTTGGGCATGCAGTGGGGAAATACAGCAATGTGTTGTCAGAAGCATCATCAAACTGAATCGCACGACTTTCAATACAAAGTTGTTGTGTACGTCCTAGGAATGATGGCCCGTAACTCTGACGAGGCGAGAGTCCTGATAAGGCCTCTCGTGGTCGGCTGGATTACAAAGAACATGAACTGAACTGAATAGCCGACAGAAGAACGAGCAATCACTCATCTTCTCAAATTGGGTGCAAAATTAACATTGAATGAAAACGAGGCTGCGTCCATTTTGCACCCAATTTGAGAAGAGAAGTGACTGCTCGTTCTTCGTTTTCATTGTCCTGAATGTTCTTTATCTTGCCTGAAGAAGACCAAAGAGGTCGAAACGCGTCGTGTTTTGTCTTGTAATTTGTTTGTCCCTTTGTCTGGCGGAATCATAACTTTTTTCCCTTTTTAAGTTTGTTTGGATTTTCGCCTGCCGTCACTTCACTTTGAACACACACTACGAGTTCGAGTCCAGTTGGCACCCAACATTAGAATCTGCAGTTTCGTTGCCAGTCTTATCGTGTTATCGTTCTGGTGGTAGAGGGCAGAATTAGGCAGTTCCCTCTTCCAGTCGTCGATAATCTTGAAAGCCAAATTACCCTAGGTAAGTGTGAACAATGTGAGACTAACCGACATAACGTTTACGCTTGAGAACTAACAGGCAATGAGAAGAGGAGCTACACAACATTTGTTTTTCATTTATCGGTTTGTGCCAGCCTCAGGGTTTTGCCTGAAGAATTCATCGACTTTCTTCAGAGACATTTAGAGATTCTGCACTCGAAGAACATAGCATTCATGCTGAAAGTTTAACAGAAAAAAATACACTATCGGCGGACGAAAGAAACAAACAAAATACCTGACATTCATTTATGGTGTATACTATTCTTTACTTCCAAACAGAAATTGGAATCATTCCTGTGTACAAGTGCTACTGCCTTCAAAACAGTATTGGTTTCAAGAATTTCATCACCAATATGCAATAATAACAATTTTGGTGTTATATGTTGCATCTAACACATTTCAGTGGGCACTTTTTCATGCAAAATCATTTTTTTTTTTTTTGCGCTTTGTACAGTAGTTTATAGTATATGTTTCAAAATATGATTGCTTCTCCTACTATATCCAGCAAAAGCAGAACTACTGGGCAACCACAGAAAGAAACAAACAAATTACAAAACAGACACCATGTGTTTCGACCTAGAGGGTTTCTTCAGTAAGGACAAACAACATCCAATCAAAACAATGAAAACAAAGAATGAACACATAGCCACTTATCTCTTCGATCTGGGCACAACACGTAATCTTAGGTAAACAACTAAAACTACAGAATGGTACTAAGGCTGAAGGGGAGGAAAGGCAGGTTAAAACTACTACCGTAATGATAAGAAAATAATGAAGAATGATTACCGAATATTTTGCTTTCAGAGCAAGTGCTCATAATCAGAGGTCACTCCCAGTATGTATTTCTTGATGGATATTATGCAGCCACTAAATACTTTCAAAGCAGATCTACAGCTTTCATTTTCTGTGATGAAATTGCCATCATCGTTCAAAAAAAATGTGCAAGATTATAAGCACTTTTTGGAACCCAGTCTTTTTTCTTCTTCTAGTTTATAAAGTCATTTTCAAAAATCATCTGTCTTCAATGTTACCATGAAAAAATGCTGGATCTGACAGAAATCCCGATTTGGATCCGGATCCTGATTGAGAGTGAATGCGGAGCTGACCATGAAATGTACAATCGTATTTCCTAAAACATGTTCTCATAAGCTACAGACAGACATAAAAAAGTTGAACCATATTCCGTTTTATTTTAATGGGGTGCGCATCTGCTGCAATATCTTTCAATTGCTTTTTGTTGTTTTAAACTGCTTTAAATCTAAGCGAGGCTTTTTATGACGCAAAATAGTTTTTGTAATCGGTGTGTTCAGTTTCAGCCCATCTTGCCCCTCCGCATCCTACAACACCACACACTAACACTTGAGCAACTAAATGCACACACACACACACACACACACAACACACACACACACACACACACACACACACACACACACTTCCGTCTAATATCACTTTTAGTGAGCAGACGTTAAACAGACTAACAACGACACACACACACACACACACACACACACACACACACACACACACACACACACACACACACACACACACACTTCCGTCTAATATCACTTTTAGTGACAGACGTTAAACAGACTAACAACGACAACACACACACACACACACACACACACACACACACACACACACACACACACACACACACACACACACACACACACACACACTTCCGTCTAATATCACTTTTAGTGAGCAGACGTTAAACAGACTAACAACGACACACACACACACACACACACACACACACACACACACACACACACACACACACACACACACACACACACACTTCCGTCTAAATCACTTTTAGTGAACAGACGTGAAACAGACTAACAACGAAACCACACACACACACACACACACACACACACACACACACACACACACACACACACACACACACACACTCCTCTAAACACTTTAGTGAGCAACTAAACAGACTAAACCACACAACACCACACACACACACACAACACCCCACACAACACATTCCGTCTAAATCACTTTTAGTGAACAGACGTGAAACAGACTAACAACGACAACACACACACACACACACACACACACACACACACACACACACACACACACACACACACACACACACACACTCCTAAATCACTTTTAGTGACAGACGTAAACAGACTAACAACGACACACACACACACACACACACACACACACACACACACACACACACACACACACACACACACACACTTCCGTCTAAATCACTTTTAGTGAACAGACGTGAAACAGACTAACAACGCAACACACACACACACACCACACACACACACACACACACACACACACACAACACACACACACACACACACACTTACGTCTAAATCACTTTTAGCTGAACGCGTGAACGATAGAAAACCACATTACCCATCACAAACACACAAGAAAAGCACACATTACACGCAAGTTTCCATGTGCTGATCGGGGGAGTGACAATTCACATTCAAGCTGAAGAATTACAAGTATCATGGGAGAATTACACAGTTTACATGCGGAGAATTACACAGTTACATGCGGAGAAAATTACACAGTTTACATGCGGAGAATTACACAGTTACATGCAAAGATAAATCAGACTGGATGAAATAAGGATTTAAGTGCAGCAAATCTTCCAAGACTGACGGTATTTCTGTTCAGTCAAATAATGCATAGATCTGTCAAATCTTTAACATTTTCACTGCATTGTTAACATTTTCGCATCTTTGACATCATTTGATGTCTGTAGTCCTAGATTTATTATTATATTAATTATCTATTTATCTATCTATTTTATCATTATTATTATTTTTTTTTTTTTTTTCTTTTTTTTTTTTTTGGGGGGGGGGGAGGGGGAGGGGAGGGGGTTATAGCTAATACACAAATGTTGGACATATTTTTGTGTTCTTTTTCCTTCTTAGAAAGACTGCTTTTTTTTCTTCTTTTTTTTTCATTTGTATTCAGAGCACCGAAATATTTTAATTATATTCATTTTCTTGAATAAACTTTTTACAGGATCCACTA
>CM065734.1:42962663-42967663 GCA_033310375.1 Conus canariensis
TTTGCACGCATCAGAGGTAAGGAAAGAAACCAAAATAACTATATTTAATCATCATCATTTTTCTTCTTGCAAACAAGGACATTAAATAAAATAAAATAAAATAAAAAAAACAGAAATCAACCAGTCACTCGCTCAGCCGCCATGGCCCAAGCACCCACCAACTCACTCTTCAACAGATTTTTTTTTAATCCAGTCAAGTATCCTACTCGCCGCTCAAAAGAATCAAGGTTCCAGAAACAGTTAACATCCAGTCACTACTCAGACGGCTACCGAAAGATTAAAACGGCACTAAGGATTAGTCACGCACTAGACCAGCCTAAGAACAGAACCATGGACCCATTTATCAAAAAAAAAATCAGTCCTGTATAGGACCAGCCCCTCCACAGCCTCATGAATCCGGTCACACTAAGAATCCTGTCACGCATCAATTCTGCCCCTCAAAAGAACCAAAGGATCCATTTAATCTAATCCTGCATTAGACTAGCCTCTACAAAGACTCAAGGATCCGGACACACTTAGAATGTTACGCGTCAATTCTACCCCTGAAAAAGAATCAAAGGATGTATTAATCCATTAAGTTGTGCACCAGAGTTTCCTTTAATAAAAGAATTAAGGATCAAGCTGTCCTTAGGATTCAGTCCCGCACAAGAATTTTCTATTAAAAGAATCCAAGATCCAAGATCCAGTTTCACTACAGATCCTGCTTTGCACCAGATTGTACCTCGAAAATCCAGCTCTGCAATGCATCCAGTCCTGCGTTGGTTTCCTCTCAAAGAATCAAAGGCCCACTTGCATCAACCACCTAGTAACGCAACAAGCTTACCTAACAAATGAATCTAAGATTCATTCACACATCAGCCTTGCCTCACAAATCAATCAAAGATCCAGTCACGCATCGGATTAGCCTCACAAATCAATCAAAGATCTAGTCACGCATCAAGCTTTCGCCACAAACCAATCAAAGATCCAGCCAAATATCAGATTTGCCTTACCAACGCATCACGGATTCACTCATACCGCATGCTTGACCAGCCAGACCAGTTAACAGATACTGAACTGAACGGTCAACCACGAAGGACGCTGTGACGTACCCGGCTTGCCCCATTTGTGGATGACTTTATCGTCCATCAGGTAGGCAGGGGTCAGGTGAATGTACAGGCCAGGCTGTCCACACTCCGCGTACTGCTTGACGTACGGAGCGTCCGCGTATGCCAGATTGGCATGGTCGATGATGATCTGAAAATGGTCATCGCCATCGCCATCATCATCATACATCATCATCATCATCATATTTGTGTCGCGGATGAACAGGTAAGGAGGTGGAGACAAAGATGATGGTAACGTTGGTGGTAGAGTGATGATGATGATGATGATGATGATGATGATGATGATGATGATGATGACGACGACGACAACGGCGACGACGACGACGTCTTTTAAAAGAAGTGCCACAGTAGAGAAATAGGTCGTGGACAAGGTTTATTAACAAACATCTGAAAGGGAATTCACAAATTACTATCAAATATTGCAAAACGAAAGGTTTTATATAGGACCATCAAAGTTAGGTTCTGTGGCAATATTTTGTGATGATCCTTATCCAAAGTTGTTGTGAAATCTCAACAAACAAATCAAACCACGCCAGCTGTCTTCCTGACATTAACACTATTCTACATGAAACGTTGTGTATGAATGTTACCCACCCCTCTAACCACTTCCCCTTGACCCTCCCTCCCTCCTTCACCCCCATTTCCTAGAAACCCTGGTTGATTGATCTGTGGAAGAGTTGTTTTTCAGTAAATGGTAGATGATGACAGTGAAAATAAAAAGGAAAAGGCGGGGGACGATAACAACTGTGATCATAATGAAAATAGTAATGACATGATGACGTTGACGACGACGACGACGACGACGACAATGATGACGTGGCTGCGGCTGCTACTGTTGCTGCATGTCATCATGTTGACGACAGTCTGCCCTTAATAGTGATGATAATACTAGAAATCACGATGACGACGACATTGATGATGACGTCAACAATAAACAAGCGACAGGATGTGGCGACGATGAAAGCGGTGATGGCAATGAAAAAAAACACCAGCTTCAGCAGCGTGTTGTCTGTCTGTCTATCTGTCTATCTATCTATCTATTCACCTAGACATACAGGTGTAATTATTTTGTATGTATGTATGTATGTATGTATATAGATAGATAGATAGATAGATAGATAGATAGATATAGATAGATATGTATATATGTATACATTTATATACACGTGTGTGCGTCCGTGCGGGCGTGTGTGTATATATATATATGGTGTGTGTGTGTGTGTGTGTGTGTGTGTGTGTGTGTGTGTGTGTGTGTGTGTGTGTGTGTGTGTGTGTGGTGTAAGTGTGATGAAAACGGCGATGACAGTAAGAAGAAAACAGCAGGTCCAGCAGCATCCTACCTGAGCCCGATCAAGCTGCACATCCAGCGCGTTCTCATAGTAGCTGCGGCTCTTCCACGTCTCTGGAATCACCACGATGAACTCCCGGAAGTATAGCTGGTTCCGTGTGGCCCTGAACAAGGTGCTGGATGTGGCTGTGAGATATGCCTGCCAAACAAAACATTGGTGACAAACTGAAAAATGAATTTACTGTTCCGCTGAAGGAAAAAGACAAACGAATGACAAGACATAACACGACGTGTTTCGACCTCTTTGGTCTTCAAGAAAGAATCTACTGTTCTGCCGAACGATTGAGACAAACAAATGACAAGACGAAACACGACGTGTTTCGACCTCTTTGGTCTTTAACAAAGAATCTACTGTTCTGCCGAACGATTGGGACAAACAAATGACAAGATTAAGACGAAACACGACGTGTTTCGACCTTTTGGTCTTCAACAAAGAATCTTCAGTTCCGCTGAACGAACAAGACAAACAAATGGCAAGACAAAACACGACGCGTTTGGACCTCTTTAATCTTCTTCAAGCAAGATAAAGAAGACAATAAAAAGAAGAACGAACAATTACTTATCTCCTCAATTTAGTCGCAAAATGGATGTGGAATGGATTGGACACAGATGTAATGGAATTAACTGGATTGTACCGGACTAGATTCGAATGGATTGGGTGGTCCTGTATTGTGCTGTATCGCATTGTATGAACTGTATGTGAAATACTGTGTTGCGTTGAGTTCTATTGTGTTTTGTGCTGTGTTGTACGTAGGGTATTGTACTGTTTGTAACCTACTGTAATGGAATGGATTTGAATTATGTCTCTTTTCGTTTGTTCAGTGTGCGCTGTGTTGTCATTTCTGCTTGGCAATTCAGTGTCGTAAGCAAGAATCGTTTGGAAGGTATGGGCGTGTATTTATTTCATCATCGGAGCAAGAGTTGTCCTACTTGTTCGTTATTTGCTGTTTACTGTTCTCTGCCTCATTTAAGATTCCCTTTTTTTTCTATTGTTTTGTTATGTATTTGTTGTTTGTACACTATTGCATTGTAACTCATTGCATCGTATTGTGTTTTGATGTGTTGTACCTTTATTTTTACTGTTCGAGTTCCGTTGCGTCTGTTGTATGATATTGTGTAGTATCTTACTGTAGTTTGGATATAATTTTGTACTGTGTTGTGCCAGACTGTATTGTATTCTGTTATGTTGTATAGTATTATACTACTTCATCGTCACTGCGTGGAGCTCTGGTGGATTTTCTGGGGATGGGCCCAGCGCCACAGTTTAGCACCATCCCTACTTTCTTTCTCTTTTTTTTCTGTACGGAAATGTTTCACGTCTGACCAATCAAAGCAGATTTACCAACAAAGTGTGGTCGTGGGCTATTCCTTTGTTGTCCTTCGTTGGGTTTCTTTACCGCGCACTATGTGCAATTCTACATACCGCATTCTCTCCTCTGGAAAGAGTACAACTCTGACCATTATGTAAAGTCTTGTGAGAAGAAGAAGAAGAAGAAGAAGAAGAACAACAACAACAACAACAATGACAACAAGAACAAGAAGAAAAACAAGAACAAAAACAAAAAGAACAAGAACAAGGACAAGAAGAAGAACAACAACAAGAACAACAAGAACAAGAAGAGCAAGAACAAAGACAAAAAAGAAGAAGAAGAAGAAGAAGAAGAGAAGAAGAGAAGAAGAAGAAAGAAGGAAAGAAGAAAGAAGAAGAACGAACAACAACAAAAACAAGAAGGAGGAGGAGGAGGAGAAGCAGGAGGAGAGAGAGAAGAAGAAGAAGAAGAAGAAGAAGAAGAGAAGAAGAAGAAGAAGAAGAAGAAGAAGTGTTTCGACTTCTTTGGTCTTCAAGAAAGAATCTACTGTTGCGCCGAACGATTGAGACAAACAAATGACAAGACGAAACACGACGTATTTCGACCTCTTTGGTCTTTAACAAAGAATCTACTGTTCTGCCGAACGATTGAGACAAACAAATGACAAGACATAACACGACGTGTTTCGACTTCTTTGGTCTTCAAGAAAGAATCTACTGTTGCGCCGAACGATTGAGACAAACAAATGACAAGACGAAACACGACGTGTTTCGACCTCTTTGGTCTTTAACAAAGAATCTACTGTTCTGCCGAACGATTGGGACAAACAAATGACAAGATTAAGACGAAACACGACGTGTTTCGACCTCTTTGGTCTTCAACAAAGAATCTTCAGTTCCGCTGAACGAACAAGACAAACAAATGACAAGACAAAACACGACACGTTTGGACCTCTTTAGTCTTCTTCAAGCAAGATAAAGAAGACAAAAAAAGAAGAACGAACAATTACTTATCTCCTCAATTTAGTTGCAAAATGGATGTGGAATGGATTGGAACAGATGTAATGGAATTAACTGGATTGTACCGGACTAGATTCGAATGGATTGGGTGGTTCTGTATTGTGCTGTATCACATTGTATGAACTGTATGTGAAATATTGTGTTGCGTTGAGTTCCATTGTGTTTTGTGCTGTGTTGTACGTAGGGTATTGTACTGTTTGTAACCTACTGTAATGGA